>ML794127.1:723330-775701 GCA_009831015.1 Picea engelmannii
TCTGGAACCCTTCAAAATGGTTTTTGGTATAAAGAAACTGATAAAGGGGCCCAAAAAAGTGACAAAAAGATGCCAAAACGTCTATAAATAGAAGCTGGCAGCTCATTATCACCATTGTGCTACAATAGTGCTTCTTCTTTAATAGAAAAGAAAAATAATTGCAAAAAATAACAAACGCAATAAAGCAGACTGAGACAAGACTGTGAACCAGCAAGACCCAGACAGGATCCAGAAAGCCCCCTGAGAATGTAAAATTCTGACAGGGAAGAGGAGACTACCTCTTAAGCTTTTTGAGCCCTACATGCTACTGAAACCTCTACAGCAAGTGTTCAAACGTGGGATGTAGAAGGTTAGGGCGTGGGTTACACGTGTGTAGGCCTTCTGCAGGCCGCATGTCCCTCTGTGTGTCCCGATAATAAATGTCAAGCACAATCAAGGAAAAACTGGTATAAAGAACCAGGTTCCCTGCTAGCTCAGACCTAACAGAAAACAGACAAACAAAGAAATGGAGAATCTAATTCCTTAAACTACCCAAAAACCTTCAACAAAATCCAGAAAACCCTAAAGAGTAAATCCCCAGTGGAGTCGCCAATTCTGTTGTTGGGAAATAATACCCTACAGACTAGCAAGATAGGGTTAGACTTGCATGCAGATCACGACCTTTAAGAAATCACTTTCAACCTACCACCCCAAAACCTAAAACCCTTTTTCACATACAAACATGGAAAGAACCTACTAACCTTTTTACTGATGTTTGGTGTAGATCCTCGGTTGCGCTTTATCCGCTTGCTTGTGCTGCTCCTTCCAAAGACAATCCTGCAATCAAGACAAAACACTATGCATGCATGCTCTTTTTCTACTAGAGGGTTAGAGATTAAGCATAAATCGAATAAAACATATAAAACTCATGCATTGGGATGGGAAAAGTATTCTTTATTATTTTCAAGATGAATCAACTTACAATCTATGTTGAGACCGGCCACCGTTCCTTGATCCTGATCCTGGGCTCCTCCTCTTATTTGTCCTCCAACTGCTTTGCTTGAATTCTTCTTAAGCTTGAGGAAAGGCTAAAGGGTTGGGGCAAATGGATTCGGCAATTGGGCAGAGTTTCTTTGCTATGATTTTCCTCCTCCAAATAGTACCCCTACCCCTTCTTTTATAGGCTAGAAGGAGCTAGGGTTTTGGACGAACTCTCGGCCATGCATGGCTGGGAGTTTCAGTTAACTGACCCATAGCTTTTTGTCCCATCGACAAATTTCTTGTTTTTGTGCTTTGTTAGGTAAACGTGGGCTATAGTAGGCCAGCCAGCGTTCCAACGCGTGCAGTAGTAGGCCTGCCAGCGTTCCAACACATGAAATAGAGGGTTAGGGCGCGTGCCACTTGATTTAAGAGGGTTTTCAAGAGTTTATTCAGCATGGCTTTGGCAAGGAAGAAATATGAGTTGGCCTGATGCCAGGTAAGCATGTGTGGTGCAATTTAGGGTTATAACAGTCTTCCTTATAAAAGATTATTTCTTGTATTTATTTGATTTATGGTCTACTAGAGCCCCAATCCTAGCCTTTAAGACAAACACATTTACAATTTCAAAGAATATGTAACAGACTATATATATTTTTGGAAATTTCAAGAGAACTACTTTGGGAACAATCTCGACTGTGCTTTGTAACCTTGTTTTCAAAATATAAAGTATTTGAGGTTGATATATCATTATCTTTATTTGATATTCCCATGTGTCCACTCTATTAAAGTTCTCTTATGTATTCAGATCATCTTCTTTTTATTTTATGTGATCATAAATCTTTATCCAAAACTATGATGGATGTGAGGAAATTTTTCTTATTTGCTTTAAATGTGTGAAATGTGTAATTCCTGGTCCTTTCTCAGGAAATTTATTTAAAAAGAAAACAAAAATATTTTCCTTTTATTTTATTGTAATATTTCTATTTCTTTGAATTACTACAACAGACTTCTATCAAGTCCCACATTTTGAATATTTAAAAAATCTCAAGAAAATATAAAGAGGAGTACCATCTCTATAAAAACACAGGGGGATTTACATCTCTATGAGGTTTCCATTTCAGTCCTAATGGATTCAAGCGTCAACATTTTTGGTGATCATACTAGGGAGTGAACTGAAATTCAGAACCTGGACCAACATTTTTTGAAATAATATATGACTTTTCCCCAGGGTAATCAACCTTGTTTGGAAATTGGATTGAATATTCAATGAAGCATTTTACACGAGTTGTACAATCTAGTAATAACAACATTCGAGACCCGAGAAGAGTTAGAGAGGTCCTGGAATATCTTATTCCAAGAATAAGAAAGAGAGATCCTCTGAAGACAGAGGAGAGAGGAACGACAAGACCGAATAAATCAAAGGCTAGCTAGAGAAGCACAAGAACAAGGTCAATATTGAAGCTGGACGAATACAAGGGACCCATTACCAGAAGTAAAATCAAGCAAATATTTATTCTTAGAAGTGAAAATCCTAGCCATAAAGTCTCCCTAGACATGGTAGAAAGAAATGAACAACCCCGAGACGATCATCATGAGGAGAGACAAGGAGGTGGAAGAGATGCTGCAAGAAATCAGGGAAGCCTAGGATTTGAAAATCGAAGGAGGATAATAGATTCCCCTCTAAATATTATAGGTGAGCAACATGATCTCCCTATTCTCCCTAAGGGAACCTTAAAGGAATTTTCTAGAGATAAATCAATCGATGCAAAGAGGCATCTGCACTTATTTCTTAATGTTTGTGATTTTCACCATGTTGAGTATGACGATGTCATGGTAAGGTTGTTTATGCAAACCTTATTAGGAAGAGGGTATTAATGGTATACAACGTTTCCCAGTAGATCCATTCACTCATTTAATGACCTCGAATCTATGTTCCTGAATATGTTTTCCCCTCCAATTGCTTACCATACCCTTCTCACTGATTTCATCTAGATTGGTTTGAGGAAGAATGAAAGGATACAAGATTTCAATCTCAGGTTCAATAAAACCTTGAGTGGGATTCCAGAAGATAAAATACCAAATGACCCATTCATTCTCAGTTTTTATAAGAATGCAATGCCCCTAAATGTAAAATATTCTATCAAACATCCCAAATGGATACTTTGGAGGAGGCAATGAATAAAGCCACTGAGATGGAAGAAATTATGATTGAAACAAGTGTCGACCCCGACATTATACTGGGAAAAGTACAAAGGTATATGGGAGGATTAAATATTGATAATCAAGGAGCTTCCAGTTCAATAAAGAAAAAATAATTCAATCCTATACCGGCTCAAAACCAAATGACAGGAGGAGGATTTTTCAAGGTAACCATACTTGATGTAAAGGTTGACCCTATGGCGGCACAGGGAACTAAACAAATAATCAAAATTGTAAAAATGAATAGAACCATCAAACAAATGCAGAACAAGATAACCATACTAAGAAGGGGAGATAATTACAGGCCAAATCCAAGAATTCCAATCCCAGAGCAAAGGAGGAACCCTCCCTAAGAAAATAGAGTGAGGTTTGAAAACATGGATAATCTGCAAAGACCAAGGGTTCCTAGGAAGCCTATTCCAAATGCGACTATTTTGGATGATGTTGATGACGGGAAATTAATTGAGAAATAGAATTATTACTCACCTGATGAGAGCTACGAAACTGTGTAGATGGACCGATGCAAGACGTCCATGTATATATTTGAAGAAGGCAACAACGATCCCAACTCACAAGAAAATTCCGCCCAGACAAGAGGATTTGTAAATAGACCAAAAAATAAAGGCGATTCTGATAAAGAGAACCAAAAATAAAAATAAAAGAAAAAAATAAATGAGAAAAGAGGAAATGAGAAAGTGACGGATGGAGTTGGAAGTAAAAGGAAACACATGATGCCAAACTCCACTCAAATGACATATAATGTTGTATAGGATTTGAGTAAATTAATGATAACCCTTCCCTTTACGGAAGTGGTGAATATTCCCCAGCAAAGAGAGAACATTTTGAAGTTGTTGTATGATCCATATGAAAGAGAAGAAGTTGTTGTTACCAGTCCAAAACAAATCCCTAGCCATTCAATTGCCAAGCTGCAAGGTAAAATTCCTCCCTTTTACATTTCTATTGAAAATCATGATGTTTCACTGCATGATTGTTTAGTTGACACTGGCGTGAAAAACAATAGCATGCCACTGGTGGTCATAGAGGAATTAGGCATGAGTTTCACCAAGTATTATGAAACTGGTGAAAGTATATATACAATTGATTCTAGAAAAGTGCCAGCTTATGGAGAAATCAAGGAATTTTATGCTTGGATTACAACATCCCCCCATATCATTACAGTTTTCAATATTATTGTGGTAGACCTTCCTCCAGAATATGGAGTTGTGCTGGGAAGAGACTGGACATCTATGATCAAAGGATATATAATGAATGATGGAATTTGTATGATGCTTCCAAGAAAATAAGGGGCGATGATTAAAGTGCCCTGTTAACCTAGAAAATCCGTCTCCTTAAAAAGGAAGGACAATGCATTGATGGAGGATTATATAGATGTCGATATTGGAAACTATGTTATTCTATACATAGAGCATGATGAAAGTCTATAGCAATTGCAAGTCACGAATAATCAAGAATATCCGTTTGAAGGGTATTGGAGGATGTCATTTGATGGATCCTATTCAAGCTCTGGAAATGGAGTTGGAATCATTTTTATGAGTCCAAGTAATATTATGCGTCCACATGCTATTAGACTAAAGTTTTCATGCACTAATAATGAGGTAGAGTATGAAGATTTTATTCATGGGATGATCATTGCACATGAAATGAAAATAGAACATCTAATTGTAACAGGCGACTAAGAGTTGGTCATCAATTAGGTTACCCAGAGGTATAAAATAAAAAAGGAAAGACTTAAGTTGTATTTCAAAAGAGTTAACAACTTGATGGAATCTTTCAGTTCCTTCAACATTTCTTTTATTCCAGGGGACAAGAATCACAAGGTAGATTCACTAGCCTTGGAAACCTCATTTTCAAACCCAGACAATATCTAAAGAAAAATGTCTTTCTAAGTAGAAAAATATTTTCGACCGTCCGTGCCCGATAACAGTGAATACTTGCAAGTGTTTGAGAATGATGAACAACTAGAATTTGTTTTGTTAAATGATGATGATGATGAAGACGATCACTCATCTATTGTCCCAAAATATTATATACAATCTAAATCTATTTTTAGGAAAGACGATCATGCTAAGAATATCCTTGAAGAATTTTCAGTTCAAAAAGTGAAAGAAATGAGAAAAGTCAATATTGGAACTGACAGGTCCCTGAAATATGTCAACTTGGGAGTTGATTGCACCAATGCGTAAGTTGATAAATACATTGTCTTGTTCAAATAATACATCTATGTGTTCGCTTGGACCTATGATTATTTAAAATCTTACGATAAGAATATATTCCAACATATCATTCCTTTGAGGGAAGGAACAAAGCTAGTGAAGCAAAAAATAAGGATGATTATTCTGAAGCTGAAACCTATGGTAAATATTGAATTGGAGAAATTGAAGAAGGAAAGAATAGTGTATCCCATTAGACACTCAAAATGGCTTTCAAATCCCATGATCGTAAGAAAAAAGACCGGGGAAATCCGGATGCGTGTCGACTTCAGAGACCTTAACAAAGAAAGCATAAAATATATCTTTTCTTTGCTTAATATGGAGTTCCTTCTCCAACAAATTACTGGATCGACCTGTATATCCATGTTGGATCTTGTTTTTGGATATAACTAGGGCTTGGTGGATGAGGAAGATAGCGAAAAGACAACATTTATCAAACTTTGGGAGACATATGCATATGCTAGAATTCCCTTTGGTTTGAAGAACGCTAGAGCCACATTCCAAAGGGCCATGGATCATGCATTCAATGGGTTGATAGGAAATTTTATGGCAGACTATCAAGATGACTTGATGGTGCATTCAAAGAAAATGGATGATCATATCCATCATTTGAGAAAGGTTTTTGAAAGATGTAGATTATATGGTGTCTCTTTGAATCCAAAGAAATGCTCGTTCATTGCGACTCAAGGAAAACTGTTGGGCCATATTGTATGCAAGGAAGGGATTTACATATATCTAGAAATAATTAAAGCAATAAATGAGTTCAACCCCCTGACATCCAATAAGGGAGTCTAATCATATTTCAGCAAGATCAATTTTGTTCGAATATTTGTTCCTGACTATGCAAGTATCATGAAGCCGATAAATTTGTTGCTAAAAAGGGATCATAGGTTTGAATGGACAACATATACTTAAGAGGTGTTCAATAATATCAAAGGAGAAATCACCACTACTCTTGTCCTCATTAGTCCAGACTTTCAAAGATATTTCATCATCTATTCATTTTCCACAGAGATAGTTGTTGCATCCCTTCTTACTCAGAATAATATCAAAGGAGAAAAAATCCTAATAAGTTTCATGAGAAAAACCCTACATGACTATGAGTTGAGGTATTCATAACTGGAGAAGCAGGCCTTGGCTCTTGTAAAAGCAGTAGCACACTTTCACACGTACATATTGAACTCCCAATTTATTGCTTATGTTCCCTCATCACTAGTGAAGATGCTTCTGAATCAACAATTGAGAGAAGGAATATGGGCTAATTGGTTGGAAAATATGCAAGAAAATGATATCGAGATTAAACCTTTAAAAGATATAAAAGGAAAATGTTTATGTAATCTCATCATGAATGGGGATTCAGTTGATGGAATGATTTCAATTTCAGTATCATAACCATTAGATGATTCAGAATGGTGTAGAGATATTATATTCTACTTAAGGTCCAGGCAATTTCCTATCACCATGAATCCCAAGGATCGAAGAACATTGAAGATGAAGGTGAATCGATATGTGTTGATTGATGACATACTGTTCAGGAGAAATTATGATGGTATAGTACTGAGATGCGTTGATGAAAATCAAGCCTAAGAACTAATAAGAGAATTCCATGAGGGATTATGCAGTGGAAACTTTTCACCTACTGAAACCACCCATAATATAATGAGAGAATGATTCTATTGGCCATCAATTTTCAAAGACTCATATGCCATAATAAGGAAGTGTTTGTCATGCCAACAAATTTAAGGAAAAATGAAGAAATTTGTGATGCCTTTGCAGCCCATAATTGTAGAAGAATTGTTCTCCCAATGGGGACTTGATGTTGTTGGGCCAGTTAATACAAAGTCTAGAAAGGGGCATATATACATTCTCACAGCTACATATTACTTCACAAAATGGTCAAAAGTGGTGGAATTAAAGAAGGCTGATGCTGAAGAGATAATCAATTCCTCAAAGACAATATTTTATCGAGATTTGGTGTCCCAGATAAATTTATCACAGACAATGGTTCGATTTTCATCGGGTCAAATTTTAAAGAGTTTTGTGGAGAATATGGAATCATCATGGGTCAATCATCGAATTATTATCCACAAGGTAATGACCTTGCTGAATCCACAAACAAAACACTTGTTCAGATATTGAAGAAAACCATTGACAAGAATCAAAAGAATTATGGGAAAGTAGAATGACTCTAAAGGATAACATCAAGATGTCTCCATATCTATTGGTTTATGGGAAAGAAGTGAAAATGTTGATTAGCCTCGAGATCAATGCGTTGGTTTCTGTGGTTAATACCGAAGATACAGAAGACAACTCACCCATCCAGAGGAAATTCAATCAGTTGCTAAAGTTGGAAGAAGAAAAAAGAAAATCCCTGAATCAAACTTCTTAGAGGAAGCTGAGCGTCAAAAGATATTTTGATCAGAGTAGAACTGTAAAGAATTTCTAGAAGGGAGAGATGGTTCTACTTTGGAACAAGGTCAAGGAGAAACCATCCATGCATACAAATTTCAAAGCACTCTAGACTGGACCATACGTCGATGAAAGGTAGCCCACTGCAAGGGTAAACTTCGTTATCAAGTGAAGTGTCTTATCCATTATGTGTATTATGTTATTTTGTTGTTTTTCCATGAATTTCCACACATAGGATGTTAAAAGAAAGCATGACATATTTCACATAAGGAAGACTAAAGAGGTTTCATTCACTTCAAATTCAAGCTTATAAGACTTCAACTTTACCTTTTATTGCATATCACTCAAGTAAAATGATCTATCACTGACCGTTTTGAAGGAGTGACATAATCAACCAATTATTGGAAACTTATCGCTCTTGGGTTCAAATCATCCTAGCTGAAGACCTTGTCAGAGGTGTTGTGGATTTGGCTGGAACTATAGTCTCAGGTATTTTCCTGATCTTCCTTCCTTTTGACATCTCTTGCATGGGACCTTCTTTACTCTACGGTGTTTTTTCTTTAGGAGTCTTCTCTATTACTTTCCTTTTCAATTCCCTGTTTTCCTGATAGAATTGGGTTATAACATTGTGAGATTTCTTGATTTGATGTTGCATCTCTTTGACATCTAAATCTTTCTCCCCTGGTTTCACTTTCTCCTCATCAATCTCCCAGGATGAAACTTCAACAAACTCTATATGAACTGTGGGTATGGGAAATCTCCTAGCATATGACCTAGTGAGTGGTTTACTGGAAGCCCGTGTCTTCTTGGGTTCATCAGTGAATTGTATTTTTCTTGTTTTCTTCAAGACTGGTTGACTGGGTGATGGATTCTCAATCTCTTTTCTTTTTCCTCTTTCAAAAACACCTCCTCCTTTCACCCATTAACTATGATATGTTTATTTCTCAGTAGACAAGGGGGTATATCCTTTAGGATCCATGGAAATGTTTGTTGATATCAAGAAAGAATACCAATCCCAGTTTAA
Organism: Picea engelmannii; assembly: GCA_009831015.1. NCBI lineage: Eukaryota > Viridiplantae > Streptophyta > Pinopsida > Pinales > Pinaceae > Picea > Picea engelmannii. The sequence goes on from ML794127.1 coordinate 732,154, forward strand.
CTATCTAAGCTCTTCCACCACCAACAACTTCACCAAGGAAAAGTGGAACATGGTGCTCTTTAGTTGGCCATCCCTGGCTTGGAATCTGTCTTTGATTTTTCCTAGGTGGTATTGATATACCCTGTCAAAACCTACCCTCACAAGAAAACTATTTATGGATTATCCTCAAAAGATTCTCATAAGGTTCCAAAAAATATTCCCTGGGGATGGTGGCACCAATTTTCTACTTTCTGTATTTAGGTTTGAGAAAATCAATATAAAATGAAGGATCTAAGGGCATACTTTTAAACCACTTCTCTCCCTATATAGGGATCTCTGTAGCAACTTCTATGTTTTCTTCTGACACTGGAGACGTGATCCATGCAATGGTTGTGCTGATACCTTTAAATTTCAGAGAAAACTTATTTTTCAGTTGCACACTATACCCATGTTTTACAACCCTAAATTGCTCCATACATGCATACCTGACATTTGTCCCTCTTACTTGCAAATTTTGCCAAGCCATCATTAAGTAGCGCTTCTTAAAAACTTAATTTTTGAAGATGTAAGCACTCTGCACCACTAATTCCCACGTATATACTCTTGCTACACCACTACATCCCACGTATGTATGCTAGTTGCACCATTATAGCCCATGTATACTTGCAAAAGTTGAAAAAATTAAAAAGTTGCAAGGAATTTGTTGAGATTACAGGCTATTGGGTAGTTTCCCAACTAATCCACCACCTATAACCCATCACCCAACCAAATATCCATCCTTTTCCCATATAAAAGAAGGTGTTGGGGTCTCATTCCATATCTAAGCATAAGAACAGTGAAACTTTGCCTGTTTCACATCCCCTCCTTGCCCCAAGCATTTGTAGCCTTGTTATGAGAATTCCCTCAGAATTCCTCATTCTTCCCTTTTCCTCCATCATAACCCAATCCATTTTCCAAGAATAAGGTTTAGAGGAGAAAGATATGCAGAGGTGCACTTGGATCTTGGTGAAGAGGAGTCGGCACTGGTTGTAAGTAATCATTGTTTTATCAATAAAAGAAGTACTTTTCATGTCCCAATAACATGATGTGTTGAATGTTTACGTTTATTCCATGTTTTTATTCTAACATCTGACCCCTATTTATACATGAAATGTATGCGTGTATCTCTTTGTTTATTTTTATTTGAATGTGGGCCAGCCTTGGGAGGAGGTTTGGAGTCAGCGGAGCTATCAAGCACGAGAGGATCTACATCAGACGCAGAGTAAATGTATGGTTACCGAATCCTTCTTATTTTACTTTTCTTGCATAATTATGGGGTACGTTTGGGGTATTTAGATAAGTAGGAGACTTTTAAACCGTTATTGATCTTCCTACATTGTAAACCCTGGTGTAACCCTAGGGGGGGTTTTCCCGCTAGTAGAACTAGTGACCATACTGGGGAAACCTCTAGGTTTTTAGGGGATTTTTTGGGTGTTTGTTTGGTTTTATTACCTTTTGAGTTTCTTGTTGAGTTTGCTAAGTCTTTAAGGGATTATGGTCACTTGTTGGTTCCATACTAGTTCTCCTTGCCCTGCCAATCTGTCTATTTTACTCTTTTTTTGAGAAGTATAGAGGTGTACGCGACCTATTGTGGGTCAGCACACGTACATACATTCCCTACTTTATAAAAAATCTGTGTACATACATAGGTTGCTTAAGCCTCAGTAGCGTACCTGTGTCAAGATTTTGTTTTTTAAGAAGAGGCAGTCAACCTCTTCCCTGATTGAAGTTTTACTTCTTAGGGTTTCTTGATTAAGTGCAGTGCCTCTAGTTTTTACAGTCGAAGCTTGGGTTGGATGTCAGTTGCTTATCTTTTTAAAGATTTCTTGTGTTTACTTCGAAATGGTTTTAGGTGAGTCTTTGAGTCTTTGATCATCCTATTTGGTGTCTTTAGTGACTCTCTGCAATCCACAATCCGCAGTGGGCCAGAGGTCAATTTCAGTCTTGTCTTGTTTTTCACTTTTTCCCCTTTCACTTGCTTTAAAGAAAAAGAAAAAGAGTTTATTTCAAGTTTCTTGTTTAAAGCATTTAAAAAAAAAAGTTTTCATTTCTTAGTTTGGTTAAGTAGTTGGGTTAGTTATTTTGCTTGTTAGGAAAAAGAGTTATTTTCTTAAGTTATTTATTGATTGCTTAGAACATTAAGTAGCTCGTAGTCGAGTGAAATTTCATTTTAGGTTTTCCTTTAAAAGATCTTAGAAAAATTTAGTTATGAAAATTTTGTTAAAGAGTTAGCTGCGAATCTTTATTGCTAAGTAGAGATAATTTTCCTTTCAATTTTGTTTATTTCTCCTTCTTCGTCTCCCATACACATCACTAGTTTCATTGCCATTTCCTTGAGTTAAAACAAGCCATTTAAAATGAACATTAATTAAAATCAATTAGACTTTATGTTTGTAGGGTCAATCAACTAATTTAGGCTAGAGCCTTGAATTAGGTTGGAGAGGAAACTCTTCAAGGCTTAAAAACAAACATTGGAGTCAAAGCTAGGGAGTGTAAAATTCTTGTAAACATGAAAGTTATCTAGGACCCCCCTCTAACAAAGGGGCTAAACAGGAGGTCACATGGGGAAAGGTAGCAGATAACCCCTCCAAATTTAGACCAAGTGTAGTGGGGAACACATATTGAGGACTTGTCGTGTGATATTGTCAGTTTCATTTTCCTATGGATCTTCGTGGACCTCGAATCCAGTCGAGATCCTCATTTTTCTTTCAAACCACTTTCTTTTGATACCCTTGGTAGGTTTTGGGCTTGTTACCCTACTCATTGTGGTCCACCAGACTGTCGATTGTATCCACCTGGTGACTGTTTCCGAGCTGGCAAATTAGTTGCCTCTATTTTAAGGGACTTACATAGGTGACTGTGGGGGTATACCATGGTACCTAGGGAAGATGTCAGGCCACGCTTTGCAGAGTATACCCGAAGGGTGATTCCATGTTCGATTAGCACTTGCACCGGTAAGTTTCTCTAGTGTTGGCTGGTGTAATTGTTCTTCCAACTAGATAGTTTTTTGCTTGCTTTATCTTGTAGGAACTTTTCTAGTGTGTGCTTGGTTTTCAACGGTAGTTAAAGCCTTATTGTGTCATTGATATTTTTGAAAAGTGGAATATCAGGAGCTCTACCAGTCGTGAAGGCTTCAAGGCCTACCAATGGTTGCATTAGAGCCACCACTGCCACTGTTGTGGCGAAGATTTGACCAACAAGGGTCATACGAAGTGACTTGGCCATGGGAAATTATGCCCAAGATGTCTCCGAGAGGAGAGAACTCAAACTTAGAGGAACTCACCGTTACTAAACTTGGAGTGGAAGATCTCAGACCGTCTAACTCTCTAATCACTAACTTGTCGGTGCCAATCTTGGTACAGGTTTTCCCTCCAAGGGCAACACCTCACGATCATCAGATAGTCTTGCAAGAAGTTATGGAAGAAAATGTTGCTACTTCATCAGGGAGTCCTCATACTCCCTCAACAATTGCCACCACAGGGGGTGTTCCATCTCCTAACTCATCTTCATCGGTCTGGGCCATAATCGTCTCGACCACCTCTACCTTTGGTAGTGATCTGATTCCATCAATGGTGGCAACCACTACTTCGTTCACACAGAGTGTGATGGGTCCTCCATTTTCATACAGAATGCTTGGCTTTGATACAGACTTCATCCTCACCTACTCCACCCTACAGACTATGCGTATGGGGGAAGGGAGCTCCAATGCTCCTCTACAAGGGTCTATGGGGGGTACCACAACCTCCTATAATGCTATCCCTTACAGTGGGAGTCATACTCCCCCTCCACCCCCTTCACTTGGCGAGTGCTTTCCAACCACCCGTCGAGCTGAATACGAGCTACAAATTGTTTGGAGTAGAAAGTCTAGGACCATCTTCTTACACCACGTCAGTGGATTCAATTTCATTCTCTTTGTTCGACATATTTGGTAATAATGCCTTTTCATCAGCTGTCATCCCAGCTAGAAGAAACCATGGTTTTGGACAATAGAATCCTGTGCAGGGTACTATTCATACACAGGGGGAAAACACGAGAGTTTTCTCCTCACAAGGACTCTGGAATCCTTGGCAGGGATCAGTTTTGTCGTTATGTATTTTGATTTGGGGTAGCCCCTTCCATGTTAAATGGAACCCCAGGCAAGGCTTAGTACCTATGCTCATCGGACCGGTAGGGAGCAACATTTTCCAAAATCTTTGGAGCACAATACAGGGAGAAATCCTTCCACAACCCTCAACGTCCAATTATGAGAGTCAGTCAATGATGTCCCAACAAACACAATATCCATACATTGGCCAAGGCCATGGTGTTTACCAGAACCCTGGTCAGCAGCCTAACTTTTCCTGGCAACGTGGTGCCATTTAAACTCCGTGCTCCCTTTTTCCTATACATAGTACTCAACCCAAGTTATCATTTCTGGCTACATTACATTTTCTAGACTTTTCAAGGTTGTTAAACGACCCGATTTGTCATGATCCGCATTGGCCTCCCATGCTGAATAAGTTGCCCTCAAACATTCTAAAGTTATAAGGTAATCCTGGTGAATATCCAAGTGATAACATGACCACTTTCCACCTATGGTGCTTGTCAAACTCGTTGCAATACGACTTTGTATAGTTGCATCTATTTCAATGCACTCTCATTGGAGGTGTCGCAAAATGGTACATCGAGCTCGACCGCTCAATATACTCTTACTTTGGCAGTTTGGCGATGGTTTTCCTGAACCATTTCCAACTACCTGTGAGATATGATGCTAGTACCGAATTGATGGCCAACTTTGAGCAGACAAAAGATGATCATATCTCAGATCACATCCTAGAATGGTAGTGGTGAAATAGTTTGATAAAGGTACAAGTCCCACCAGTGTTTCTGCTGGAGTGGTTCCTAAAGTCTTTGGTACCTCAATTATCCAAGGATGTTGCAACGTCGAGAGTGTTTTCAGAGGAGGAGGCGATAATGAGAGAAAAACAACTCGAACTGATATACTCTTAGTCTAGCTTACTCTATGAGATTTTTCTAGATGTGCCATGGTCCATCCTTGACAATGGAATAGTTGGTTCAACACAAGGAAATTCCATTGATCAGTTGTCAAATCAATTGAAATAATTTTCGATACATCAGACAATGGCTAGCCAAACCCCTGGTTAGGTTGTCCCCCTATGTTGGCACAGGGGCAGACCCAGGGTTAAGCGCTACAACAACGCACCAATAAAACCCTAACTACCATCCCTTTTGAAAACACCTGTGAAGTAGATGAAGTCTCACCCGAGGTAGAGGCAAGGGTGGTTGCGAGACTCAGGTGTCCACAACCTTAGATGGGACATAGATCTATGATTATACCACTTAGCAATCACCTAGCATAGATTATTCAACCCTTACAATACTTTGCAGATAACACAAAGCATCACAGTATGTACTTAGATCTAAGATAATTCAGCACTTAGCCACACCAAGATATATTAGATTTGGTAGATCAAGCACTAAGCATCTTACATACCAGATCTAACATTCATTCATATCTCATAGGCACAAAGCATAAATAGATCTATCTAAACACATCAAAGAACTTAGCAAAGAAAGAGACAAACATATCAGGTCGAGGCACAGAGCACAACACACAAATTTACCATGGTTCACCCCCACCCTGGGGCTACGTCCACAAAGTCTTCTTATTTATTAGCTTCAGTTAACCAAGTTACAACACAAAGTCCCCAAAAACCCTTTTGTGCACAAGACAAAAGATCTGTGCAGCTCGCTAGATCCTTCTTCCTTGCGTTGTACAACAATTCCTTCTATGATCTCTATAATAACTTACACTTAGCTTTGTAACCCCTTACAATCATTCACATAGCACTACTAGAACTTAGCTTACATCACATGGATGGGCTACCATCCCCTTACTTACTTTGCCTAGACATCTATTTATACATTATAAAAGTGGGCCTAAGCATGGGTAAACCCACAGGTCGACATCCCTTTCCCATTACATTGCCCCCCAAAACCCAAAAAGGACCCAAAAAGGGGTCTAGCTTCAAATATTCCTCTTCGCATTGCGCTCCATCTTTGACAAGCTGTCGAAGTCCCAAAAATGGTCAAATATGACCAAGTGTTCCTCAAAACTTGGTCAAGGGCCAACAGGCCCTCAACACTCACCTATGACTTGTCCTGAGTCACTCAGGTCTGGGTAACGTTGCCTCAAAGGTCTTGAGCTTGGCTCGAGCTTCTTCAGCTTGTCTCTATGCTACTTCTTCTTGCTCAGTGAATTCCTAAGCAATTGCTTCACTGATAGGTCCTTCCAATTGTTGATCAACTGTGAAAACTACTTGTTCTAGTAGTGTTCCCTGGCCTTCAATTTCTTCAAACAGTAGGTAGGCCACCTCCTGGCTCGGCTGGAGTTTCTGGGTGACTTCCATCACTCTGTTATGCATGGTAAGAATGAGTTGTTGGGTAGTGCATTTTTCCTAGGATCTCTTCATCCTCTCGATGGGTGACAGGAGCTTGAGCTGCGCCTGTACTGTATCTTCATGCTTCTTTTCTTCCTGCAGTTGGGACTCCAATTTATTCAACTTTGGGTCTTCAGATATTTGTTCATATATCTACGTGCTTCTGCTACTTAGTTGTTTACATTCTACAAAAAGTGTATTAATCCTCTCGACTTCATTCTGAGCATTCAATTCTTGTTGGTTGCACACTTCTTATGGAGTCTGTGGTATGGTCTGAAGCTCTAATTCCATGACCCTTTGTTGAAGTTGTTGAATGACTTCAGCTAGCTTCGTCACTTGGTGCTCTATGGGCTCTTCGGCCTTCTGCTCTAAGTCGGTCATAGAACAAAATGCTCTATTGACTACTTCTTCAATTCCTATATTCTTTGTGAGCATCTTCTCTTTCTCTTTTTGGATCTTCGCTCTGTCTTCTTCAAGTTTTGCTTGGAGAGAATTCTTCTCTTGTTGCGCGGCTTGGCGTTGTTCAATAATTTCCTTCTGTGCTTTCTTTAGGTCTTAGGTGGCCTGCACTTTTTCTTCCTGAGCATGTTGAAGGCGTACTTCGACTGTATCAACAATCTTGTGGAGATGAATTGATTCATCTCCCACTTCTATTGTTCCTTCTGGTAGAGGTGCTGTCGAGATTGCTCAGCTAGACTGAAATGCTTGTTGTACTCCTTGGAGCGTGATCTGAATTTGGCTATACATTTGTTCCCGCTTCGCCTCCTACTTCTCTATGATTTCCTTTGAAGCATCATTGACCACTGGAACAATGAAATATAAGTCATCTAAAGTGAGGGAAGTTCGCATCTTGGTTACAGGGGTTCTTGGTTTCTTTCTGGAGGAAGATTTCAGAGGTGAGATCTTCCTTTTCTTCAATGACTCTTCTTCATCCCTAGGCGGTGGTACTTCAAGTTTCTGAGTTTTTGTACCTTCTTCATCATCCCCTTCTTCATCTAGTGTAATGGAATCCGTCCTTACAGATAGGCTATTAACATCCTGGAATTTTTCAGTCTTCTTCATCGTCTTTGCTTTCTTTGTCTTACTGGGCCCAGGTGTATCCTGCACAGTTCTGGGGCTGTCGATGTCAGACATTTCTACAGGGTCTGTTGAAACAAGGAGGTCCACCAACCATTCCTTGGTGATTTTTTCTAGGTCTTCTTTTGTTAGCCTATAACAGGACTGAAGTTGTTCCTGGTGCTCATCAACATCTGGGGTTAGGTATATAAAGTGGCGGTTCACACTGAACTTTATGGTCAAAATATCTGCAAAGTGTTCGGGGTTATGCAAGGTTCAATCCTTATGGATGCTTTCAATTGGTTATAGTACGCGTGGAAAATGGAATTTTATTTCCATTGCTTGCTCATGTCGTTCGAGTACCATAATGTACTAAACTTCACTGCTAGTGGCTCAAAGGGGTCAAGGTTCGGGAAGGTTTTGCCTTTCGATAGCTCCCATGAAACAAAAGCAATCAGTATCAGGAGCCAGCTAAAATGGAATTCATGCCCCTGATCCTGGGCTTCTCTGTAGTCAATATCCAATTGATTCACCAGGTACTTCACCCAGTTCATCTGTAGTCCCTCTGCACACTTTCCTGCGAGGTCAACTACAAAGCAAGATACTTGTATTGGTCGATTCTTGTGTACCAACTTCCCTACGATCAATTGGCATGCGAGGCGCACTATGAAATTTTCAATAGAATATACCTTGTAGCCTCTTGCGCCTTTCTCAACATCTCCATAGGATTATTTGATCTTCTACATAAGAGCGCAGTCTACGGTCTTTTTAGGATAGTACTCATGGGGATCAGAGCCCTGCATGTTAAGCCTAGTGATCCTATTGATCAATGCTAGATCAATAGTTATGCGACAGTCTAACCATAGGTATCCTCCATGGTAACTTGCTAGCAACAATTTTACACAAACATTCACCTCCCGGTGTCTGCCGAAGTGCGGTATTTTCATAATGTTGAGTAGAGTAGAATGCGCGAGGTTCATTATCCATTATTGAGGGATGAGCTTCAAATTCTTTCCCTTAGTTCTCGTCAAGTACTTATACAAAGTGAGAATGATGTAATCTTTATGGTCCCCCAGGATGAAGTCGCAAAACTTCAACGTTGTAACCTTGTCTTGATCTGTGCAATAGGTGCGTACTCCTTGCGGTAGATATGCAGTGACTAGGGTGTATTCAAAGTCTCTAGGGAGATTGTCCCTGTTAATCTCACCGCTCAGAGGGGGTATGTAAGCTATTAGGATGGATGGCACTAACTTCACATTGGCTATGTCATCCTTATGCTTAGTTCTTCTTTCTGCACCAGCTCGAGATGCTCCTACTCGAGAAGTCGATGGGGAGGCTTGCACTCCTCCTGTCAATGATTCTTGGACTTCGGTGGACATTCTTCTTTCTGACATGGCTCTTTCAGTCATTAAATTGAGAAGGACCTCTGTGAGGGATTCCTCAAGTGTGGTGAGCTCGTCGGACATACACACTCGGGAAAGATAATTGGGGTCACGATGATCTCAAAATGCTACACTAGGATGAACAATCTGCTTGCAATGATCACTGTAGACAATCACTAGTTCTGTGGGCTTTGATTTTTCAGTTGGCAAAAGTGTTCTTCGGGCATGATGCTATGAGATAAATAGGAGATTCATCAATGGTCTTCTTGCAACGAGTATGAAGCTTCCATGAACGTTGATCCATCTATTATGGCATGGTCCAATGGTCTGGTGGTGATCCTTTAATGTTTTTCTGTCCGTTCGGGGCATAATTCGAACGGGTATATGGGTCCAACGACTATATTACTTTGCCACAACGAAGTGTTGTATGTCATTGTTCTGATATCCCGACGAAGCTCAATTCCTATGAGTTTTCCTTCTGCAAAGTTTCCTCTAGAGTCTTTTGTAACTTTTTGATATTGGCTCTCTTCTTACTTAGCTTCCTAGTCTTCTTCCCAGTGAGCTTCGTCTCGATCATCCTTTTTCCATTCTGATTCTCATCGTCTCTTGACATAGGCACTTCACGATGTTGAGATTCTTTCTTCATATCCAAGGGTAATACTCCTTCATTATATGGATTAGGTATTTCGGTCTTCTGTGGTTCCTCTAATACTCTTATATCTTCGACATCCAAGTCCCTGGTGTTCAATAGCTTAGATTTGTTCTCTTGTTCTTCCATCAAGTAGGCAATCCTTCTAGTCATAAATTCCATGAGTTCTTGCTTCTTCTGTTCTAGGGCTTCCTTTCCTTCTTTTCTCTGAATTTGGTCTTTTTCAATCCAGATCTTGCCTAACAAACATGGAAATGGGGCACAGTCCTCAATAAATTTAATAACTTTGAATTCTTCCTCTGTCAAAGCTCCATGAGTACTCATAGCTATCTGGGTAATCCTGCCACATAGGGTTACCATTTTTCCTTTAAAAAACCCTATTTTTCCTAGTGAAGGAACCATAGCAGACCTCCCTAGGGTTTCCCAAGTACTTTCTATCATAATGTTCATCTATGTTCCCTCATCCAGAGCACAGTCAATGTCGAAGTCTCCTATTCTTACTTTGATTTTCTCCTTTTCTTTGAAGATCTATGACAAACTGGCATCTTTATGTTTATCCAGGGTTTCTTTCATTTTCAATAACATAATCTCTGATTCTTTCTAGGGTTGTTTTATAATCTTAGTCTCTTGATCTCCTTCAGAGTTTGCTTGCTCCATATTCATCTTTTCAAGTCTAGCAATCATTCTAGGGAAATCCATTACTTCATGGTCCATGGCCTTACAACAAAGGCAACTAGGGTTTCTCCCAAGGCATTGCTTAGCAAGATGTTCTAGTCTGTTGCACCTATAACAAAGATTTAATCCTCTCTTTCTCTTCAATGATCCCCAACTCTTCTTATACTGTGTGCTAGGATCATAATGGAAAGCCTGCAAAAATTTCTTTCTAGGGTCCTGCATCCATTGGTTAGTCCAAAAATTATTTCTATGCATAGGTATAACATATCTATCATTATACTCATCAGATCTATTCATATCAAACGTTCTTTCATCTAATAATGCCCTAGTTTTCAAGCTAGGACAAAATCCATCAAGCATACCTAAATCCATACTTTAGAAACAAAAATTTTCACTTCTTTTACTTCTACAAGGCACAAATCTTCTAGATCTAAGAACTATTAACTATTCTTACCTTTACCAGAGCACAAAGCTTACAGATCTTACCTCTTTTCTGCAGATCTGACCTCTTTCTTTCATAAATTTCCACTTTTTACTTTTCTCAGAGCACAGAGCGTTCATATCTTTCTTCTTTTCTTCAGATCTGATCTTCCTTTCTTCATATTTGACCTTATTCCTGGCACAAAGATTCATAGGTTGAGTAAAAATTTGAGCACTAGGGCAACATATCTACGCACATAGCTTTATTTTGCACAAATTTTCTTCTTCCTCAGTTCCCAACAATCACAGTTTTAGGTCCCAGCATTGAAACCATTTGTTGGCATAGGGGCAGACCCAGGGCTCAATGCTACAACAACACACCAAAAAAACCCTAACTACCGGCCCTTTTGGCAACACCTGCGAAGCAGATGCAGTCTCACCCGAGGTAGAGGCAGGGGTGGTTGCAAGACTCAGGTGTCTGCAACCTTAGCTGGGACACAGATATGTGAGTATAACACTTAGCAATCACCTAGCATAGATTATTCATCAATATTCAACCCTTACGATACTTGGTAGACAACACAGAGCATCACAATATGTACTTAGATCTAAGATAATTCAACACTTAGCCACAACAAGATAGATTAGATTCAGAAGATCAAGAACTAATCATCATACATACCAAATCTAACATTCATTCGTATCTCTGAAGCACAAAGCATAAATAGATCTATCTAAACACATCAAAGCACTTAGCAAAGAAAGAGACAAACACATCAGGTCGAGGCACATAACACAACACACAAATTTACCATGGTTCACCCCCACCTTGGGGATATGTCCACAAAGTCTTCTTCTTTATTAGCTTCATTTAATCAAGTTACAGCACAAAGTCCCCAAAAACCCTTCTACGCATAGGATAGAATATCTGCGCAGCTCGCTAGATCCTTCTTCCTTGTGTTGTAGCACAAATCCTTCTATAATCTCTATAATAACTTGCACTTAGCTCTGTAACCCTTCTACAGTCATGCACAGAGCACTACTAGCACTTAGCTTACATCACATGCATGGGCTACCATCCCCTTACTTACTTTGCCTAGACATCTATTTATACATTACAAAAGTGGGACTAAGCATGCGTAAACCCATGGACCGACATCCCTTTCACATTACATTATCCCCAAAAACCCAAAAAGGACCCAAAAAGGGGTCTAGCTTCCATGATTTCCGCTTCACGTTGCGCTCCATATTTGACAAGTTGTTGGGAGGAAATACCACATGGAATCATTCCTTCTTTCCCCATGCAGTTGGGAGGAAATACCATGTGTGTCGAATTTGAATTGGTCTATGTGCCTCTTGACTGCAACCTTCTGTTAAGAAGGAGTTGGACCTATGCAATGCATGCAGTGGTCACCACAGTTTTTTGGGTCTTGTTGTTTCCACACGAGGGCCACATTGTGACCGTTGATCATTTGTCCTTCTCCTGCCTCGACCCTTCATCGGGGGTATCCATGATTCCGATAATTGATAACCCTCAGCCCGACATCATCAATGTGGGGGTTGGTTTGTTCCCACCTTTGATGAGTACTTTTGATTACCCGCCTCCTTCCAGTGATTTCAAGATGATATCAGTTGTCCCCGACTAGCCTAGGGCTCAAATATTTCAAGTGTCGTCGTTCTATATGACTTACTTTAATGATCTGCGGACTCTTCCTTCCCCATCATCTTTGATGGAAGGGATAGGGCATTATATCATGGCCATGCCTTTATCCATGGCAGAAGTTGTGTACAGTATTTTTCAGCAAGCTTTGGCTGACCCTGATCCGACTCCCGCACAGGAGTTAGATCCAGTACACCAGCCTATTTTTTCTCAAGGTTCCCTTGTCAATACTAATTATTTAGACTTGTTATTTCCCTCAGATTAGGTGATTATTGAGGCATTGAATGGTCCAGACAGACCCTGGGATGATCTTCATCACAGATCATATTTCCTCCCAGAGTTAACAAGAATAGAGACAAGTGAATTCGTGTTGACTATGACTGGAGACAGGTTTTTTCCTGTTAATACTCTAGCTACGCACACAGTTTATGCCAAGGGTAATATGTAAAGTATCTCATAAACAATACCTATATATATCTCCAGAACCCCTGGCATCATGGAGAATTTTTTCTTTGGATAGGATTGCTCCCTCGAGGAGATTCGAATCTGCACAGATTTATTTAAGGAATTGTGACATTTTTGCCCGGTCTTATGAGGAAATGTCAGGAATTGATCCAAGAATCGTTGAACATGAAATAACAAATTACCCTGATGCTAAGCTGGTCCGATGGAATCTTCATTTGGTGAATCCTTGGAAAGAAACAACTATTAAGGCTGAAGTATAAAAACTGCTCAAGGTAGGGCTTATCTACCCCGTATAGCTGACAAAATGGGTGTCAAATCCTGTTCTTTTTAAAAAACAATCAAGGTAAGATTCGTGTGTGTATGGAATTCCATGATTTGAATAAGGCATGTCCAAAGGATAACTTCCCCACCCCATTCATTAACCATATCATCAATGAATGCACATGTTGTAAAGTCTTTTCATTCATGGATGGTTTTTCGGGATATAACTAGATTCAGATAAAGCCCGAAGACCAACATAAAATATATTTTATCTATCTGTGGGGCACATTTGCTTATCGTAAGATGCCTTTTGGCCTGAAGAATGTTGGAGCCACTTTTCAGTGGGCCATGTCTTTTTATTTCCATTATCTCAGACATATAGTCGAGGCTTATCTCGATGATCTAGCATCACAATCTCCCAAGAGAGCTGATCATCCTGCACACCTCTGACTAATATTTGAGCGATGTCGCTACTATCAGATTCACTTGAATCCTAACAAATGCAGTTTTTGCGTGATGGCGGGTCGTCTTCTAGGCTTCACATTTTCAAAAATAGGGATCATGGTCAATCCTCTAAAGTTTGAGGCGATAGTTCAGTTGCCTCCCTCATGCACAGTCCCTCAGCTTCAAATCTTACAGGGAAAAGTGGACTTTCTTCAATGTTTTATCGCAAACTATGTCGAGATCACAAAAGGGTTCATGCGTTTACTGAAGAAGGGAGTCTCTTTCCATTGGGACGAAGCTACTCATCACTCTTTCAAAGCATTGAAATGTGCCCTCATGTCTGCCCCTCTGCTCCAAACCCCCAATTATAATAAAGATTTCTTATTGTACTTGGTCATTGCAGGGTCGACCATTAGTATGCTCTTGGTTCAAGAAGACAATTTTCTCAAAGAGAATGTGATTTACTACCTGAGTCGAGGCCTGGTTGGGCCAAAACTCAACTACTCCCATGTTGAGAAGCTTACGTTGCCAGCAGTGCATGTTGTCCAGCGGTTCCGTCATTATATTTTTCTTCGTAAGACCACCCTCGTTGTCGTTGTGAATCTGTTTCAATACGAGTTGACACGACGCTTCATCAATGAAAATATCAGTAGCTGGATTTTTATCCTCCAGGAATTTAACTTGGATTTTGTTTCCATAAAATCCAAAAAGTCACTGGTCTTTGCGGAACTTATTTTGGAACTTCCAGTCGAAGCAGGTGATATTACGCCCGAAGAATCGCTGATTAAAGGAGATCTTTTTATGATTTCATCTTCGGACCCCTGGTATGGAGATATACTAGTCTATCTCCAAACTTTGAAGTGCCCCACCTCTACTTCTCGCGATGAGCATCGAAGTATACGCCATCAGGAACAAAACTATATCATACTCAATGACACTTTGTATCATCGAGGTGTAGATTGCATCTGTCATCAATGCCTCATTCACGAAGAAGTAGAACTTGTTCTTAATGAATGCCACACTAGAGCATGTGGTGGTCATTTGTCTGGGTTGGAAACAACCTAAAATATTCTACGAGACAATTACTTTTGGCCAACATTAATCAAGGATTGCGTTGAATCAGTCAATAAGTGCCACCTGTGTTAGATCTTCTCTCGAAAGATGAGGGCACATCCTACTCCCATGTTTCTCGTCATTGATGTTGGTCCCTTCACCAAGTGGGGGATTGATTTTACTACATGCCACCCGACTTCAACTAGGGGGCATCGTTATATCATCATAGTGGTATAATACTTCACAAAGTGGATCAAGGGTATGCCAAAATTTAATAATGATGGTTAAACAACAACTCTCTTTATTTTTAACTAGATAATAACAAGGTTTGACATCCCCAAGGATATTGTCACTGACCATGGTAGTCACTTCCAGAACAAAATGATGTTCGAGTTAACATCAAATCTTGGGTTGAGGTAGGAGCATTCATCACCCTACTACCCACAAGTGAATGGTCAGGTGGAAGATGTGAATAAGTCCCTCAAGACTATTTTGCAGCGAGCAATCAATTCTGCCAAGTCAAATTGGCATTTTATGTTTTAATCGACGTTATGGGCCTACCAAACGTCTGTAAATACTGCCACTGGTTTCACACCTTTTCAACTCATTTACGGGCTAGATCCCATAGAGTGATAGATCCCATCTTTGAAATTAGCAGTAGAGTTATTGTCAGACACTTCATCGCTTGAGTAACATTTATTATATCTCGAGCAGCTTGATGAGAAACATCATGATGTATCCTTGGCTAACAAGGCTCACAAGCAACGAGTCAAGCGTTAGTATGATCGGTATGTTCGTCCTTGGATTTTCTCTGAGGGTGACCTTGTCCTGGTCTATGACCAAGATAAGGATCCCCTGGGGGCAGAAAATTTCAATCCCGTGTGGTTTGGACTTTTCATTGTGAAAGAGGTCTTAAAGAAGGGAGCTTATTGCTTGGTTGACTTTGAGGGAAATTCTTTGGTGGAGCCTAGAAATGGGCTCTACCTCAAGAAGTATTACTTATAGGTTGGTTTCCTTGGGTGACTTCTTGTACATATGTATAGTTCTTATACAACTAGTTTTTTTTCTTTTTTGTTTTGTAGACATGACGTTATTGATGTCATCATTTTCACGGTGGCATATGTCAAGTGAATCAGAGGTGTTCTTTGGGTTCGCAGACGGCACCAACTGACACACTTGGAGGCTTGCTTCCGCAACTTGGGTGGTTTTCACGCCTCAAGGCCAGTTGCTATCTTTTGGAAGTATATGTGTGGGTGATGCTACAAACAATGTTGTCAAGTACATTACAATCATAGATTTACTTTGTGACACTTTGTCGCATGGTATCTCTCACCTCTGGGTCTACTTAGATGCTCAGCTAGTTGTGCTCTAGTTAAATGGGGTTTACCATGTTTATGATCCTACTTTAGACCAATTATTCCTTAGGGTACGTCTCTTAGAACGTTGCTTTGATTACATTATGTATATCCATGTTCCTAGGAGATTAATTCAAGTAACAGATACTCTAGCTAATCAAGTATTAGATTGACATGTTGCACACACATAAAAAGAAGCACACACATACACATGTACATACATTTGTAAAAATGTGATCCATAAGACATAAAAAGATGTAAATACATATATATATATATATATATATATATATATATATATATCAAAAAGTGTCAAAGTACATCGGTGGGCGCGAGTGCCTAAAAAATATATACCCAGTATACATCACGAGGCTTATACCCTCAAAAAATATACAAAAGCGTGCCCTTGGCACATAAGAGGTCCATCCTAGCTAATTATGGGGCCTATTGGACCTATCATGGTGAACAACGACGTTTTCCAAATGTCGAAAGAGTTGGACCCACATCTGTGGAACCCCAACCACATAAGGCTCATAGATGGTGGGAGATCCTTGATCTCATCCATGGGAACTGCACAAGTGAGCACAGTGAGGTTCTGCTCCACCCATCTCAAAACTCTCTCAGCCTCTCCAGCTGGAGGTCCCCCTGCTACTGTTGTTGGTCCGACGGATGTTGTTGGTATTGCCTCTGGTTGAGGACGTCGCCTAGTCCTCGAGAAGTCTATTGGACGTACTATTCCCACATCTGTACATAACAAATACATAGTTTTCAAATACTCTGATTCACATAAAAATGATATATATAAAAATAAACTAAAAATTAAATAACTTTAAAAACACACATACCCATCTCTCCTCACTCCTCTCTAGGAGGCATGGGCATGTCCAGATCCCTGGAAAAGTTGATTCCAGTGTAGGGGTAGTCCTCTATCACTAGAATCTGTCATGCCCACCAGTCAAAAAATGCATCATCGAAGGCCTCTATGGTCCTTCCTCCCCCCTGTCTTGGTAATAATGTCACCCATCTACAAAATACTGGGAAGGAGGTTGCATTCCCCTGCATGCTCTATTGTGGACTAAGGATGGGTACCCTCTCAAAGAAGAATGAGCATAAAATGGTACCAAACCCGAAGTTTTTGTTACTCCGCCCTTGGTAATCTATGAGCTGCCTCTTCATGCAATCAAGCATGGTCGTGCTCGAGTCGAATACTCGTGCGTTTAAGCACTGCATTTCACAATAAATGTGTGCCCGAGAGGCCTGATGTAAGGCCGCGGATCCAGTGATCTGCCTAATAAGAAAAACTATCACCTTCGGTGATAGGTTGGTAATCTTGTGGATGGGCACCTGAGAACCTACTTTCTCAGTGCCAACCTCGCAATGCATCCCAATTAGTTTGGCGATGTTGTGAGGCCCAGGGGGAAACGTATGGATATTCATTGGTTCCCCTCTTCTTGAGAGGCCAGTCAAGAAGTATATTTCATCAGTCATTGGAGTCAATGACTGACCCTCAAGCATAAATGCCTCAACGTCAGGGTGCTAATAATTCACCAAGGCATTCAACAACCTGGGGTGTACCCTCATGAGTGGACACCGGTATAACTTCCACAGCTCGTATTGGTTTAATGAGACAATAGAAGAAGGGTCCTCATCGAACAAGAAATCTATCTCCTCATGTTCCCTCTCCCTCTAGTGGACATACATCATGTTACATGACAAGTTCAAGGGGAAGTTAGCTCTTGCATATTCATTTTTTCAATGCTTTTGAAGGTGTACAAAATATTTTTTGAAAACAGTCACATACATCCATGAGGAGACTGTTTTCTACCAGTGGATGTACATGGAATTTCCTTTTACAACCCACGTATATGTAGGGTCTCCCTTTTTTAGGAGGGCACGCCCCCCAAAAAACTAAAAGAAATGATAAAATGATGAATAGAAATGCAAGAGGGATGAGTTTATACTTACTTGGTCTATGCAGAAGTTCATTTCATGCTCTGAAGCTCCTGTAATAAACTCTTTTAGCAAAAGGTTCTTTTTCACTTTTTGGTTAATTCTCAATTTGCAATGGTGAAAATGAGTTGTCAACTTCTATTTATAGACTTTTTTAGCCTTTTTTGCCACTTTTTTGAACCCTTTTGTCATTTTTTCTGGTTTGAAAATCATTTAATGTGGTTCTCAAGTTTCTCATTGGATGTTATGATGCACTTCACTTTTGGTTTGGAAAACGTTTTGGGAGATGAGTCACTTTTAAAGGTCCTTTGGTAAAAGTCGGTTTTTTTCAACTTTTTGCATATAAGTTAGGATTCCACCTCCACTTTCTGCATCTCATTGTCTTTGCTGCTTTTCCATATGATCGATCCCACCGAAGTGCGACACAGAACCATCTTTGTTGTTTTAGAAGTGCTATGTTTAGGTGGTAGAGCCTACCTTTACATGGATGCCCTAGTTAGATCCTTGTTGCATTTTGGTGTCCATGTTGTCTCCAATGACTTTAGGCTTGGGATTCCTTGTTAGTCCTATCATGATTATGATATTGAGCCTCATTCATATGATGCATCATCACTCTTTCCCTCACCCTTGGGACTCCCAAAATGAGCATACTTTGTTGTCTTTCAAGCTCTCTTTGAAATCCGAAAGCAACATCCGACGAGACTATATTTATGCTTTTCAATATTTTCTGGAATAACTGAGAAAAGTAACCTCTTGGAGTCTTCTTTAAGCCATTTTCAGACTCTTTAAACATGAAAATATTTCCAAGAAATATTTTTTTCCTTCATGCTTGCCAAACCAAAACTTGAAGGCACGTCTTTTCGACGGTAGTTTACCCCCTTTTCGGTCCAGATGGTCAATTTTATGAACAAAGGTATACTCTAGGAGCTTCGGTTTGTTAGAAGAGTATTATCAAGTATAAGTTTAACCCTTTTTCGGGCCCGGGGGACTAAATTTACGAAAAAGGAACCCCCACGGAGTCCACAGTTAAGCTCTTTTCAGACTCCCTAAAATTGAAAAGATCGTCGAGTGACCTTGTTCCTTCACACTCGTTAAATTGGTCCAAAAGAACATCCCCTACAGAGTCCATAGTTAAGCTCTTTTCAAACTCCTTAAAATTGAAAATATTGTCGAGTGACCTTGTTACTTCACACTCGTTAAATTGGTACAGAAGAACATCTACTGACATGAGTTTACCCCTTTTCTGGCCTGTAGATCGAGGAAAAATGTACACCTCGGGAGATTCATCTCGTCGGGAGAGTTCTCCTCAGTAAATTTTATACTTTTTCAATCTAAGGAGACTAAATCTAGAAAAAGGCAGTGAGTCCATAGTTAATCTCTTTTCAGACTCCTTAAAATTGAAAATATTGCTCAGCGATCTTGTATTTGTCACACTCATTAAAATGGTTTTGAATAGACGTCTTTTTGGTGCTATTTTACCTCTTTTTCAAACCGACTAGACGATTTCCGAAGAAGGTACCCCAGCGGAATCTTCTTTTACATTTTTTAAGACTCTCTAAATGTGAAAAAACTACCGACCTTACCTTCTCTAGGCTCGTTAAAAATACATTTAAGGGGGTGTCATTGTGTCTTGCTAATCACATTTTCATCTCTACGTATTTGGCCTAATGGTGGCTCCATGTTTCTCTCAACTGAACCTTTGAAGCATGCATTGTATGCAAGCCTTGTAGCACTTTTCCTCTGCAACCTGACACCTTGACCCATGGAGGAATTTTCCTCGAGTCTCCTTTTCTTGCACATGTCTCCTTTCTATGATAATTAGTGTGTTCCTTGCGCTTGGAACTAGTATGCTTGTGACACTCATTCCTCCTTTGTAACGTAGCAATCTTTTATTCTTTTTCAAGCTCTTTAAAAAATTGAAAACGACAAAAAAATAAAAAAGCCCAAAAAGAGGGGACGGGAAATATATATTCTTTTTTGGTAGCACAATGAGTCTCCTTTAGACAAAGCACATCCTTCCATATGTTCATCAAGATTTTGGATTTAATATGACCTTAGGAAGTTGTTCTCGCTACATAGAGTCCTGTCCTCCTCTGTTTGGTTACTCTTCCAAACACATGGAGAGTTTGTGTTGCCTCCTGCATCATGAAATTATGTCAATGTCATGCTTCCTGAGTCTGATCATCTTCTGTGCTCTTTTCCAAGGGAATTTTTACCCAACCTGCATCGGCCTCTCTGTAGTTTTTCACGTTTCCTCATACCCGACCATCCCAAAGTCCAATCAAGTCCTTGTTAGAAATCACTGAAGTTCTCTGCCTGATCATCGAGATCATCTTGTCTTTTCCCAATGAGTCGTCGAAGACCTATGGGTAGTGAATTCATACACTCACATTACACTCCTACCCGAGTTTTGAAGATCTTGAATCTTTTTCTTGAGCTTTGAAATCCTCATCTCCAGCTATCAGGCTTTATTGGCTTCTTGAAGATGGATACTATACATGTATATCTTTGATTTTGGGATGTAGATTTGTTGTGTATTGCTTGCAACTACACTTTATATAGTTGTATGAAATGGATATGCAGTGTATTTTATTAGCGACCATGATTTGTTTCATCATGAGCAAGGGTATGCCCACCTCTGTGAGACAATTGTTATTTTTGCAGATGGCACCTCCTGAACTCTGGTCCCGGGCTCACTCGCTTCATACATTGGTGAATATTTTGTAATTTATTTCAGTCATCATATGCTCTTATGAACTCACACATTAGGGGGCATCTGTTATAACCCTAAATTTCTCCATACATACATACCTGGCATTTGGCCCTCTTACCTACAAATTTTTCCGAGCCATCATTGAGTAGCTTTTCTTAAAAAATTAATTTTTGAAGATGTATTCACCCTGCACCACTACTTCCCACATATATATGCTTCTTACACCACTACATCCCATGTATGTATGCTAGATACACCATTACAACCCGCGTATACTTGCAAAAGTTACAAAAATTAAAAAGTGGCAAGGAATTCGTTGAGATTACGGGCTATTGGGTAGTTTCCCAACTAATCCACTACCTATAGCCCGTCACCCAATTGAATAACCATCCTTTTCCCATATTAAAGGAGGTGTTGGGGTATCATTCCATATCTAAGCATAAGAATAGTGAAACATTACCTGTTTCACATCCCCTCCTTGCCTCAAGCATTTGCAGCCTTGTTATGAGAATTCCCTCAGAATTCCTCATTCTTCCCTTTTCCTCCATCATAACCCAATCCATTGTCTAAGAAGAAGGTTGAGAGGAGAAATATACGTGAAGGTGCACTTGGAGCTTAGTGAAGTGGATCACGGACTAGGTTCAAGGAGCAGTAGTCGGCACTGGTTGTAAGTAATCAATATTTTATCAATAAAAGAAGTACTTTCCCTGTCCCAATAACATGATGTGTTGAATGTTTGTGTTTATTCCATGCTTTTATTCGAATAGTTGACCCTTATTTATACATGAAATATATGCCTATATTTATTTTTTTATATGTCTTTGAATGAAGGTCGTCCTTCGAAGGAGGTTTGCACTCAATGAAGCTATCAAGCGCAAGAGGATCTACACCAGACGCGGAGTAAAGGTACAGTTACCATATCCTTCTTATTTTACTTTTCTTGCATAAGTTTGGGGTATGTTTGGGGTATTTAGAGAAGTAGGAGACTTTTAAATGGTTATTGATATGCCTACATTTTAAACCCTGGTGTAGCCATACTAGGGGGGGTTTTCCCACTAGAACCCTGAAATTTTTCACAGAATCTCATACATCCAGCCTGCTCAAAGGACACCCTGTATGCAGAGTCTAAGTTCACCAAAGTCATCCCTTGGGGTTCATATCTAAAAACATTTCCTCCCTTGTATTTATTCTTTCCCTGTGGATTTATGGTTCTTTGATGTCTTCCTTGCAATAGTAAATTTTAGACTGCTCAAAGAAGGCAAACCTTCATGCTTAGTATGCAATCTTGCGCAACAAACTAGGATGGCTAGGGCTTGGCTCGAATGAATCAGAGCTAGTTATATGAAAGGAGAATTTGTTTCAGAGGATAAACTTGCAATGGGCTCCAAGAAAGGCTCTTAGACAATGTTTGAAACGAATGAAGAGTGTGCAACAAAAAACAAAGTACAGGCTTGTGTAGCAAATGGCAACACATAGAATTTGTGTAGTGAATGGAATTTATGTAGAAAAAATATTTGGAGTTTGCTGGATAGGCTATGGAATATGCATAGGTCATGAAGGAGATGCAGAAAGGCAAAAGGGTGGCCAATATACATGTTTGAATGGATAAGGAGCGAAATTTGAAATGGGAAGCACTTAACAAAGATGACAAGATGTTTCAAGGAAAATTAGGAATTTTTGCAATGAACTTGTGAAGCACGTACATGCTTGAAGCTTGCAAGGGTACAATGACATGGAGTTTCATGATTTTACCTTCTCTGACCTGATGAGAGGCAATAATGAACCATAATACTTTTTTACATGACATTCCCCGTAACCTATGACTCGATCTTAGCACACAATTTCCCACTTTTTTATATGATTCAAGACTTAGGAAAAAGTGGACCATTACAAAACTTTGAACGTGATGGAATTTTAAACTCTTGACTCTTTTATTTTAATGATGGTGTCTTATGAGAAAGACAATACACCCTTTAACCCAACTTATGGCTACACCCCTTACTGACATTCAAATCACTCTTTATTTAATTGTTGACCTCATAAACCTTGACACACTAACTATGACTCATCTAGGATTTCCTTGATCTTCACAAGACCATGGCATGACTTTTCAAACTTTATACAAACTCTAAATTTTACCCAAAAAATATTGATGCTAACATCTGGCTCAAATGGGGATGTTATCTTCCCAGTGAGGTAGCAAAGAAAAACAGACCAAGTGACCGACCATTGGGCTTTATTCGACTCAAAAGACTCTAAACTGACAAACAAATTCTCTAACAAGACTTTTTGACACAACTTGACTAACTCAGTAAAACCTTAGGGCCTTCACTTCGGGCTTCAATTTTGTGTTGATTATTGACTTCAAATGCTTCATTTGAAAAATAAAATGGTTATTTACAATGAAATGCAAAGACTATTTTTTTTAAGTAAGACCGTGTTTGAGAAACATGCCATTCAGAGGTCCACCAATGAGATATCCATTGCGCTCATGCAACAAATAAGAATTTTTCCTATGGTATGCAACAATCTTGAATGGTCCCAACCAAAGACGATCAAACCTCCAATGCTTCCCTCTGTCTCCATTCCTTGGATCCCACTTCAACACCAAATCATCCACCTTGAAATCATCTTCCTTAGTATGCCTATCAAAGGCTCTTTTCATTTTGTTTTGGTGTAGTTGTGAATTGTTGAAGACTTGTTCTCTCATTTGTTGGACATGGATTAGTTGGTTTATCCTCCTTTGAGCATCATTTGGTTCAGCTTCCTATTCTTGCAACAGTCTTATCACTAGAAGTCCTAATGAGGTAGGAAAAATTGTCTTTGTACCATATACAATTTGAAAGGGTGATGTAGCAATAGACAATTTAGTGGTGATCCTGTCCACCCATAGTGCATAGATAATATTTTTATGCCAAGATTTCTTGTTTTCCTGCAGAAGCTTCTTAATCATTCCGGTCAAGATTTTGTTGGATGACTCAACCAACCCATTACCATGTGGTTAATAAGTTTTGGAATGGTCAGGATTTATATTATAGTCACTGCAAAATTAATGTATTCTCTTGGACTTGAATGTTGTTGCATTGTCAGTAATCATATTGACTGGACAACCAAATCTAGACAAAATATTTCTTTCTAAAAATTGAATGATAATAGTATCAGTAGATTTCCTTGTGGGGACTACTTCAATCCATTTGGTGAAGTAGTCTGTGGTAGTCAGTATCCACCTATGTTGAGCTGAGGATGGTGGATGTATCTCTCCCATAAAATCAAGGCTCCATTTCCTGAATGGTGCTTCAAAAGAGATAGGTTTCAAAGGTAAGGCTTGCAGCCTTCTTTTTCCATAAAACATTTGGCAGCTTGAAATTTCCTTGTACACATCAGAAAAAATACCAGGCCAATAGAACCCTACCCTCAGTATTGTATGAATAGTGGTCTTCCAATTATGGTTCCATCCATAGTCACCTTTGTGAAACTCTTTGATATCTTTTTTCACTTCTTTCTCCAACAAATAATTCAGCAAGATCACACATGGATCTTTCCAATACAGAGAATGGTCTATAATAAAAAAAATTGTTGCTTTCAACTTCAAAAATATGGCTTTGGTTTTTCTTAATTCAGGAGGATCTTGCAAATTTCTTAATACATAAATAATATTAGCATACCATGGAGAATCAAGAAATGTTTGAGATACATGTGGGGTTGTCTCTTCTTCTGAATTTGTTGATAGGTCAGCAATGAAATTGATTCCCAAGACATCAAAATTGGACTATTCCATCATCTTTGCAAGCCCCTGACCTTTGATCATCTTTGTAGGTTTGATCTTGAGTTCATACTCCAATAAAACAACTATCCATTTTCCCCTTGTACCTTCAGTATCAGGCTGAGTCAAAATGTCTTTCACAAAATTGCTAGGCACATAAGCAATGATATGGGAATGCAAGATATAAGTTATGAATTCTTTGAGGGAATTCACCAAAGCATATTCCTACTTTTCCATGATATCATACCTCAGTGGGGAGTCTCTCAAAGTCCTACTATAATATGCTATGGGCCTTTCAAATTTGTGTTCATATTTTTGCAGTAAAACACCAACAATGGTGTGTTCTGAAGCAAAAGAAAACAAAATAAAGTCTTTTGTAAATTTTGGACTGGCCAACGCTGGAGCTTTGGTCAGTGCCACTTTAACATATTCAAAAGACTTCCTAGATTCATGAGTCCATTTTATATCATTTCCTTTCTTGATCATGTTTGTGATATACTTTATGATTTTAGCCAAGTTAGGGATAAACCTTCCCAAAAAATTTACTCTTCCTAGGAAAGATTGTACCTTCTTATTGCTCCTGGGTGTGCCAATCTTCAGAATTTCTTCCACTCTACTGGGTTCTATATTTATCCCTTCCTTTGAAATGATGTGTCCAAGTAATTTTCCTTCTTGCATTCCAAAATTTGATATTTTGGTATTCAATGATATTCCAAACTTCCTACATTTATGAAAAAACCTTATTAGATGTTTAAGATGTTCATCATCATAATCTGAAAATACAGTGATATCATCTAAGTAAATAAAAATAAACTTATATTTCTCATTAGCAAAGGCTATGTCCATGTCCCTTTGGAAGGTTTCCCCTGCATTCATAAGCCCAAAAGACATTTTTTCATACATGAA
This sequence comes from Picea engelmannii, assembly GCA_009831015.1. Classification (NCBI taxonomy): domain Eukaryota; kingdom Viridiplantae; phylum Streptophyta; class Pinopsida; order Pinales; family Pinaceae; genus Picea; species Picea engelmannii. The sequence goes on from ML794127.1 coordinate 757,364, forward strand.
AGTGCCCCAAGGTGTTGTAAACGTTGTCTTCTCTTCATCATCAAGATGCACCATGATTTGGTTGTATACAGAGAAACCATCAAACATTGATATCTTCTGAGATACAACCACCTTCTGCAGAATGTAATCCATCTTAGGAAGTGGATAATTTTATTTGAGAGACACCCTGTTTAGATTTTTAAAATCTACACACAACATGATCTCACCACTTTTCTTTTTGACAGGAACTAGGTTAGCCACCCACTTGGAAAAACATAAGGACACTATAATTTTGGCATCAAACAACTTCCTTACCTCATTTTCAATCAGTGGCAACAACAGAGGATTTATTCTTCTCAATTATTTCTTAAAATGTTTATGATCATCCTTGGATGGAGTTACATGATGAATTACCTTAGTATCATAGACCTTTAAATCTTTGTAGATCCATGCAAAGACATCAGGGAAATATTTCATTAGGATGATATACCTTTGTTTAATTTCCGGACTGAGCGTCTTGGACAGTTTGACGATCTTGTGATCTTTCTGAGTTCCAATGTTGCAATCTTCTATGTCCTCATCATTTGCAGTGATTTTAGGATTTCTGGCTACATCGTTGTTGTCAAAAAGCTTTTCCAATGGGACTAAGCCTTTGAGAATAATCTTATTTTTGAGCTGCACTATATCTCTACCAGTAATCTGGTTTTGAAAACAATCATCATTTGTGAACACAATTGCATCTTATTCATCTTCACAACAACACTCATCATCAATATTTGAATTAGCACATTCATCACTCATCTCAAGGAATCTTTCTACTTGTTTGTCATTTTAAAATATTCTTCAATTTTTAATGTTTTCAGGTACTGTTGGCCTATGCTTGACTTTAATTTCATGTTTTTTGTTGGGAAAAATTGGAATTTTGAAAACAGAGGCTGAAGTGGCTAAAGCATTGGCAATTAGATCCCCCCCCCTAGGCATCACTGATAAATTGTATTCTAAAAACTATTCAAGAATATCAAGTACTATATTACTATATTCCCTCAATATAGGATTCTTTCACTGATATATACCCCTTACCTGATTTATGACAAGATCATAATCCCCATGTACAACTATCCTCCTAGCACCCGATTATTTCAAAGTCTTCAATACCAAAATCAGTGCCTCATATTTAGCTATGTCAGTGGTGCAATCAAAAGAAAATGTGTAAGAACAAAGTTTTGTACCTGTCCTGGGAGGGATAATCCACACACCATCTCTTGCTCCTTCTGTGATAGAATCTCCATAAAATTTCATGTTCCACATCTCATCCTCTTCATTGTTTTATTGTTCTGTAATTTCCTCTATTTGATGATTAGATTTGTCTTTGATAGTCATAATAGTCTTTGGCTCCTCCTCTTCAAAACTCAACTCATTATAGAAATAGAAGAACAACCTCAGTATCTACAGAGTAAATAGGATGGATATTTGGTTGGGTTTTTCTACTCACCATGTACTTGATAAATACTTCTCTTTACAACCTCCTTTCTTGGCCAAAAACAGGGATAGTAGCATATGACATATCCATTTGAAAAATCCCTTTCAATTTTGCATCCCAAGATCTAGATAACATCATGCAAAATTTAGGAGGGATGTCAGCAACAACCACATCCATGATCATCTTTTTTGATGGAATTTGGGACAATGATACAACCAGATATTTGATTAAACCCAATCATTTCACCTTCCTCGAGTCAAAGGAGAAACGATCCTTGTAAGGCCTTGTAATATCTATACCAAACTCATCCATGACTACCTTGGGAATCAGATTATGGGATGCTACTGAATCTAACATGGAATTATGTAAGGTCGTGTCATGAATTTTAACACTAACATAGAAAGGGGGGACATCATGAACATCATCACTCTCCTCCACACATGGGCCAAACAAAATAGCAAGGTGATCATCTTGCACATTCAAGGTGTCAAAAGATTCTTCTATTTTGAGCATCTTAATGATCTGATTTCTATATTCACCATTTTTTATCAGCTCATTGAATGGAACATAAATTTTTATTTTATCCATTTCACTTTCAAAATAAAAAGGAGAAGAGGCTTTTTCTACCTCTTTGATGACTACTTCCTTTCTTGCCTCAGGTATATTTATTGGGGGTTCTTCTTTGAATTTTCCTTTCTCCATTGCATCCTTTTATGAACTTTCTTTCTTAGGTTGACTTGAAGAAGGTGTATTGATATGAAGTTCCCTTGTAGGATTTCCATTTGGGGGGTTTGCAGGCACCTTTTTGCTTTTGAGGTTGTATTGTTTATGAAGCTGCATAATAGTATTTTGATATCCCTTCTTAAAATCCTATGTTTCCATTGACAACATATCACCACTATCTTGCATAAACTTATGATTTGCATCCATGAATTGATCATGTTTTTGTTTAGCTAAGAACACATTTGTTTCAGTATCATCACAACAATGCATATTTTCTTCAATTGTTTGATCAAAATATTCATTATATAGTTGTTTTGGAATGAAGGTTTTATTTTTTGATCACCTTGATTTCTCTGGTCTCTTTGTCTGATTTGTGGAACTGCATCTCTTCTTATTGGCACAGGGGTAGACCCAGGGTTCATCTTTGATAGCGCACCAACAAGCCCTAACTACTAGCCCTTTCGGCAACACCTAAAAATCATATGAAGCCTCACCTGAAGCAGCAATAGGGGGTTGTAGGACACAGGTGTCTAAAACTAGAGGAAATGCAAGTGGAATCAAGGAAATCACACAAGGATGTCAGACTATTCTTCCCAAACATAATCCTACTTCACACAGTTATAGATCAGATATAACATACTAATGCAATAACAATATATCATAGAGAAAAGAAACACAACATTAATCACACACAACAACAAGATGTATGTGGTTCACCCTCTCCCTAAGGCTATGTCCACAGAACTGTGATTTATAATATATTAGGTGTATAATATTTTAGTTGAAAGCATACAATCCTATCTACACTCTTAAATAGAATATCTTCTCTCTTTCTCTCTTCTCTCTTCCTCCCTTCCCTACGCACCCAGTTGCAGGGTTTATCTTTGTACCTAGCTGAAGATCTTACAACACAGACTTTCCTCTCCACACAATACTTTTCTCTCAGAAATAACAACAATCATTCATCATCACACACTTGAAATAACAACGACAACAACAACCCAATCCCAGGTCCTCTTGAGCTTTATTTATACATTACAATATCTCACCGACAACCTTAGGCCGAATCCTAGGTGTCTAAAAACCTAGATACCAAAACCCTAGGTGTCTAAAACCCTAGGTCAACTTGACCCGTGTTTTTAGGGCTTCGCCAGCCTGTCTTTCCTTCCTTCCCATGAGGTTATCCAAAGAATATACCAGTGTATTTCTCCTCTTGTTGAGCTATCCATGATCTGTATTCCTTGTTGATTTGTCATCCTTGATATCCTCATCCAATGACTTGCTTTCTCTTACTTCGCTCTGTATTTTCTGCTCTTTTTCTCACTTTGACCCAGTATCAGTCACTGTGTCATCTGCGCAGCTTGTATTTCATCTTTTCTTCCTTAATATTTTCTTAATTCCATAACCAAGGGCCAATAGGCACCCAACACTCACCTGTGACTCATCCCAAGGCACTATGATCTGAACCTTCTTCTTTTCTTCAGTTGTAGACTGCACAACGCAGTCTGTACTTTTTTCTTTGTTCCTCCCCATTGTGTGCAGACTATATTTTATGTGTCTAGTACCCAGTTTCAACTGCACCTGGTACCTAGACCCTTCTCCTTCAGTTTTTACCAATAGTTACGAGGCAGTTGTTTGTCATAGTACAATTTCAACCAACTCCCATTCACCAATTCTTCCTTCCATTCTCCATTCAAATTCTTCAACTACGCAACTCCTCCTTCTGTGACATAGGCAACCTCATACGGCCCCATCCAATGTGTTTTGAAATTCCATGGATGCTTCATGAACTTGCTATCGTATACCAATACTAGATCTCCTTGCTTAAATGATTTCTTATTGATATGCCTGTCATGGTAGGCCTTTTCTCGTTCCTTTTGGACTTGTTGATGGAATCCTGCAATAAATCGGTCTTCCTCTAGTTCAACCAATTGCGCAAGACTCTCTTGGATAGTGCCAGTGTCATCCATATCTGAAAAGGCTGCGATTATTAAGCTAGGGGCCAAGTATTCCATCGAGACAACTGCTTCTAGACCATAAACCAACTAGAAGGGGGTCTGCATTTTCAGCTTCTTACAAGTGGTTCTATAGGCCCATAATACTATTGGTACTCTCAAATCCCAGTCATCCCTGTTCACACTGTAAATATTCATCAATGTTGTCTCCAAGATCTTTTTGAAATCTTCGACCGTCCTATTCGCTTGTGGGTGGTAAGGAGTGATCTTCTGATGGTGAACTTCAAATTCCTAAGTCAAGGATTCAATAGTATTATTAATAAAATGTGTACCTTGATCACTCATGAGGATCTTTGGGAATCCAAACCTGGTTATGTATCATCAAATATGAAACACGTAGCTGTAGTTTCACTATAGTCCTTAACTACTCTTGCTTCTTCTCATCTGGTCAAATACACTGTCACAGTGATGATGTATCTAGATCCTGTGTGCTTCCCTGGTGGGTTTTTAGGTCCCACAAAGTCAATGGCCCATTTCTCAAAGGATTGTACAATTAGTTGGGGTGCTAATGGCATGTCATCTCTTCTGGACGGTTTCCCAACTCTTTGGCATAAATTGCAAGCTCTGTAGTAGCCTTTAGCATCTCTGTGTAAAGTAGGCCACCAGAGGCCATATCTAAGAACCTTTTGCTTTTTTTTATTGTGTAGTGTCACCCTATGATTCCTTCATGAGATTCTGCTAAAATCGTTGGCCTTTCTTCTTCCATGACACATCTCCTTAAGATCTCATCATGTCCCATCTTGTATAGTTGTCCAATTATAAGTGAAAAATCTACAACACGCACGACCAACAGTTTCTTCTGGGTGATTGTGTATTCACTGGGTGCCATTCCTGTGGACAGGAACTAGACTATATCGTTGAAGTGATCATCAACCTTTCTAATGGATAGCAACTGGGCATCCAATAGTGTATCCTCCAAGCTAGTCGATTCCTCTCCATGTTTCAACCTTGACAAGTGGTCAGGTCCCTTGTTCATTCTCCCTGGCTTAACCACGATCTCAAAATCATATTCCTAAAATAGAAGAATCCATTTGCATATTATTCCCCCCAACACTGGCTTGTTGACTAGGTACTTCAACACAGAGTGATCAGTGAACATTTTAAAGTGTCCTCCTAACAAGTAGTGACAAAACGTATACAGTGCATACACCATGGCTAACCCTTCTCTCTCGGTGGTGGTGTAATTTATCTCAGTTTTTTATAGCTTCCTGCTAGCAAAGGCTAATGGATGGTCAATATCTCCTGCTCCTGGTTGTGTTAACACTACTCCTAATGCAATAGAAGATGCATCAACATGCACATTAAATTCCTTGCTCCAATCTTGGAAAACCAGAATAGGTGCATTAACCATTCTCTGTTTCAATGTGTTGAAGCTTTGTTAGCATTCTTTTTTCCATTGAAATTGACAGTATTCAAAATCTTCTCCATGGATGTTGTGATATGTGCATAGCCTTTAATGAAATTCTTGTAGTAGCCAATATGTCCCAGCACAGTGCGCAGCTATTTGAATGAAGTAGGATGAGGTAAATCAACTATAATGGCAATCTTAGATGGATCTACCAACGATCCCTTCTTACACACAATATGTCCTAGAAGCACTCCAAAGGGTGAAAATAAGATGCACTTCTTCAGGTTCAGGGAAATCTAACATTGCCTGCACTTATCCAACATTAGTCTTAAACATTTAATATGATTTTTCAATAAGATAAAAATGGTCCAATCATCAAAGTATGCTTCCAGAAATTTATGTAAAAACTCCTTGAATTCTTTGAACACCACCCTAGAAAAGATGGCTAGTGCATTCTTCAATCTAAACGACATCATTGTATACTAGTAGGATCCCCATTCTGTGGAAAATGTGGTCTTATGGAGATCTTCTTTGGCAATTATGATCTGATGGTATCCTAAAAAGTCGTCTGTAAAACAATATACCTCATGTCCTCCTACATTATCTAACACTTCGTCAGTGAATGGTGTAGGGAATGGGTCATGTAAGCAGGCATCATTCAGCTTCCTGAGATCTACGCAGATCCTAATTTCTCCATTCTTCTTATCATGTACTACCATAGGGCTAACCCATTCTGACTCTTCAATAGGTTCTATGAATCCTGCTTCCAGCATTCTATCTAGTTCAATATTTACTTTATCCTCATATTTAGGGTTCAATATGTAAGGTCTTTGTTTAACTGGCCTTGCATCTGGTTTCAAGGGGATCTTCATCTCTCCCATGGGCCCTTTAATGCCCTTTATATCAGTGAAATTGGTTGGAAACAAGTCTTGATATTCGTGTAGTAACTCTGTGATCTTATCAGTAGTAGCATTGTCCCAGTAATCTCCAACATTAGCAATCTTAGGTGCTTGCTCTGTTCCAATATTAACTTTCTTGATTTTGATTGGTTGTTCAATAAAAGGTAGTTTGACTCATGGTCCTTCTATGTTTCTTTTTCCTTCTGTTTCTGCGATGTTTACCTTCCTAGGATCATTGTCTTCATTAGCATTGATATTGTAACATCCTTGCAATTTCTGAAGAGGTACAGTCCATTCATCTTCTTCTTGCTCCAAAGAGAGGCTAGGGGCTTCCTAAAATAATTTTTGTCTTACAACCTGTAAATCTTGATCTACCATAGGGTACTGACTTTCAAACAAGAATGTAGCTACAAAGTTTTGTGTCATACCTTGCCAATCTGTAGTGGTGAGGCGCAGTTCTGCTTCAAGGTACCAGTTGATAGGCATTTTTTCTAGAGTATTGATGAATTTATGCACCCACAACTCTTGAGGAATGTTGCTCCAGGTCTCCTCACAGCTTTTCACATGGTCTTCCGGGCATCTTTGACCTATGTACTTAACTTCACATCCTTCAAATTGTTCTTCAAATCGTGTTGTCATCAAAGTGTGACATTGTATCCAGTTCATGATGTTCCTTTTATGTTTTCCCCTCCATATTTTTGGGGTATCTTTCAAAGCCTCATCCAGTGACAATAGTCTCTGTTGTACTGATACAGTTTCTTCAAATTCCAATAATAAAGTCTCTATGTTATTTAAACCATCAAATGTGGGTAAATTACTTATTGTTGTGTCGATCCAGCAAACTTCTCTGGTCAACATCGCCGTGCATAAACTTCATACATATTGTTCTCCCAATTCTCCAGTGCTTCTTATAAGTCTAATGAGCATGCATTGTCACTTCGCCAGCTTAAATTCCCATCTGTTGTAGGATTAATGTAATCATGTTTTCTTGCGGTCAATTTGTATATATTCTCTAACTCATATTCGCAGTCCTCTTCTCTTATGGGMTCTTTGTATCTGGTACCTTCATTAGGGTCCAGAGGTGCGATGACCCTAAGGCCATATCCTTCAAACGTCATTATTCTTTTCTTCAAGTCGACAACAATAGAATTGTTGAAATCCCAATCAATTCYTAACAACATGGGGTAAGGACAACTATCATCGACTATCTCAATCGCCTCGAAGTCCATAAATGTTATGACCCCATCGATGTCCATAGGGACATGTTCGAGTCTTCCAAAGGGGCTCACAGCCTGTTGATTGGCCATCCTAAGCCTAATGGGGGAATAGATCAACTTAGGTTTTCCCATCAGTGCCCAAGTCTGCTTCGTCATAACATTGACCTCCGATCCTAAGTCGAGGACCACATAATCTATATCATATTCTCCAATTTGAGCATTAAGGTGTAGTTCCTTATTTGTCCTTCGTCTTTTGGATATTTGATGTACTTCTTTATTTAGTAGAGGGTCTACCTTTCCTAGCTCATACTATCTGATCAAGTTTTGGAGCTCCTGTACAACGCTCTCATCCTTTATCAAATTAATACAAGTGCATAAAAATTCCATGATTCTGCTTATCTCTTTTCCTTCTCCAGGCGAAGTGGACTGATCAAAGGCCAGAAGAATTCCACATTCTCTCACTTCTGGTTGTGCCTTTGATGAAGAAGCATGATCTCTTCTAAAATATTTTCTTGCCTCTTCAAATGTCTGCTTCTCTCTCTTTGGATCAAACTCTTGTGTCTTCTCCTCAGCTTTTATGACTCCTAATTGTTCTGTAGTCTTCCCTGGAGTCACCTTGTCTTCTCCTGTAGTAGCACCTCCTCTAGTGATAACAACGACTTTGGGATCTGCTCCATGAGGTTCTGTTGTGATTAGCTGTACTTTTTGGTTTCCTCCTCATCTTTCCTGAAGTTTGGCTAACAGTGTAGGACAATGTTCTATGACATGTTCAAATGAGTTGCTGTAACTACAAGTGGTATAAGGGTTTTGAAAGTCTTGCCAAATGACCTGGCTGTGCACAGTTATAACAAATGATTTGAACTCTACCTTGACCCATACCTCCTCCTCCTCCTCTTCCTCTGAATCCACCACGAGGGTTGAAGTTTCCTCTTACAGGGAAATTATACTGCATAGTGTTCCCTTCTTGTTGTACTTTGACTTGAATTTTGTATATATCCCTTGACCTTTCATGCATGAAGTCATATGCCCTACAATCCCTATCATCATGCCCTACTGAATTACAGAACCTGCAATACAAATTTTTGGGTTTCTGAACATATTTTTGCATGTAATAACATTCACCAGGGCGATATCTATTTCTACATACCTTGCACCACGGTAAGATAACTTGCTTCAAAGGGCTCAGAGCTCTAGATGCCAATTACTCATGAAATAGGGAGCAGTTCTCCTTGTCATGGACTTTTGATTTGCATCTAATGCACCAGATATATTCTCTTTTATCGTTTCCCTTGTCTTTCTTCATATCTTCAATTTGGAGAGACAAGCTAGTTAACTGACTTAAAATTTGACTCATACATGAGCTGGATTCTCCCATAGGGGTTGATTCTAGATTCATGGAAATCTCTAGTGCCTCAGTCTATGAAGAAATATTCTATTGCATCAGAGGGACTCTGATGTGTGGTAAGAGGGAAGCAATGAACCATTCCTTAATCTGCTGGTCTGGGATATGAAGAGTCATCTGACCCATTAAGGTTTTAAACCTCTAATTAAACTCCCAAACAGGTTCAATTATTCTCTGCTTGATTTATTTCAACTACGTGATGCATTGTGACTCTGACTTGGGTTTCTTGAATTCTGCAACCAACACATTCTTGATCTCATTCAATAGTTTAGGATGTGCAATTCCTTGGACAAGTTTCATGTACCAACTCAGTGTGCAGTCTCTCAAGGTAGTACTGAACTGAGCTCATTTAACAACTTTGTTGGTGACATTCTTAATACTCCATATAGATTCACATAGAAACCAGTGTTGATCAAGATCTTCATATCCATCTCCTCTAAAGGTTGGTAACCTCATCTCATATGCCATAGATCTTCCTAAGTTTCTTGACTGAGTGTGCGTTGAACCACTTGTACTAGTGCTCTGATTGTTCTGATAACTTAGGTTACTCTGGTTACTTAATGTTGTTGAAACAACAGGGGGTGTAATAGCACTTACTTCAACAATATGCACAGTCCTTGAAGTTTTTGACTCTTCTCGATGAAGTTCTTCAGTCTTCTCTTCTTCTTCCCTAGCGGGCCCTGAATGTTCCTCGTTCAGAAACTCTTCTTCTTCTCCATTGTAGAACCCTTATTCTTGTGTTGGTTCGTGACTTTGCTTGAAAAAGTTCACCAGAGGAACTTCTCTGAAGGTCCTCCCACTACGTGTGTGCCTTATCTCTATGTCGTTGTCGTTGTTTGCATTATTGAACATTAGCTTTTTCAGTCTGACCCATTACTATATCTTCAAGATGTTCTTATCATGCAATAACATCTTGATCCTCAATTCAACAAGTGTAAAAATTTTCCACTAGGTCCTTTAAAGAAATATCTCTCTGCTTGGCTATATGATTCTACCCTATCAATAGAAAACTATGTGATATACCCTCCAAGGGTACTATCAAACTAGTGATCTACTGCTCTTGACATGACGTTGTCAACTCTTTTGACCTTATTGATCAGCGTCGACGTCCAAACCATAGGCGGTCTAGATCTAATCTCAAACTGGGTGTCTGCTAATCTGGTCAGCCACTCATATAGCTCCTTATGAATTCCTCCAAAGAAAATTTCGTGTATATTAGTAAAGATATACCTTCCCAACCAGTCTTATGTGCTAATATTAGGGTTCTTATTCTGAGATTCTGCAAAGTCCTTTTCCTATTCTTCTATCCACTTATGAATCTATGTCTTCGATGGAAACCACCTTGACATTCCCTCAAGAAGATCCCAGTCCCAGCAACAGAACCATTTTTTGGCATAGGGGTAGACCCAAGGTTCATCTCTGATAATGCACCAACAAGCCCTAACTACTGGCCCTTTCGGCAACACCTACAAAGAAGATGCAGTCTCACCCGAAGTAGCAATAGGGGGTTGCAGGACACAGGTGTCTACAACCAGATGAAATGCAAGTGGAATCAAGGAAATCACACAAGGATGTCAGACTATTCTTTCCAAACATAAACCTACTTCCCATAGTTATAGATCAGATCTAACATACTAATGTAATAACAACATATCATAGAGAAAAATAACACAACATCAATTACACACAACAAAAAGATGTATGTGGTTCACCCTCTCCCTAGGGATACATCCACAAAACTGTGATTTATAATATATTAGGTGAAAGAATACAGTCCTATATGTGCTCTTAGCTAGAAAATATTCTCTCTTTCTCTCTTATCTCTTCCTCCCTTCCCTGCACACCCAACTGCAGGGTTGATCTTCGCACCCAGCTGAAGATATTAAAACACATACTTTCCTCTCCACACAATACTTTTCTATCAGAAATAACAACAATTACTCATCATCACACACTCGAACTAACGACAATGACAAAAACCCGATCCCAAGTCATCTTGAGCTTTATTTATACATTAAAATAGCTCACCGACAACCTTAGGCCAGACCCTAGGTGTCTAAAACCCTAGATACCAAAACCCTAGGTGTCTAAAACCCTAGGTCTACTTGACCTATGTTTTTAGGGCTTCGCTAGCCTATCTTTCCTTCCTTCCCATGAGGTTCTCCAAAGCATCTATCGATGGCTTTTTTTGCTTGCTGACTGGTCCACGATCTGTCTTCCTTGTTGATTTGTCTTCCTCGATCTCCTCATCCAATGACTTTCTTTCTCTTACTTCGCTCTGTCTGCTCTGCTCTTTTTCTCACGTCGACCTAGTATCAGTCACTGTGTCATCCACGCAGTTCGCATTTCATCTTTTCTTCCTTAGTCTTTGCTTACTTCCATAACCAAGGGCCAACACTTCTAAAATTTTGATTTTTTGGTTGAAAATCTGTTTGATCTTTGGTGGCAGGATTATTATACAAGGAAATTCTTTCCATAAACGTTTCCATAGTCTGCATCATCAAATCAAATTTCTCATCTGATTACTGAGAAGTTGAGGGTTGTGATTCTCCTTGGACATTTTTCATATCTCTGTCAGGATTATGTTTGATCTTCCCTGAGGCCATTAGATTTACCTCCACTTCAATTTCATCACTCATCATGTCATCTAGTGTATTGGATCTCCTTTCTCTCAACAATAAGGCAAAGTCACTGTCAAAAGAATCAACATATCAAAGTTGGGAAGCTCCAGGAGGGGGTTTTACTTTAGTAGGAATTGAATTGTAAAATTTCATAAATCTGGTTGAAAACTCTTGTACTATTTCATTAGGTGATCTATTTATGTTATTGTACTGAGTTATCAACTAAAGAGGATTTTCTTGTCACCCCACCTTGCAAGGAAAAGTGTTTCAAAGGCTACAAAATCAGGGATGTTTGTTGCAGGAAGAGATTTGAACCATTTTCTAACTTCTCCTGAAATATTTTGTGCAAATGGTCTTACTTTTGCATCCTCGTTATCTACCTCCTCTAGGTCAAAAAAATCATTAAACCAATCTAAGCGTTTTTTAGCTGAAGCATTTTCCTCAACATCATATGATTTAATCCTTTGGGCATAATTCAGAGGAAAATCATGTAATTGGGCAAGCAAGGAAAGAGGAGAAAATCTGGCTCTAAAAGGATTTTGAACTGGTTGAATGGTCTAAGTGGGAATTGCATCAGTTTGAATGGGGGTACTTGAGATCACAGTTTGGAATTTTTTCTCATCAAAAATGATTTCATTCAAATTAGATTCTAATCTAGATCTAAACAAGGTTTGTTCAAATTTTAAATCAAAATCAAGGTCATCAATGCTTTTTACCCCATATTTGGGAAAATATAGATTTATGTTCAGGAAAGAAAATGAGTTGAATGTCTTTTTTATTTTTCTTTTGTGTAAGAGTTTCTCAAGATCCGACACAGATTCTATAGGTTCTGGATGAGGGTTCCTTCTAGTGTAAATTCTCTTGGGAGCCAGGATTTCTTATAGAAACTTTTCAGAGTACCATGTGGTAGCTCCATTAGGATTTTATATCCTAGGGAATCCTATGATTCCTGGGAAGATCCCTAGGGTCTGTCGGAGTACCAAAAAATGTTGTTGTTACACCTACCTCATTTTTTCCCCCTATGATGATGATGTTGTTATCTCAGCCTCGTGTTGTTGATGTTGTTATCTCAACCTCGTGTTGATGATGTTGTTTATCCAACCTCGTGTTTTTGATGATGTTGTTGTTTCAGCCTCGTGTTGTTGCTAATGATGTTGTATCAACCTTTTATCGTTGTTGATGATGATGTACCAACCTCGTGTTTGTGAGATTGTTTCTCTAGCTTCATGTTATTGATGTTGATGTTTCAGCTTGATGTTGACGATAATGATGATGATGATGCTATTTTAGCTTCATGCTGACAATGGTGATGAAGATGTTATTCCATGTCCACGTTATTAATAATGATGACGATGTTATTCCAAATCCACGTTGTGAATGATGATGATGATGATGATGTTATTCCAGCTCCACGATGTGAACAATGAAGATATTGATGATGAGAAAAACTTCCGATGATTTATAGATGTGCTAGTCAATGTTCCAAATGCCAATGATGTTGTTTCCCTCTCTCTCTCTTGATGATGTTGTATTGTAGAATACCCTTGTTGTTAAGGGGGAGATTTGAAATATTGTAACTACGAAGAATATTCTAAATATAATTGTTTTATTATTATATAGATCAATCCCCTTTTGTGGATTGGTCATGTCAAGACTTATGTATGACCAAATCCCATTTTTTGGATTGGTGAAACCCTAATTAAATGGTGCTAATTGAGAATTCGGCCCCTAGGGATAAGTAAAGTGGTTTTAGCCACTAGTTGAAGGGGTTGGACCAACTTGGTGAAGATACACAACCCTAGTGCCTCCCATCTAGTATAAATAAGAGAGGATGATGCCTCATTCTCTCACTCACTCAATCACTCATCTAGTGCGCAAGTTTTGGAGATAGTTGCAGTTGTTAGAAGAAGGAGAGAGAGGTGCATGCCCAGTCTTGATTATTCTTGGTGTTTTTTTCTTTTCTCTTGGAATTGCATTGGCAATCTATATTAAGGAAGTTTTTGTTGGGTTTTCTCCCCCATGAGGGTTTCCTAGGATAAAATGGTGTGTACCTTGTGATTGTGTTTCTCTCAGTGATCCCTCTTATGTTATTATTGTCTAGTAAATTGAAAAGAACTTAATAGAAACTCTAAATTTAACAACTATGCTCCCATCATGGGGAAAATGCATCACTCGAAATAYTGTGGACACTACAACTTTCATAGCATAGACATAGTCTTTCCCAATGAGTAAATTAATATCCAAGGGGCCTTGGAATACCATGACATCAATACAAACATTTTTTCCTCCTAAGGTGATGGGAATTTGAAGAAGGATCCCTAAAGMTTCACTAGGTCTTCTATTAAAATMCAATAGATGATTAGTGGTTAGCACAACCTCAGGAGAACCTAAAGATTTCCAAGCAGTTGAGGATGAAATACTAACAAAGTCCCCTTCATCTACATTAGTGTGATATATGTACTTATCAAAAAATTGCACAATTATCTGGAAAGGGATACTCGAAGGAAGGCAACCACTACAAAAATATAGTCCTTACCCTCCACCCTAGGTAGTCCTGTAATGAAGTGTGTGGAGATACTCTCCCATTTCTGCTTCGAAATGGGTAGAGATTGAAGTAACCCTATCAGGTGTGTCTAATCGGACTTGTTCTACTGACAAGTCATACACTCTCAGACATGTCTTAGGACATCATCTTTGAGACCCTTACATGAGAATTTCTCTATGATCTGCCAGTATGTATTAAAGAATTCCTGATGTCTTGCTGAGGGTGAATCATGACTGGCCTTTAGAATATTTTCCTTCAGTGTAGATTCTAGCACTAAATAGAGCTTGTCCTTATGGAATATGAAATCATCCAACACTCGATATATCTTATCCACCACATGTCCATTCATCACCTCACAAGTGAATTTGTTTTTGGAATACTCCACCAATAATTGTGCCTTCCAATCCATGGATATGCCCATCAACGAACAACTAGTAGATCTCTTGGATAAGGCATTTGTTATGAAATTCTTCTTTCCTTTAACACACTCAATGTCGAAGTCAAATTCTTGGACATTTGAAACCCATTTATGTTGTCTCTCATTGAGGTCCTTCTGATACAAGAAATACTTCAAGCTATTGTGATCAATTTTCACCACGAATCTACTGCCAACTAAGTATTGTTTGAATTTTGTTAAGGCATGCATGATAGACAAAATTTATTTTCCATATATAGAGTAGAGTCTCTCTGAATCATTGGGATTCCTTCTCTCAAAGACTATGGGGTGACCTATAAATCAATATTTCTCTAATCTCCTCTCTTGATGTGTCACACTCCAATACAAAAGGTTGTGAAAAATCAGGAAGTGATAGAATTGGACATGTTCTCATAACCTCCTTCATTTTCTCAAAAGTCCGTTGTGATTCCTTGGTCCAGTGGAAAGCCCCTTTCTTTGTCAAATCAGTGAGTGGTGCCCTCAATTGTGAGAATCATCTCACGAACCTCCTATGGTAACTACATAACCCAAAGAATCCCCTCAACTTGATGATATTCTAGGGTGTTGGCCAATCCAGAATGGCCCTGATATTTTCATGATGTGTGTGTACCCCTGCCCACTAATAATGTGGCCCAAATACAAAAACTCTCTCATTTTGAACTTACACTTGGACTCTTTGGCATATAAGGATTGTGACTAAATAATTCTTAGAAACTCATCCAAGTGTGTCAGATGCTCTCTCCAAGTCCTACTGTATATAAGGCTGTCATCGAAGAAGACCAAGGGATACTTCTGAAACTGTCCCTGAAAATGTTGTTCATGCAAGAATAAAAGGTTGTTGGGGCATTGGCTAGCCCAAAGGGCGTGACCAAGAACTCAAAATTCCCAAAGTGGCATATGAAGGAATTATTCTTGATGTCCTACTCTCTAATGTTGATCTGCTGATAACCTGAGCAAAGATATATCTTGGTGAAGAAGACTGCCCCATGTAGCTCATCCA
This sequence comes from Picea engelmannii, assembly GCA_009831015.1. NCBI lineage: Eukaryota > Viridiplantae > Streptophyta > Pinopsida > Pinales > Pinaceae > Picea > Picea engelmannii. The sequence goes on from ML794127.1 coordinate 773,029, forward strand.
TAAAATCATCTATACGTGGAATAGGGTAATTTATTTTTATGGTATTCTTATTGAGTGCACAATAATATATGCACATCCTCGGTTTTCCATCCCTTTTCAAGACCAAAACTATGGACGAAGAAAACAGACTCGTGTTAGGCCTGATGTGCCCCATCTCAAGCAATTCCTCAATTTCTTTCTCAATCTCATCCTTGAACCTCTTAGGATGGTTGTAGGGTGTGGTGATCATTGGTGTCGCCCATGCCTTTGACTCAATCATGTGATCAAATCCTCAGTCTGGTGGGCGCCCTGGTGGTATCGGCCCAAACATTGGTTTATATTGACTCAAAAGTTCCCTAATCTCAGGATGATAATGTTGTCTTCCATATGAATCCCTCCTCGTGGTGATCAAAAACTCGACAAAATATACCACATCTCCATGCATTAAAATCCTCTCGATCCTATTCCTCAACATTGTCTTGAGTGCTCTTGTAAACATGGCCCTCAACACCACCTTTGACCCATTTGTATCTTTGAAGCTCATTGTTAGGGTCTAGTAACTGAAACAAATATTACCCAGTGAGTACAACCACTGAATGCCCAATACTGCATCAATATCTAATAAGTCAAATACATATAAAGATTTTGTCATGGTGCAGTTTCCTAGTTTAAAATCCAGATATGGTACCCTGTCCAAGCACATCATGGTGTGCCCATATGCCACTGCTACAGTGAATCCCTCGAACTCCTCAGTCTATAATCCCATCCTGGATACAAAATATGCATCTACAAAGTTATGGATTAACTCACCATCCACTAATGTTGTGACCCATTGTCCCAGAATAAGGCCCTTGAGCCTAATGGTGTCATATTTGGGAACTCCTAAAAGGGTTTCTATGGTCCCACCCTTTGCTGGTACTCGTGGTTTTTCCATCCCACGTGAACGTGGTTCTACTTGCAGTAGAAGTTTATTTGGAGGTTGTCCCTCCTCATTTGCATGCTCCTCCTCCAAGCCACTATATTGTTTGGAACTGATCTCCTCCTCCCCCTCATCATTGTACGATTCCACCTCAATGTAGTGTATTTTTGCCTTTCCCATGCATATTTTTCCTCGAACCCATATATATATACAAGTGAAGCATAAATCATAAGCTCTTGCCTAATCTCATCATCTAGTTTGGATTTGCCTTTCCACTTCCTTGGAATATTTCTTTGATCCTTTTCTTTATGTAGAAAAAATGGTTTGGTGAAGGCCTTTGGCTTCTGCACTGAGTATCCTATATCTCTAGTGCGTAATATGGCATCCTATAGGGAACGAGGCTTGAAGGCCTTTACCCATCCCCCCAATGGATCTGCCAGTGCCTCAGTATCACCAACATGTACTCAGATATATCAGACACCACTATTGCTTTCCTATGAAACTCTATAATGAAGGCCTTGATTGGTCCGGTATACCGCAATTGTGTTAGGCCTCTGAAATGGAGTTCTGTATCCCTCCAATCAAACCTCTCCATCAATATTTTTGTGAACTCCAAATACAATGTGATCATAGTTTTAAAAACTGGTCAAACCAAAACTAGAATCGGTCGGTTTGCTTGGTTTGATGGTCGATCGGTTCGAACCGGTCAACCAGTTTATGATGGAACCATCCAATTTGGTACTGAACCAACCAGTTCTATCACAAATAGGTTGGTTTTAGACTCATACATGGCAGGACCTAGTATAACTATAGGTATGCGTAGCCATATACCTCGTGTGCCTCGTCGTACTCATACTACTACAACTAGTGCAGCTTCGAAGACTACTGTCACATATGTCCCTAATGATAATGATTCTAATGCCGAGTTCAAGTTCGAGTCAGATATAGATGATGATGTCAAGGGTGAGGATGCTCATGCAATTTCTACTTCTAGCAGTAGTGATGATTGATCGTTGATCATGTTGATCAATGAGATAGTGACTTTTCCTCTTAACTCTTGTGAGTATGTTATTTGTTGTTGTAGAGGCCATATAGAACCTCCTTTATTATGTATTTATGTTATAATCTCTAGATATGTATTGCACTTGGTTCCATTTTGATATATTCATGAGCATACTTTGGACATGTTGTCTCTAATTGTCTCTAATTCTTTGGAAACATGATTTAAAATCTTAAAAATATATTTTTTTCATTAAAATTTAAATATTTTATGTATTTTTTTAAAAGTTGGTTCATTGAAACCGGTTCGATCAGTTCATTACTGGTTCCATTTTTTAAAACTATGGATGTGATACAATTGTGACCTACCATAACCAATCCATGGTACCACCACTTGTGGGCTTCCTCCTCCAAGTGCAAGGTAGAAAATCTTATAGCTTTTGACACTATCATCTGGTTAAGATTGAAATAGGTATCAAGATTTTGGACCCAAGCCTGAGCTAAACACCTGGACGAACCATCGAAAGAAGGTACGGTCAATTTCCCAACCTTCTTGATAAATTATGTGTTTTGCAGCTACATGTTACCCCTTTTTGCCTCTCTGGGCCTATTTTGATACCTAATTGAACAATAGTCCATCAAACTCATGTCAGCATGGAACTCTGGCCCCAGTGCCAAGTAGTCTCTCATGTACTCTGCAAACGGATATCTCAGGCCTTTATTCCCTTGTATGACATGTCCCATTTGTTTCCCCTGTCTTGGATGTCCAATCTATT
>ML794128.1:14860-47201 GCA_009831015.1 Picea engelmannii
AAAATCCGCAGTTGTCGTATCTGACGCACCCACACACACACACATGCAAAGAATATAACACATACCCAACAAGGGGAAGCCTTAGTCTTTATCAACTAGAGAGGAAGTTTGAAGGACTGTTGTTGCAAATAAGTGCACAGAGTCGAAGGGTCAAACAAAAATAGGTTATTTTTGAATGCCGCAAGGAATGCGTGCAATAACCCTTTAGAAATCCTTGAGTTTGCAAGTGAAATATCAGGAAGGAAAGAACCCTGGAGAGTTCAAGGGAAGGCGAGTGTCAAAGTCACCTAACAGAAAGAAATCTCAGAAGGGTTGATGCTGGAGTGTTTGGCAGAGGATTCTTTTAGAAGTCTGAGCGGACGATGGAAATGCTTCAAGGAGAAGTATCGATTTTATGAGGACCGTTGGATCCAGTTGACCAGAGAGAAGATCAAGGCTGAGTGTTTTCCAACACTCACAAGCTCAGGAGGAATAGAGATTGTTGGATTTGGATCAATGAGGGTCATTGATCTCGTGGTTGAATTTCGTTGTTTCAGAATTTGGGAAGTAACGAATCCTGTGACTTGGATTCGAGAGTTTCAAACTCCCGATTCGCAAAGTTTCGATCGAATCAGGACCATCAGATTGCGAGAGTTGAGAACCATTGATTTGCGGCGAGATATATCGTGGTTTCGGTTATCGGGAGGAGGGATTTGTTGCATAGAAGCTCGCTGATAGGCGAAATCCCAGGTGCCGAAATATTGGGCCCCAGGTTTTAGTCGGAGGTCACATCAGGGAAAATTCAAAGGGAGGAGTCAGAGATGCGTTATCCTTTTCAGGGTTTCGTGGATTGAAGAGATAGAAGGAATCACATCTAGGATTGTGAAGTCACGAAACCCGAAACACCCTTTCGGGTAAAGGTTGTGATATTATCGATGATCACAAGTTTAAAGGTGGCACTTAGTGCTTGTGTGCACATGTGTAACTCATAAGGACCTATGGATACACACTAGTGTGTGTTGGAGATTTCTGCGGGAAATCAAAGAGTCAATTCAACTCAAGTGGCAGATTAAGAACGATCCTAGAATGGGAGGTCATGCAGAACCTGTTGCGGTAGGGGTGTTGTGTCAGAGTGGTATCAGAGCCTACCATATTTGTTTCTGTAGGGGAAAAAAGACACGGGGATAGTTGAGATTCAAATTCCATGTAAACATATTTGAAGGAATGTCGCCCAGAAGGAGAGAAAGAGCTATGCCCGATCTAGCCATGGAAAGGGAAATGAAAGAACTACATGCTCGATCGGATGCCATGGAGACAACACATAGGAAAATAGTTTATGATGGAGACATCAGCGAGGCTGAAAGAGAAAATGAGGTTGGAGTCGGAGAAGAAGAAGTTGCAGCCGAAGAGGCTGCAGAAGAATGTCTATTCAGGGTTGTTGCAAGAAATGTATCCAGAGAAAAGATGGAGATTCTGATGTATGAAGGAAACTTAGATGTTGAAGAGATGCTAGATTGGTTTAGAGCTCTGGACAAATACTTCTACTATGAGGATATCCAGGAAGATAAGAACATTAAACATTTCATTACTAGACTTAGAGGGCATGCAACACTATGGTGGGATGAACTGCAGGCTGACAGACGTTGCAAAGGAAAGAAAAGAATCAAAAGTTGGGATAGAATGATAGAAAAGATGAAAGCCAAATTCATACCTAGGGATTACCAAATTAATCTATTTCGAAGAATGCAGAACTTGAGACAGAAAGGAATGATAGTGAAATAATACACTGAGGAGTTCTACAGGTTAAACGTTAGAGCAGGTCATCGAGAAGGTGATGATGAGAAGGTTTCTAGATATATGAATGGTCTGAGATATAACATTCAGGATGAGATGAGCATGATGACAATAAGGAATGTGGAAGATTTTTATCAAATGGATTTGAAGGCTAAATCGAAATTGACCCAAAAGCAAGGTCAAAGAGGCCGAGGAAAAAGTCAAAGTAGAGGCAAATCAGTTTCCCAGGATAGGACTTAGAAGCCCAAGGATAAGGGAAAGAAACCTCATACTTATCCTGAAAAAGGAGGAAGTTCACAGGGAGGACAATATGTCGACAGGAACACTTTTCCATGAGAAAAAGGAAGAGGAAGAGGCAGAGGAAGTAAAATAAAATGTTTTGCCTATGGAAATATCAAACATAAATATTTTTAATGTCCCGATAAAAAGAGATATGGAGGAGGAGAAGCTCACATTTCATAGGTGCAAAAGTGAAATGTTGAGGCAGAATACACAGAAGGTGGAAGATCCCTCATGATGAGGAAAATTCTTTTGAAGCCAGAGAAGGAAGAAGAAAATCTAGTCCAGAGGAACAGTTGTCTTCGAACTGCTTACAAGACCAAGGATAGGGTATGCAAGGTGATAGTAGACAGTGGAAGCACAGATAATATAGTATCCACAAAAATGGTGGAGAAGCTGGAATTGGAGACTGTTTCACATCCGAGCCCATACAAGGTCTCGTTGTTACAAAAAGGACATCAGGTAACTGTCACTAACCAATGTTTAGTTGAATTTAAAATAGGGGGATACAAAGATGAAATTCTATGTGATGTTATTCCCATGGATGTCTTTCATCTTTTGTTGTGGAGACCATGGAAATATGACAGGAATGTTGTTCATGATGGGAGAAAGAACACATACACCTTGGAAAAGAATGGTAGAATGCATATGTTGCTTCCAATTTAAGACAAGGAGGTAAAAACATAAGACAACAATACTATACTTCTCATGAGTGGGAAGGAACTTCTTGAGGAAGTCAAGAAAGAGGAAGAAATGCAATTTGCGGTGGTAAGAAAACCTAGAGTCATCTTGACTAGTACCAAGATAGATGATCTACCTGAGGAGGTTCAGGAACTGTTAGAAAATTTTGTTGATATAGTGGTGGTTGAATTACCTTGTTCATTGTCACCCATCAGGAGCATAAGCCATCACATTGACCTTTTACTTGGAGCGAGTTTACCAAACAAAGAAGTGTATAGATTGATGTCGTAGGAGAATGAAGAGGTCAAGAGACAAGTTCAGGATTTGATGGATAAAGGGTTGGTTAGAGAAAGATTGAGTCCATGCCATGTACCTACAGTGTTAAGCCCAAAGAAGGATGGTGGTTGGAGAATGTGTACAGACTCGAGAGATATAAACAAGATTACCATCAGGTATAGATTCGCTTTACCTAGGATGGATGACTTGATGGACTGCTTGAGTGACGCAAAGTTTTTTTCAAAAATTGATTTGAAAAGTGGATATCACTAGATTAGAATGAGGGAAGCTGATGAATGGAAGAAAACATTCAAGATGAATGAAGGAATGTATGAATCGCTTGTCATGCCATTTCGTTTGATGAACGCGCCAAGTACTTTTATGATATTGATGAATGAAGTCTTGAGAGATTTCATTGGAAAGTTTGTAATCGTGTATCTTGATAATATATTGATCTTTAGTAAGACTGAAGGAGAACATCTAAAGAATTTAGCTGCAATAATGAGGAGGTTACAACAAAAGAAATTGTTGATAAATTTGAAGAAGTCGTCTTTCATGAAGAAATAACTCATTTATTTGGGGTTTGTGATCTCTTCAAACGAGTTAAAGATGGATCCTGAGAAGGTAAAAGCAATTAGAGATTGTCCATCGCCAAAGAGTATCTTTGAAGTTCAAAGCTTCCATGGATTGGCTAGTTTCTATAGGAAGTTCATCAGAAATTTCAGTTGGATATGTGCACTGATGATGGACACAGTTAAGAACAGACACAAATATTTTCATTAGACAGAAGAAGTGGAGAAAATTTTCAGGTTGCTGAAGGAGAAGATAATTGGACAACTAGTTTTGGTTCTACCAGATTTTAGCAAGACATTTCAAGTGAGATGTGATGCAAGTGGATTTGCAATTGGAGTGGTCTTAAGCCAAGACAATAGGCCGATTGCATACTTTAGTGAGAAGCTGAATGAAACCAAGATAAAATATTCCACGCATGATAAGGAGTTTTATGCAGTCATACAGGTGTTGAAAAAAGGGGACATTACTTGGTTCCAAAAGAGTTTGTCTTATATAGCGATAACCATTCTTTACAATTTGTAACTCGATAGGAAAAACTGAACCACAAGCATGCAAAATGGGTTGAATACATGCAAAATTTTACTTTTGTTATAAAGCATATTTCTGGAACTACTAACAAGGTTGTTGATGCATTGAGCAAGAAATGTTTGATTCTGCAGGAGTTTAGAGTGAAAACTTTAGGTTTTGACAATCTCAAGGAAATGTACAGAGAGGATGCAAATTGTAAAGAAGCTTATGAAGCATGTGAGAATCCAGTTCTCAGAAATAGAAGCTAATGGACTGAATATATGATTAAGGAAGGACTATTGTTTAGGGGTAATCAGTTGTGTATACCGAATATTTCTATGAGAGAGAATCTTCTGAAGAAAAATCATAGTGGGGGATTGGCTGGACATTTTGGCCATGACAAAACATTCATGCAATTGAATAGCTCATATTATTGGCCAGGGATAAGAAAAGATGTCAAGAAGTTTGTGAACAAGTGCAGAATTTGTCAGCACACAAAGGGGAAAAGACAAAATACAGGGTTGTATCAGCCATTGCCAGTACCAGAGAGGCCATGGGATGTTGTAAGTATGGATTTTTTTTTAGGACTACTAAGGACGCAAAGAGGGTGTGACTCAATCTTTGTGGTAGTCGATAGATTTTCTAAAATGACACATTTCATTCCATGTCAGAAAACAAGTGATGCAACTCACATTGCAAACTTGTTTTTCAAAGAAGTTGTTAGACTTCACGACTTACCTAAGAGTATTGTATCGGACATGGATACCAAATTTGTTGGTCCTTTTTGGAGAACGTTATGGAGGAAGTTGGGGACTAATTTATCTTTTAGCTCAGCATGTCACCGTCAGGCGGATGGACATACTAAGGTAGTAAACCGAAGTTTGGGATATTTATTAAGGATTTTGGTGGCTGAACATCACAATCAGTGGGATCAGATTCTTCCACAAGTGGAATTTGCATATAATGATTCACCAAACCAGAGCACAGGAAAAATCTCATTCCAGATCATGTATGGAATGCAGCCAAGAGGAGTATCTAAGTTGAGAGACTTAGAGCAAAGCAAGTTGAGAAGTGCTAGCGCAGAGGATTTTGCAGCAGAGATGCAAGAGCTCCATAGTAAAGTTAGAGAGCGATTAGAAAATTCCAACCAGGAATACTAGCACAAAGCTGATTAGCACATGAGAGAACTTCAATTTGAAGTGGGTGAGTTGGTTCTGGTGCATCTCAAGAAAGAAAGGTTCCCAAGGGGAACATACAATAAGCTGGAAATGAAGAAAATTGGACCGAGTAAGATCATAAGAAAGTTTGAAGCAAACACTTATGAGATTGAATTACCAAATGGAGTAGGAATATCTCCCATATTCAATATACCATATCTACACCCTTACAGAGTTGATGAAACATGAATAGAGAGATCAGAGGATCAGAAGGCAGTTCAACAGGTTAAACAAATGCCTATAGCCGAAAGGCTGCAAATGGAAAAGATAATTGACCAGAGAATCAGAAGGAAGACCTAAAAGAAAACATACTTTGAACATTTGGTCAAGTGTAAAGGACACTTGATTGAAGATGCCAGTTGGGAAAGTGAAGAAAATATCCAGAGACATGGACAGACGATGCAGGAGCTCATGAATAGGAGTTCATGAATTTTTTTCAATCAAGGGAGTATGATGCAGGAGCATCGTAAGCAGACAACAAAGCAAGCGCAAAGGCAAAAGACAACTGGAATTGCACCAGCGCATATTTTGAAAGCACTTTGAATTTGAATGAAGAAGCATTAATGTAATAGCTAGGAGAACATATTTACATTTATGTTTTGGAGATTGTAAACAGATCTTGAGCGTTTCTCTCATATGTTGGATATGGAGGCATTTATTTGTATTGAATGTAAAGTAGGTATATTTTACTTTTGATTAGATAGCTTAGAACTGTAGGAGGGAAAAACTCATAAAATACGCCCTCGCTTGTATCATTGTATTATGAAGAAAATTTTAATCCATAGAGATGTAGAGAGTAAGAAGAAAGAGAAGAACCCATGTACAGGAATACTTGAGTTAATATAATAAATATTTGACTCACGTTCATGGTGTTATTATGCCTACTGTTTACATATGTTGAATGGTATGTTTACAGTTGTTTTGTTTCTCTATTATGCATTGATTTCAATGCAATGTGTATGCTTGTGATTTCATGTTGAACATATGAAGTCTGTGAGGGGAGAAGTATGAGTTTCAATTGTTTCTCGTCCTGATAATTCCTGCAAAGAGTGCAGTGATTGTTCGCAAGGTGTGCGTTGATGAAGTTTTGAGTTTTATGTCAGAAAGATCAGGAGGGATACCATTGTTCTCACGTCAACAGAAATGCAGGTGTAGCACAGAGTCAAGCAAGGTGTGCATAGGTGAGGGGAAGCCTTGGGCTTTATCAACTAAAGAGGAAGTTTGAAGGACTGTTGTTGCAAAGAAGTGCACAAAGTCGAAGGGTTAAACAACCAGAGGTTATTTGTGAATGTCGCAAGGAGTGCATGCAAGAACCCCTTACAAATCCTTGATTTTTCAAGTGAAATATCAGGAAGGAAATAACCCTGAAGAGTTCAAGGGAAGGTGAGTGTCGAAGTCACCTAACAGAAAGAATGGTCATAAGGGTTGACGCTGGAGTGTTTGGCGGAGGAGTCTTTCAAAAGTCTGAGAGGATGGTGGAAATGCTTCGAGGAGAAGTACCAATTTTCTGAGGACCGTTGGATCCAGTTGACCAATGTGAAGATCAAGGCCGAGTGTTTTCTAGCACTCACAAGCTCAGGAGGAATAGAGACCGTTGGATTCATATCAATGAGGGTCGTTGATCTCATGGTTGAATTTCACTATTTCAGAATTTGGGAAGTAAAGAAGGTTGTGACTCGGAGTTGAGATTTTCAAACTCCCAATTCATGAAGTCCCGATCGAATCAGGACTGTCATATCGTGAGAGTTGAGATCCATTGATTTGCAGCGGGATATATTGTGGTTTTGGTTATCGAGAGGATGGAGTTGTTGCATAGCATCTCGCCGATACGCGAAATCGTGAGTGTCGAAAGATTGGGCCCGTGTTTTAGTCGGAGGTCACATAAGGGAAAAGTCAAAGGGAGGAGTCAGAGACCCATTAGCCTTTTTGGGGTTTCAGGGATTGCAGAGATAGAAGGAATCACATCTGGGATCACGAAGTTGCGAAACCCAAAACACCCTTTCGGGTAAAGGTTGTTATATTATCGGTGATCGTGCGGTGAGAGTTGGCGCTTAGTGCTTGTGTGCATAGGCGTAACTCATAAGGACCTGTGGATACACACTAGTGTGTGTTGGAGATTTCTATGGGAAATCAAAGAGTCAATTTAACTCAAGGGGTAGATTAAGAACGATCCTAGACTGGGAGGTCATGTAGAACCTGCTGAGGTAGGGGTGTTGTGTCAATAGGATCCTTTTTGACTTGCACATATACATGGTGCATGTTGGCTATGAAACGCAGGAAATCCTTGTATGCAATGGCTTCTTCCTCATGAATACGTAGTGTAGTCTCTATTACATTCGTAATGAGCTTTAATTATGAATAAACGTGACATTTGTGTCAGTCTACCGCCTCTTAATGGGTGTGTGCCATAAGTTTTCATAATGAGAAGACAAGGGGATACAACCCAAAGTACGTGTGCATTGGTAAAATGTGGGCTCCTTCCACTCGAACAACGCAATGGGAATAGGTAACCACACATAGTGAAATTCCACGCCCTTCTCCTGGGCCTCTCTGTAATCTTTCAAAAATTGATAAATAATAAATGTCACCCAATTCATCTAAATGAATTCCTTTCATTTCTCTACTACTAATATGAATTTCGGTGGTACCTCATCTCTGTGACATTTGCACAACAGTTTGCAAGCCAAAACCTGCGTAGTAAACTTGACATATTTGTCATTGATGCTCTTCACATCAAGACCCTTTTTGCCTCTAAATGTGTCATACTTGTCTTTCATGGCCTTGAAGAGGGATTTCTCTCCCATTTTGTAGAATAGTAAGGACGGGTCATCACCTTCTTTTCTCAACCCTCTGATACGCGCAATTAGCGTAGTACCGATGGAGACCGGGGGATCTAACTAGAGTATTCCCCTATGAATGAAACTAAGTAATACTTTGACACAAACATTGATTTTGTTACTTCTTCCGAATGTGGAATTTAGAAAAACTTGAGTATCCTAACTTTCTCCAATCCTAACACCCATTCATGTGGTTCCACTCACATCGCTCCTATATCAGGGTCGATCTTCGTGCATAACTATTGATCCCTAGCCAAGTCATGGAATTTATGTGTGTTAGTGATATCGTGGTCCATAAATTTTAAGTTGGCCACCTTGTTGAGCATGTCTTCATCTCTATTGATGCCCTTCAGAACTGGTGCTATTGGTAATGGATACTTGGCATTCATTAGTGTTGTTACTTGGGGTGTGTCCTCCTTCCTCGTAGGAAAATAATCTCTGTGAAAAATTGCAGGTGACGATGGGGTTGAAGTTTCGACCACCTCCTCGAACTCAACATCTATTGGTTTCTTCAATTTGTTACTTGTTGCTATGGATGGTCCTCCCATTCTTGATGGTGCCATTATCTCTGTATGTTGGACTGGTGGAAGAGCGTTGTGCATCTGTGCAAGTCGTTGTAACTAGGCTCAGGTAAGTTGGCTCTGTTCACTCCTTCTTTTCATGAAACAATGACTTAGAGTTTCCTTTCCTATGTGTGTTCGTTCCAGGTAAACCTGTCGTATCTTGGCCTAACATCCTTGTCCAATCTAGCGCCAAAGTTGGTAACTAGGTAACTAAATGCTCCTTAATTTCGAAATCCACCTTATCATTCTCCTTTTGTACTATTGATATGTTCAGGATTTCTGGTGGATTTTCCTATTTAAGGATTATACGATGATTTTATGACTTGTCATTCTGACATTCTAGCTGTCGTTTCCATTCCTGAGTATTTTTAATGGTTGTATCGTCTCAAACTTGTGCAATAGTTCTTTGCGCATATAGCTGTATACTTCGTAGTCTGGCCCATTCATCTCTTATATTTGAACTTAGCACAGTGTTATCTTTATGTGTGATGATCAACTCAACTGCGCAAGTTTTGATATGTTGATATTTCAAACACTCTTTTCCTATCACAACCTTTTAATTTTTTTTTTCCTTTTTCTACTTTTTCTTTGTGTTTTCTTGTTTTTCTTGCTACTATGGTACACTTAATATAATACAGGGGTTCTAGCGCAACCTAGATTATTGTGCATATTGTCTATTGTCTCTATAGAGTTTCAGGTGACTTCCTTCCACCATTCCTTCCAGGCTTCTTCCATCTAAGGTTTTCAACCACACAACACCTATCTTAGTTATCTATTGGATCACATAGGGACCTAACTAGTGCATGCAAAACTTCCATGGATGATACAAATACTTCCTGACATAGAGTAGCACTAAATCATTGAACTACAATTTCTTGTGTTTAATGTGTTGATCATGCCAGACCTTCTCTCTAGCTTTCTGAACCTGTTGGTGGAATCCTGCAATAAAATAGTCTTCCTCAAGTTGAACTAACTGTGTCATCCACTCCTCTATTGCGCCAAAATCCGAGATCTCACTGATTGTCACAATGCATAGTCTAGGTAGAATGAACTTCATCGGCATCAATACTTCCTATCCATGAACCAACCAGAAAGGTATATGCCCTATAAAATTCTTACTTATATCCCTATAAGCCTATATTACTTCAAGGATGCGTAAGTCCCAATCATCTCTCCCTACATTGCAGGTTTTTGTCAAAGCATTCTCCAAAATATTATTAAAAGATTCCACTGTGCCATTAGCTTGTGGGTGATATGGTGTACTCTTTTGATGATGAATTCAAAATTCCCTCATTAATGCTACAATGGTTCTTTTTAGAAACTACGTACCTTGATCACTAAGTAATATGCACAAATTTATCACTAAGAAAATAAGTAAAGTGTGTACCTTGATCCAAACATGGTGATTACATTCTTGAATAGAAACAGCGCAACAATCTTTGCGGTGCAATCAGTAACTGGTACTACTTCTACCCACCTGGTCAAGTACTCTGTCGTAGTGATGATGTATCATGCCCCTGATCTCATTTCTTGTGGATTGATTGGTCCTACAAATTCAATGGCCAATTTATGGAATGCTTGCAATGTAACTTGTGGATTTAATGGAATTTTATCTCACCTAGACAGTTTTCCCACTCTTTAACATGCATCGCATGACTGAAAATACTCCTTCACATCTTTGTGTATTGTAGGCCACCGAATCCTTTCACATAAAATATTATGTGTCATTTCTTTTCCCGAATAATGTCCTCCACAAATCCCATTGTGTGCTTCCTCAAGTATAATTGACCTTTCATTTCCAACTACACAACACCTCAATATTCCATCTTCCCCTAACTTATATAAGTTCCCTGCAATCAACTGATAATTTGTTGCTTTCACTACCAATTGTTTCTTCTGTGCAATTTCCAGTTTGAAGGGGGGGGGGGGGGGGATCACACCTGTATTTAGAAACTTCACGATGTCTACGAAGTAATCATGCACCTTCCTTACTGCAAAGAAATGCGCATTTGAGAAATTATCATCTAAATTACCTACATCCTCTCATGTCAATATATGTGAGAGATGATCTGGTCCTACATTCAACTTCCCTGCTTTTACTAAGACCTCCAAATCATATTCCTGAAACAATAAAAACCATATACATATTATTCCTCCTAATATAGGATTTTTGACTAAGTACTTTAATGAATAATGGTATGTATACATCTTGAAGTGGGACCCTAGTAAGTAATGTATGGACTTCTGGAGTGCACAGTATAATTCTTCTCAGATATAGACAACTTCCTAATTGCAAACACAATCGGATGATCAATGTCCCCTTCTCCTAGTTGTGATAGTATTGTGCCTAACATTATGGATGATTCATATACATGTACATGGAACTCCTTGTTCCAATCTGGAAAGATTAAAATGGGTGCAGTTACCAATCTTTGTTTCAATGTGTCCAGCCCCTTCAGGAAGTCCTCATTCCATTGGAACTTGGCTTGCTTCGTCAACAAATTTTCCATGGGTGCTCTAATATTTTCATTTCCTTTGATAATATTCCTTTAATAACCTATATGACCCAAATTTTCCCTCAATTGTTTGGCTGAAGTGAGAGGTTCTAACTCCATAATTACTTTGATCTTCGCTAGATTGACAAATAGTCCTTGTTTGCATATGACATATCCTAGTAGAATTTCAAATGGCGTGAAAAAGATACATTTGTTTAATTTCAATGAAATATAACACTTTTTGCATCGATCTAAGATGAGTCGAACAAATTCTATATGATCTTGCAGTAGACTGAACACCATCCTACCATCCAAGTAGACTTCCAAAACATTATGGATGAACTCCTTGAATGTTGCCACTTCTACTCTAGAAAACACCACAAATGCATTCTTCAATCCAAATGGCATCACCGTGTACTAATAAATTCTCCACTCCATCACAAAATTGGTTTTGTGTCTATCCTCTCATACTATTTTTATCTAAAGGTACCCATGGAATGCATCGCTAAAGGAATAAGTTTCTTGAACCCCTATGTTCTCCAGTACTTCATCTATGAATGGTGTTGGTAATGGGTCATGTAAGCATGCATCATTCAGTTTCCTTACATCCACACATATCCTAACTCCTATTGTCTTCTTGTCCGACACCACCATTGGGATAATCCACTCAGATTCTTCCACTGGTTCAATGATACCTGCGTCTAGCATCCTGTCTATTTCATCCTTGACCTTTTCCTTGTACCTCGGTTTTAACTTGTAAGGTCTCTGTCATACTGGCTCAGTGTGAGTTTTGAGTGGGATATTCATCTCTCCTAAGTCTCCTTATATCCCCTTCATTTATGAGAATGTGGGTGGAAACAAATCATGATATTCTTGCAATAATTCTACAACCTTTTCAATTTTCTCACCGTTCCAATAGTCTCCTATCTTCTCAAACTTAGGATTCTCCATTGTCCCAATGTTGACCTTAGTTTTATTTATAGGATGTGTGTATGCAGAAAATGCAAGCTATGGCCCTTCTACTGGGCATGTTCCTTTTGTCTCTGGTACGTGTACATTCTTGGGATCCTCTTCCTTGTATTCTTCCTTCATTACATTATAACATTCCAATAGCCTCTGGATCGTCATCTTGGATTTGTGTGCACTGCATAATGGTACTACTTCCATCGGTTCTACCTCCAAGAAGATGTTTGTTTGAATGGACTATACTGTTGTATGTATGGAGGGAGCTTCATGTTCAAATGTGAATGTGATTTCAAATCTCTAGACCAATTATTTCCATTATGTTGTCTCTTGGAGCATCTCCAATTCTAAATACCATTTTTTTAGGATTGTTTCCAACGTTTGTATGAATTTGTGCATCCACTCTGTCTCCAATTCTAAGCGCCATAACCCCCTACATATTTCTATGTGACCCGCTAGGTCAATCTCTCTTATGTATTTTTGTGCACTTTCTTCTTAAATGGGCCCAAAGTGTATCTTCATAAGTCGACTACATTATGCACAATCCTTCATTCCATTTCTGTGTGTAACACACTATCTAGCTAGATTTTCCTTTAAGATGAAATCCAATGACAAAAACCTCTCTTTCTCAGGTACTTGTAACTCAAATGTGTTTATAAATATACCAATGCGAGTTAGTCCATCGTACCTGGGTGAATCACATATATCTGTGCCAATCTAGTGCAAGGATCGATTTATATGTGCACATCATCTAGTTATACTTCATGCATCCTCTGATACCAATTATCTAGACCAACTTCTGAATCTAATGCGCATGAGATGATACTTCTCAAACGCATCACACCATCCATTTTCAGGTCGACATAGTCCTCCATCTGATAGTTAGATTATATAAGTTTTTCAGTGTCATTCCTTCTTGCTAACTCTATGTATCTCTTCCCTTCTGATGGGTCCAAAGGTGCAATAACTTTCATATCCACAACCTTGAATATAATCTCTCCCTACATTGTTGTTTTTTGTAACTGTGACATTATCTTGCGGATCATATGGTGTACTCTTTTGATGATGAATTTGAAACTCCTTCGTTAATGCTACAATGGTTATGTTTAGAAAGTGTGTTCCTTGATCACTAAGTAATATGCACACCTTTATCACTAAGAAACTAAGTAAAATTTGTACCTTGATCCAAACCTGGAGACTACATTCTCGAATAGAAACCGCATAGTAGTCTTTACGATGCAATTAGTAACTAGTGTTGCTTTTTCCCACCTGGTCAAGTAATGTGTCAAAGTAATGATGTATCATGCCCCTGATATCCTTTCTTGTGGATTTATCTGTCCTACAAAGTCAATGGCACACTTATCGAATGCTTTCAATGTAACTTGTGGATTTAATGGCATTTCATCTCACCTAGACAGTTTTCCCACTCTTTGACATACATCACAGGAATGACAGTACTCCTTCGCATCTTTGTGCAAAGTGGGCCACCAAAGCCTTGCACATAAAATATTATGTGTCATTTCTTTTCCTAATTAATGTCTTCCACCAATCCCATTGTGTGCTTCCTCGAGTATAATTGAAATTTTATGTTCCAGTACACAACGCCTCAATATTCTATCTTCCCCTAACTTATACAAGTTCCTTGCAATCAACTGATAATATGTTTCTTTCACTACCAATTGTTTCTTCTGTGTAACTATCATCTCGGGGGGGGGAGGGTGGCGACACCTGTATTTAGAAACTTTACAATGTCCATGAAGTAATCATCCACCATCCTTAATGAAAATAAATGCGCATTTGAGAAATCATAATCTAAATTACCTATATCCTCTCATGTCAATATATGTGAGAGATGATCTAGTCCTACCTGACCTCAAAGTCATATTCCTGAAACTATGCATATTATTCCTCCTAATATAGGATTATTGACTAAGTACTTTAATGAAAAATGGTATTTATACATCTTGAATTGGGACCCTAGTAAGTAATGTATGAACTTCTGGAGTGCATAGACCATTGTCAATCCTTCTCGTTCTATATCGGTATAATTATTCTCAGATACAGAGAACTTCCTACTTGAAAACGTAATCGGATGATCAATGTCCCATTCTCCTAGTTGTGATAGTATTGCACCTAACGTTATGGATGATGCATCTACATGTACATGGAAATGCTTGTTCCAATCTGGAGAGATTAAAATGGGTGTGGTTACCAATCTCTGTTTCAGCATGTCCAACCCCTTCTGGCAGTCCTCATTCCATTGGAACTTGTCTTCCTTCATCAACAATGTTTCCATGGGTGTTGTAGTCTTCGCATATCCTTTGATAGTATTCCTATAATAACCTGTATGACCCAAATATTCCCTCAGTTTTTTTACTGATGTCAGAGGCTCTAACTCCATAATTACTACGATATTGGCTAGATTGACCAATAGTACTTGTTTGCATATGGCATATCCTAGTAGAATTCCAAATGTTGTGAAAAAGATACATTTATTTAATTTCAATGAAATATGACACTTCCTGCATCGATCTAACATGATCCAAAGAAATTCTATATGATCCTATAGTAGACTGAACACTGTCCAATAATCCAAGTAGACTTCCAAAAAATTATGAATGAACTCCTTGAATCTTTCCACTACTACTCTAGAAAACACTACAGAAGCATTCTTCAATCCAAATGGCATCATCGTGTACTGATAACTTCCCCAGTCCATCACAAAAGTGGTTTTGTGTCTATCCTCCCGTACAATTTTTATATGAAGGTACCCATAGAATCCATCGATAAAGGAATAATTTTCTTGACCCCCTGCATTCTCCAATATTTCATCTGTTAATGGTGTTGGTAATGGGTCATGTAAGAATGTGTCATTCAGTTTCCTCACATCCACGCATATCCTAATTCCTCTTTTATTATTTTCCTGCACCACCATTCAGCTAATCCACTCAGATTCTTCTACTAGTTCAATGATACTTTCATCTAGCATCCTATCTATTTCAGTCTTTACCTTTTCCTTGTACCTCATTTTTAACATGTAAGGCCTCTGTCATACTGGCTCAATGTGAGTTTTGAGTGGGATATTCATCTCTTCTAAGTCACCTTATATCCCCTTCATTTATGAGAATTGTTTGGAAATAAATCTTGATATTCTCGTAATAAGTATGAAACCTTCTCAATTTTCTCATCGTTCCAATAGTCTCCTATCTGTGAAAACTTAGGATTCTCCATTGTCCCAATGTATACCTTCTTTGTCTTTATAGGGTTTGTGTACGCAACAAATGAAAGCTTTGTCCCTTCTACTGGGCATGTTCCTTCTGTCTCTGGTACTTGTACATTCTTGTGATCCTCTTCCTCGTATTCTTTCTCCATTACATTATAACATTCTAATAGCCTCTAGACCGTCATATTGGCTTTGTGAACAATTCATAATTGTACTACTTCCATCAGTCCTACCTCCAAGAAGATGTTTGTTTGAATGGATTGTAGTGTTGTATGTATGGAGGGAGATTCATGTTCAAATGTGAATTTTATTTCAAATATCTGGACCAGTTCTTCCCATTCTGTTGTCTCTCAAAGCATCTCCAATTCTAAATACCAATTTTTTGGGATTGTTTCCAACATGTGTATGAATCTGTGCATATAGTATGTCTCTGATTCTGAGCACCATAAATCCCTACATATTTCTATGTGACCTATTGGGTGAATCTCTCCTATGTATTTATGTGCACTTTCTTCTTCCTTGGGCCCAGAGCGTATCTGCATAAGTCGACTACACTGTGCCCAATCCTTCATTCCCTTTCTGTGTGTATCACACCATCTAGTTGTAGTTTCCTTTAAGACAATATATAGTGCCAACAACCTCTCTTATTCAAGTACTTGTAAATCAAATGAGTTTATAAACATACCAATGTTAGTTAGTCCATCGTACCTGGGTGGGTCGCATAGCTCTATGCCAATCCAACGCAAGAATAGATTTGTATGCATACGCTGTCTATTTGATACTTCATGCATCCTCTGCTACCAATTATGTAGACCATCTTATGAATATAATGTGCACGAGATAATACTTCTCCAACTCATCACACCTTTCGTTGTCGGGTCAACATGGTCTTCCATCTGTGCATTTAGATTATATAAGTTGTAAATGCCATTCCTTCTTTCTAACTCTATGTATATCTTCCCTTCTGATGTGTCCAAAGGTGCAATAACTTTAAGATCCCCAACCTCGAATATAGTCTCCCTCTTTTTAAAGTTAATAATTTGTTGGTTATCGAACACCCATTCCAATCCCATAAGTGTTGGATACAGTTGACTATCATATACTATTTCAATAACTTCAAATTATTCCATGTTGTGCACCAAATCTATGTTCATAGGTACTCCTATCAGTCACCCAATCAGGACTATCTTATGTTGATTCATGTGCCTTAACTGAACATGGGACATACTAGTTCAAGTTCACCCATCATTTGCCATGTCTCCTTAGGGAACACATTCACATTAGATCGTAAGTCTAGAATAACATTACACACATTTCACTCTCCAATCCATGCATTGAACATGAATTCTCCATTGGTTCTCTTCCTGCGCAATACCTGGTTTACCATTCTCTACGCAGAAAGGGTTTCTCTTCCTTTTGTGCATTGATTAATCATGTCATATAAACTACTTAGCCTAGTCCTATATTTCATTAGTTCTACACAACTCTTTAAAAATTCTATTATTGTACTTACCTATGCCATTGGCTTCTCTGGAACTACTTGACCTTCTATCCAAGGCCTTGCTAATGTTGAGGCTCCCTTAGTTGGTCCAAGTATTTCTTTTCTAGATTTTTGATATGTCTCTTTCTCCTATTGTGGATCGAATGGGGGTATAGTCCCTTCTGAATTTCGTACCCACTACTCAGGTTGCTTCCCTTGATCAGTCCCTATTCTAGCACCTTTACGTGTAACAATTGCCATTGTTGGTCCTTCATTGAATCTTTCAACTGATATCATATGCACATTCTAATTTTGATTATGATTCTGGTTTGGGTTTCCTCTAGCCTGCCATTTTACAACTAGTTGAGGACAATCTCCTGTCGAGTGATCTAGTGCTCCGCAATATGTGCACATGGTACATGGATTCTAGAAATCCCAGGCAAAGTGTTGATCTAGATTATTTTCGGCACGAAATGAGAGAGGAGATATAATAAAGAAATGTACAGAGATATCTTGAATATCCAATAATATAACATAAATATATCAAAGATGCAACCATAAACACAGAGATACAGTAACACACAATTTCTATTAATGAGAGAAATGTACAACTCTATAGAAATACATAGTGAAAGACTCTCTAGAATGGTGGCAACTTATCTCTGAGAAGAGATGTGAAGACTACTCACATTCGCAAGAAGATGATTACAATGTGGCTTGTAGGTGCTTGAATCCATCAGGACTGAAACGAAAACCTCATGAGGACATTAGTCCCCCTTTGTTTTTAGAGAGGTGGTTCTAATATTTGGCTAAAATACATATCTTTGAATATCTTGGATTAGGGAGAGTGCTAGGCAACAAGCCTCAAATATTTGTTGCTTGGATTTATATGAAAATGGTTCTTCAATAACCCAATATGATATTTATGTGCAACAAAAGTCTTTTTACAATAAGAAAATATTGAAGGAGGGCTTCAACATCAGAATAAAATTGTGATCAACATCACACACAATATTCTTAATAATATATAAATGCATCCACATATTCTTCATGAAAAATAGGAGAGAATGATTTGATCATCTTAAAGAATTTTAATAAAAAAATTTAATAGAGTACTGCAATTAGTAATAAAAAATAAATTGATAGGTCAACCTCAAATATCAAATACTTAAAACTAAAAGTTACAAGATATCATTAAGATCAACCCCGAAGAAATTCTTTGTGGATTCTATACATGAGAAATGTTCTTCATTACCAAAAATTTGACAGCCATGTATGTGGCTGAAAATACTCCATGATCATAAAAGAAAAGTTTGTAGAAGAATACAAGAAAAACACTCAACAACTCATCCTTGTGACCAACTCTGAGACTCAAGCATAAATCTATGAGAAGTGGTGTAGAAGAATAGAAATAATGGAGAAGATGGATATTTATTTCTTTTGATCAGAATATTTATTGTGTATCCATGGCTATACCTCCTTTTTCCTCTAATCTTCTTCCCTGGCCCTCTAACAATATTGATTATTGGAACCCTTGATGAAGTCTCTCTTCTCTTTTTAAGAAGAGATATTTTAACTACTTGAGGAGTTAGGGTTTTATTCCTCTCTTGAAATAACCGTACAAGTTTCTTCTTGAAACATTCCATTTAATTAGTGACTCATTAATTCCTTATTAATGGAATTATTGTTGGACATAGTGTCATTTATGTATTGTCATTGATGTCAATAGTCGATGTCATTGTTGTGATGATAAGTTGTTATGACCAAGTGTCATTGATATCAATAGTATTATGTTATCATATAATGGTTGATGTCAAACAGTTGGATGATATGCAGAGATTAAATCTCAGGACAGTTAGCGAATGAATATCAAATCTCAAAAGGAAGAGCACATTGTAGAAATGTCGTTAGGATCGATGGAAAGACTGAGAAGTTGATTGATGCACAGGAAAATGTGAGAAGCCTCAACAATTGTCTAATCAAGAAATTGACGGTGTTGATCATCTCATGTAACAGACATTGGTCATATGAGTGACCGTGGGATTAAGGACCATTGGAGGATTTGTCAATGATGAGATCAAGTTGTGACCGTCAGATATGCAAGCAAGATCAACGGTAGGGATAAATTTCGGAGCAAAAGGAGAATTAAACGAATCGCTAGTTCCAATCCGAAATTGGTCTAGATTGTCATATCTCATAAACTCAAATATTGATGATTGTGGTTGATCCAAAAAATGATCAGATTAATTCAGATTAAGTCGCGACCATTGGATGCACAATCGTCAAATCAATGGCAGGGATAAATTGCAGAGAGTGAAAGGAGAATTAAATATCATGCTATTTCCAATCCCGCAATTAGTCAGGACTGTTAGATCTTGTAGCTTCAAAGATTGACGATTTTGGTTGGCTCACCATAAAACACACAACTTCAAATTGTGGAGCTTGGGTGGCGATTTAAATCACTCGCAAGTTTTGGTTCTGCAATCATCCTTGATCATTGATATTCTTCGAGACTCTTCATGGCCATTGGATCACTTTTTAGTGGAAGGACAGGATAAGAAGAAATATTTGATTTTTTGATTATCCAAATATCCTTCATCCGTCATATCACTTTAAGTGGAAGGATAGAATAAGAAGAGAAAAAGGTATGATAATTCGAATACCCGAATACCTGTTGGTCGTTGGATCGCTTTTGAGTGGAAGGACATGATAAGTAGAAAGATTTGAGATATCGATTATCCTAATTCCCATCATTCATCAGATTCAAATTAAGTGGAAGGATAGGATAAGAAGAAAGGTTGAGTTCTCGATTACCTAAATTTTCGTGAGCCGTCAGATCAAATAAAGTGGAAGGATAGGATAAGAAAAGTTGGAAGGATGTTGGATTTAAACCAAGGAAAAGAAGCATCACATACAAATCGATCGAGTGATATAATATCTTGATCAAACAAACATCATTCACTTTGGGTCTAAAGATGTGACATGGTTACCCTTCAAAAACATCTCACTTCAATAATTTTCAGTTTAAGATTTGAAATTCATGAAGCTCGAAGAGTCAGAGAGCCGAAATAAATTCTCGATCGCCATATCATCTGAAGTAAGACTCAGCCGTATGATTCAAGAGGACATGTGGCGGACCACGTCAACATACCACGTTAGCAAGGACATTTGACAGACCATGTTGAAAGACCACATAAGCAAGTACACATGGCACAATCAGATAATGACAAGTGTCAAGTGGAAATCGAGATTTCAGGTACGTGCAAACCATGAATCTGAGTAACACGTGGAAGACACTCGGTTTTTTCCACATCATCAAGTGACGTAAGTAAGTTACGTCACTCTAGGATTTTTACTTCGAGAATTTCACCACCAGCAGATGCCCTAAGTCTCGAAGTCCCGGATGGTGGGGTCCCGAAGTGGACATGAGTCGTCTAATCTGAATATCACTTCAGGTGTATTCTCAATCATTGATCATATTAAAGTGGAAGGATAGTGTGAGTAGAATAGGCGAAGTCTCGAAGTAAATGGTGGTCATCCATATCAATCCTTGATTAAGTTCCAAATGTCAGATTAAAGGAGTAAAATGATATATATAAGGATCGAATTTGACAATTGGTTTGGTTCCGCGAAGTAAACATGAATCATTCGATCTATTCGACGAAATCCGCTCCGGGATATTTGACATGTTTCAAGTCCCAAAGTTCTGAAGGGTGAAGTCCCGAAGTCCCGACAGTTGTCAATTATCGGGATATTAAATCGTGATTGTTGATTCTAATAAAGCGCTCAAGTGATCGTTTGGCCTAACATTTGGTTACCTCCATTGGTCATATGGTATAAGATATTTAAATAGAAAAACATAATATGTCGCTAAAGTTGATAAGCCCGTGGTTTTGTGTTATCAGTCGCATGTAATGGTTTGAAGGAAGCGCCTCTACAAAACTCGATTCCTACAAATAAATGCATAGATTCAAAATCCATTTAAAATGATGAAATTGATCCATAACTATGATCAATTTATGAAAAATGTTAAAACAATGATTATGGTTAAGCTAAATGAAGAGGTGCGATGGTCCAAATGAAGGGACACATTGTTTCACACTCATGTTGTTTTAAAGAATATATAAACAAGAAAGAGTGGTGAGAAGAATGTGTCTCTGTGGTTCAAATTACAAGATCAAAAACATAAGCAGAGTCCAAGATGAATAACTGTTTGTTCTAAGGTGTCTTTCAATGTCTTATTGAAGATCAAGAACAAAATAAGACAGAGCAACAGTTATGCAATCCAGTACTTGATATAGAAGACCATACAAGCAAAGGTTACAACAAGCAAGTAGAAAGTACAACAATGGATTCATTAGTCAAATTCAATGAAGAGCAGAAGAGATTGATTTTCATTTTAAAATAAGGGTTGTTGGGTGGTGCAAGGGAAGGTTTCATCCTGCAAGGCATTTGGTGTTGATTTTTCAATTGTAGTTGACTAAACAAGGGGTCGAAACATCCTACCAATTGGTACTGGTGAACAGAGGGAGTTGGTGCTTCCTTGTTAGTTGTAGCTGACTAAACAAGGGGTTGTAGCCTCCTACCAGTTGGCGCTGGTGAACACAGGGTGTGGGTGCATCCTGATCATTTGGCGGTGATCGAAAAGTAAGAATATATTCCTTCTATGTAACTTGTAAGAAAATGAATTTTGCAAATAATAGAGAAGTGTTGGTGGTTTTCCCTATTGGGTTCCACGATAAAATCATGTGTTCATAAGAGTTTTTTGTTCATCATATATTTCTTAATTGAATAATTAATGTGTGTGCTTAATATGGATGAAGTTAAAAATAAAAAGTAGGCAATACTGATTCACCCCCCCCCTCTCAGTATTGTTGGATATTCCATCGATTGGTATGAGAGCGAGGTTCCTTTAAGAATAGTCTAACAAACTATAAGGAAGATCAAATTAAGAACACATGGATGGACAAAAGATTTACACTGAGAATGGAACTCCAATACCTAGAAAATAAGAATACATATTTTGGAGTACAAGAATGGAAAGTCATATGAAGGCATTGGGACATGATGTATGGAATTCAATGATCACTGATTACTTCCCACCAAGCAGAGTAAGGAATCCAACTCAAAAGAAAACCAAGAAAAGTAACTCAATGGCAATGAATAAAATCCTTGATGGATTACCTGATGCTGTCAAAGAGAAGATAGGTGAATGTAATTCTGCAAAGGAACTTTGGGACAAGATGAAAGACCTCTACTCAGAAGAAAAGTCTAATGAAGCATTTCAATTAGAACAAAGTTCAATCTACAACAATTCTAGTGATGAAAATTCTTTTGAAGAATACTCAGACATTGAATCAAAAGTCAATCTTGAAGCTGAGATTGAGTGTGCTTTGGATGATCTGAGAAAATATAAACAAAGGTGTAAACAACTAAAGGATCAACTTAAGACTGTTGAAAAATTCAAGAAAGGGACTGAAGCCTTTGATAAAGTTCTCAGTCTACAAAGAATTCCTTCAAACGATTTTGTCCTTGAATATGAACAAGTACACATAGTTAAAGTTTCAAGTCCTATTACTCACATTGATGTTGAAGATGACATGTGTTGTGATGATACCTCCAAAGAATCTTCTCATCCTCCTATGAAGATTTATCAAATCAAAAGAGAAGACACAAAAGACATTCCTATCAAGGATGAAGAGGAATACTCAACCATCAATAAAGGTAAAGACTCTCCACAATCTTCCAATTGCAATAATGTTGATATTAAAGTATTCCCTGCAAGTAAAGAAGAAGATCTAGATGCAATAGAAGAATGTTTTGTTAGCATTTATCCCATGAAAGAAGTAGAAGAAGAACTATCTAAAGTCAAACATAAAGTTGATTGGAGTCTTTATGAATACCACTATGACCATGATTATTCAGACTATAGTTTTGTTCATGACTATACTAAAACATTTCTTGAAAAGAGTCAAAAGTATTTCTTGAAATTAAAGGAAATGCTCAAAAATAATGAAAAAATCATCTCTGAGCAAAATATTCAGCTAGAAGAAAAAGAAGAGGAGATTGAGAAATTAAAGAATAAAATCAGTCAAGTAAAATGATCCATATTTTATGAGAAGAATGAAATGACTACAAATTATTAATAGGTGATTAACAAAAAATAACAGAGATATAGTAAAACTATTTTTCTATTCAATAAGGAAATAAGATGAAACTGTAAAATGCAGCGGAAACAAGCTTGTTGGAATGGTGGCGACTTATCTCTGAGAAGAGATGGGACGAATGCATTCATTCGCAATAAGATCATTAAAATGAGGCTCTGAAGGAATTTTTACAATAAACAGGAATGCCAAAAACCATAGACATAAAAAAACCTAACCCTAGGAGATGAAGCGCAAAAGTCATGTGGGCCCCATTTAGGTAAGTTAGTACATCAACTTCTTGGGGTCGTAACTTTTGCATATGATCTCTGTTTTAGGCGTATGATAGCCCGTTGGAAATTTATCGCCGAGGAGATTCATTTTGGGGGCTCAAAAATGCATTTGACTATCATTGAGAAGATCAATCATAAAAAACATTCATTTAGGCCCTCAAAATGGCCTCGGAAGTTAAAATTGCTAAAAATAGTAAATTGCCAAAATTGCCAAAAAATTGTTTTGAGCCAGTTGGAAAAGGTGGGTGGCCACCGATATCCACCTGGATCAATAATCCCTCCTTAGGAATCAATGGTCTCCATTTCTTTGAGTTCCCCCATCATATGAGGAAATCTCTGTTGAATTTGGCCCCAAGTGAGCCACTTGCCTTGGTGTAGGAGCTGCCCTGCTTTGATAGCTCGATAAAGATGGATCCTTTGTTGTCAAGTGCCCTTGATCTGTGTGTCCATAATATGATCAATGGATGCCTGTTGTATGTAGTCTTGGTTGAGCTATGTCGGTGTCATTTCTTCTATGTCTGAGGTGTCCAATAATGGTGGGAAATAAGGGTGAAGGAGATCCACGTTGAACACTAGGTGCAAACCAAGGAAAGGAGGAATGTGTAGCTCAAAATAATTATACCCCATGGACTTGGTGATGGTGCACGTCCCATAATAGAGTGGGTGAAGCTTTCGATGGGGTCCTATAAGGTGTTCTTTATGAAAGTACAACCAAACTTTGTTTCCCACTTGAAACTTATGTGGCACCTGATGTTGATCATGGTGTTGCTTGTACTTGTCATTGGACTTCTGTAGGATATTCTAACCCTATTGGTGGATGTGCTAGATATGCTCAATGAACCAGGTGCCTTTTTCAACTTCATTTGGAGCAGGATATGAGTCAGTCGAGGTGACCGCAAGGGGACCCAATGGTTGGAATCCCAACCCCACCTGAAAGGGGCTGTGGTTGGTTGAGATATGCAGGGATCAGTTGTAGATATGTTGGACATAGGGAAGGATCTCATCCCATGTGTGAGGGTTCTTTGAATTATACATGCAAAGGATATGCACAATCATTCAATTTACAACCTCAGTTTGGCCATCTGTCTGGGGGTGGAAGGCCGTGGATTTGGTGAGCTTGATGTCCAGGAGTGACCAGAGGCTCGACTAGAATGTTCTGAGAAATAGATTGTCTTGATCTGATACAATGGTTTGTGGTATTCCAAAATGTACCCAGACTCGTTCAAAGAAGATATTGGCATTGGCCTCTGTTGTGATGTTCTTCTTGCAGGAAACCATAATCGCCATCTTAGAAAAGTGATCAACAACCAAAAAAACATAGTCATTTCTTGGTTTGGTGGATGGCTGGACCGATATCTAGTCCAT
Organism: Picea engelmannii; assembly: GCA_009831015.1. Lineage (NCBI taxonomy): Eukaryota > Viridiplantae > Streptophyta > Pinopsida > Pinales > Pinaceae > Picea > Picea engelmannii. The sequence goes on from ML794128.1 coordinate 39,529, forward strand.
TGAGATGGATTCCCATGGTCTATCAGGAGTAGGAAGAGGGGTGTATAATCCATGTTTCTTAGTGTTCAGTTTGGAAATAGCACAAGCAGTGAAAGACTTGATATACTTGATGACCTCCTATCGAAGTTTCGACCAATATAAATGTTTTAGTAGCATTGTCACTGTCTTTTCAACGCCGAAGTGTCCTGCCACCCAATTGTAGTGGGCTTCCCAGATCAACTTCGATCGCTCACTTGATGGAACACAAATATTGTCTAGATGACAAAACAACCCATCGTGAAGATGGAAATTATCGACAACTGCGTTTGCACCCAACATTTGGTAGGTGGTGGCAAAGTTTGAGTCTATCTCATAGAGTTGGGTCCATTCAAAGGTCTCATGGCCACAGGATTCTAGCACCGGGGTGAGTGTCATGAATGGTGGTCTGCTGAGGCAATCAACGACATGATTGGTGCTTCATATTTTATACTCAATGTTGAGGTGGAATTGTTGCAAGTATGTGGACCACTTTTGATGGTGATCATTCTGCAATTTTCCTTGTGTCTGCATGAACTGCAGTGGCTTATGATCAGTGTGGTTGACTGTCTCCTTCCCAAGAATGTAATGTCTCCACTGGCAGTAGGCTTGCACAATGGAGTACATTTCTTTTTCATAAGTAGGGTACTTACGAACAACATCTGATAGTGTCTCACTATGATAGGCCCTGGGGTGTTCGTGATGAGTGAGAACGATGCTCACCGCATAGTCTAAAGCATCTTCCTCGATCTCAAAGGGATGTTACAGGTCTGGTAGTGAAAGTACTGGGGCTGAGCACAAGCGCTGCTTCAAATCATCAAAATCTTTTTGTTGGGACCATCCCCACACAAATTTTACCTTACCACCACCCCTGGTTATTTGGATGAGGGCCCATGCAATATAGGAGAATCCCAACATGAACCTGCAGTAGAAATTGGCAAGGCCCAAGAAGCTTCGAATCTCAGTAAGTGTGGTTGGGGCTGGCCAGTCATGGACAAATTGGATATTGGTTGGATCCACATGTACACCATGCTTATCAATGATGTATCCCAAGTAATGGACCCTGTCCATGCTGAAGGAGCATTTTTCCAAGTTGGCATATAGCTTGTGCTGCTATAGAGTGTGCAGAACCTGCTGAATATGTTGCAAGTGTTTGGCCCAAGTCTTGCTATAAATGAGAATGTCATCCAGATACACCACAACAAAATTATTGGTGAATGGTCGCAGGATATCATCCATCATCCTCATGAAAGTGGCTAGAGAATTTGTCAAACCAAAAGGAATGACCAACCATTCAAAAAGGCCTTCGTTTGACTTGAAGGTCATTTTCGATACATCTGTCTGTTCTATCGGGACCTAGTGGTAGCCAAAATTCAAATCAATCTTACTAAGGTATTTGGCCCCCATGAGTTGATCAAGGAGGTCATCGATTTGGGGAATTAGGTACCAATTTCTGACTGTGATTTTATTCAGAGCTTGGTAATCAATGCAGAGTTGTCAGGTTCCATCTTTCTTCTGTACCAACACGATTGGGCTCCCGCAAGGTGATTATCTAGGATGGATGTGCCCCTCGTGGAGTAGTTCTTAGATCTGTTACTTGATCTCCTCTTTCTCTAACAGAGAGAAATGATAGACTTTCCCATTGGACAACGATGTGCCATGGGTCAGATCAATGGGGTGCTTGACCTGGAAGTGTAGAGGTATCCTGGTAGGTGAGCAGAAGATATCTAAGTATTCTTCCACAACCTTATCTACTTGCTTCTTCTGTGTGGAGAGGTTGGTTTCAAAGACCCTAGATGTGGCTGTGATATTTCAGTTATTTTGAGAGAAAATCATGAATAAGAAAAACTTCCCCATCTAAGAGATGACCTTCCTGCATTGCTTAGCAGAGATCAAGGAAATAACACTAGGTGGGACTACCTCAGGTATCCTATACAATTTCCTATTCAAAGTAATAATAACACTACAAGTCCTAGACTCATATACAATAGAACATTTCCATAAATAAGGTTGGACCAAAAGAACATCAAAAACTTCGAGAGGAGAAGAATCACACAATACCTCGTCTTTGAAGGGCTTGATGCCATACGACAATCATCATTGTTGGCTGACGCAGAGATCACTTCCTTGGAGGAGCCATCCAATGGTGTAGGGTTTTGGGTGTGGCATTGTCGGCAGGGCCAACCACTTGATGAACTATGCTGATATGAGGTTCTTCTGGCTACCGCTATCAATGATGAAGTGAAGCGGGGTGCCTTTTACCCACATCTGTGAATGGAAGAGGTGTTCTCCTTCTTCTGGCTCGTCTAGTTCACCAAGATAAATCTTGGTGGTAGCAACGATGGCACTGGGTTCCACGTCAATGATCCATATTACCATTTCTGATTCTTTCTCAGAGTTAGAACCCACATCTGATTAAGAGGCTTTCACTTCGGCCAACAACGACTTCTTTGAGCCGTAGTCAGTAGTGTTATGCCAGGGGCTCTTATGGAAGTCGCACCACTTCCTGATATCTTTCTTTGTCTTTCTGGTGTCCTTATTTTCTTGCAGCTTGAACTGGTTGTCTCGATACTGTTGATCTTTTCTATGTCCTTTGTTTTGTGGATTGGGGCCTTCCCTGGATTTTTTTGTGAGGGGTTCCCAGGCCCAAATTGCCGCATCTTTTGTTTGATCTTTTGCTAGATTTTGAAGGCATATCAGTAGGCTACGCCCAAGGATGAGATGTTCAGAAATTGCATTTCGGTATGGATTTATCTATGTAGAGTGTCGTGATACTTGAGCACCAGATTTTTCTCTGAATCTTTGATACCCAGCTTGGTGCGCAACGTATGGAAGATATTTGTGAAATCTGGCACTGCTTGGTCTTTTTCTTGCCGCAGTGTGGTCCATTTGGTATACACGTCATCATAACTTCTGAAAGGTTAGTATTTTCCCTTAATAGCATCCCTGTAGGATTCCTAGGTGGCCATGAATGTAAATAATGAGGGTTCATCTATTTCATTTTTCTCACAGAAATTTTCCCACCAATTTTTGACATGGGGAATGGCTTTGAGGAGAGAAAAACTAATATTTTCTCTATTCGAAAAGTTATGGACAGAAAAATACCCTTATAGTATATTCAACCACTTGTCTACAACATTTGTGTCTATCTGACCTTCAAATATAGGAATATCGAAGTTTATTTGTACCTTTAAGGGGGCGATGCCTCCCCTCGAAGAATATGTGTCACCTGTTGGTAGCCACCAAAGGATTTGCATGAAACTATCAATCATATCATTCCTTTGTTGCATGAGGGATTCCTCAATCAACAATTTGAAAGGATCTCCTATCCCATCATCTATATATTCTCATGCCATGAGAGGTCTCTTGGGCGTGTGAAAGATTTTTTCCTCAAGAGAAATAAGCTCGAGACCAAACTCTTTGTACTCTGACCTCATTGGGGACATGCATTAAGACAATAAGGAGCAGACCACTCTGATACCACCGATCCATATTTTATGAGAAGAACGAAATTAATCCAGATTATCAACACCTTCTTAACACAAAAATAAAAGAGATACAATAAAATGGGTTTTCTATTTAATAAGGAAGAAAGCTGAAACTGTAAAATGCAGCAGAAACAAGCTTGTTGGAATGGTGGTGACATATCTTTGAGAAGAGATGTGACAGTTGGGCTCATTCACAAGAATATCATTACAATGAGGCTCTAAAGGAATTTTTACAATAAACAGGAATGCCAAAAACCCTATACATTCAAAAACCTAACCCTAGGAGATGAAGCGCCAAAATTCATGTGGGCCCCGTCTGGGTAAGTTAGTACATTAACTTCCCGGGGTCGTAACTTTTGCATATGATCTTAGTTTTAGGCGTATGATAGCCCGTTGGAAATGTATCATTGAGGAGATTCATTTTTGGGGATCAATCATGAATTCAACTATAATTGAACAGATCTATCTAGAAAAACCTTCATTTAGGCCCTCAAAATGGCCCCAGAAGTTAAAACTACTAAAAATAGTAATTTGCCAAAATTGCCAAAAAATTGTTTTGAGCTAGTTAGAAAAGGTGGGTGGCCACTGATATCCACCTGGATCATAAATAAATAAATCAAGGAATATGATGAACCTAGCATAATCCTTGTTGATCTAAAGGAACTAAGAGAAATAAATGTCATTCTGAAGACCCAACTTTAAGAAACCAAAATAAGAGAGGAGGTAGTGAGGAACCAATTGAACAAAAGGAAGAATCAGGTCATAAGTTGGAAGAAGAAGTTGTGAATCTTAGAAATAAGGTCGAGAATTCAAACACCCAAGTCATGCTCTTGAATAACTCAATGATCTTAGATGAGATCTTGGATAGTCAGAGATCACCAAATGACAAATCCGGTCTTGGCTACAACAAGGAAGAAATTAGTAATCCTAAGAAACCTAATGCAAGTCCTTAATTTGTAAAGGGTGAAGACATGTCTGATGCAAGTCTTTCATTTATAAAAATGGAAAGAAGGAATGACACAGGTCCTTCATGTTCAAAGAAATAAACAATACAATATTTAGAAGATCAGATCAAGGAAGACATCCTGAAGCTACTCATACAGCTCAAAGTAAGTTTAGAAAAGTGACACTTTCATGGATGAAACAAAGGAAGTATGAGAGTGTTTTTAATGGTTTTTTTTCTTCTTGTAATGAATATGTTCATAAAGCCTTGGATTGTAGGCATCATGGAAGAAAACAAATTAGTAGGTTCAACAACAATATAAGTTGTTGGAACTGCAATCTTGTTGGACATATTGCTACACATTGTTACACTATGAGATGCTATAGTTGTGATGGATATGGCCACAAAGATCATGAATGTTGGAACTCAAAAGGACAATCAATAATAAATTCTTTACACAATATGAAAAGAAGAGTAAATAAGACGTGGAAAAGACAATCTGAAGTACCAAACAAGAGAGATGATGAATATATTTCTCCTGAAATTGATGAAGTTCATAATAGGAGTTTTGTGGGTAAAACTTCTAATAAGGAATATTTTCAAGACAAGGATAAAGAAGCTTCTGGTGCACATAATAATGGCTTGATAATGAATCTAAAATAGTAGAACGATAAGAATAATTGAGTAATAATTATCTTAGAAATCTTTCAATCCTATTTTAATGGTACACAAACTTTCTCTCTCTCTCTAAAAAAAAAGGAGAGATCTTGGTCCAAAAAGATGCAAATAATATGCTCAATGAAGCAAGATTATATGATGGATATTGGAGGGAAGTTGTAACCACAATAGTATACATATTGAAGATAAGTCATTTCTTGATTAATAGTAATAAAACTCCTTATGAACCCTAGTTTGAAAGAGCTCCTTTAGTAAAATACTTCAAGGTATTTGGAAGTAAGTGTAAGAGTTACACCAAAAGGCTTGATAAGAATCTCAGAAACTTTGATGCTAGATCGGATGAAGGTATCTTTCCTGGATATGCTTCTACCAAGAAAGTATGCAAATGATACAATATTAGGTTACATAATATTGTTGAGAGTGCAACTATCAAGGTGGATGATATAAAAATAATTGATATCATGGCTAGATATTGATGAGAATCAATGGACAAATCCAAGGGTTGTTTGAAAAATATGAGGTACAACTGTGCAATGTTCCAGTAGGACAACATTATCTGTAGTAGCAACATTATGATGTACAAAATGATATACATGACATCCTATAGAGATAACAAGAGTTGATACCTTGTCAGGAAAAGCTACCCTATTTAGAAACAAAGGGGGAACAGTTAGAGGTAGAGAGAGCAGACTGATAGGGGGAGTTATTCAGTTATGGCATGAAGAGCATAATTGCAGGGGGATTTACCAAAATTCAGATATTGATAAATAACATATAGACAGACCGATCATAGGAGGAGAAACCCTTTTCCATTTATGTCAAAGGGGGAGAGTAACTTTAGAGGAGAGAAGCATAATCATAGGGGGAGACTATGTATGAAGTTGGTGTGTTTCCATCAATGACAAAGGGGGAGATTGTTGGACATAGTGTCATTGATGTATTGTCATTGATGTCAACAATAGATGTCATTGTTGTGATGGTAATTTCGTATGATGAAGTGTCGTTGAAATCAAGAGTATTCTATTAGCATATAATGGTTGATGTCAAACAGTTGGACGATATGCAGAGATAAAATATTAGGAGAGTTAGCGAATGAAGATCAAAGCTCAGAAGAAAAAGCGCATTGTAGAAATTCTATCAGGATTGATGGAAAGGTTGAGAAGTTTATTAATAAAAAGGAAAAGGTGAGAAGCCTCAACCTCCGTCTGATCAAGAAATTGACGGTGTTGATCATCTCATGTAACAAACACTGGCCATATGAGTGACCGTGGGCTTAAGGACCATTGGAGGATTGGTCAACGATTAGATCAAGTTGTGACCGTCATATATGTAAGAAAGATCAACGACATGGATGAATTGCGAAGAGAGAAAGGAGAATTAAACAACTCACTAGTTCCAATCCTGCAATTGGTCTAGATCGTTAGATCTCACAAACTCAAATATCGACGACTATGGTTGATACAAGAAACAATCAGATTAAGTCAGATTAAGTCGTGACCGTCAGATGTGAAATAGCCAAATCAACGATAGGGATAGATTGTGAAGAGTGAAAGGAGAATTAAACATCATGTTATTTCCAATCTCGTAATTATTCAGGACCGTCAGATCTTATAGCTTCAAATATCAATGATTGTGGTTGACTCACCAATAAACGCACAACTTCAAATTGCAGAGCTCAGGTGACGAGTTAAATCACTCTCAATTTGTGGTTCCGCAATCATCCCTGATCACTGATCTTCTTTGAGAGTCTTCCTGGTCGTTGGATCACTTTTTAGTGGAAGGACAGGATCACTTTTTAGTGAAATATCTGAGTTTTCTATTATCTGAATGTTCGTAAGCCATCGGATCACTTTAAGTGGAAGGATAGGATAAGCGGAGCAAAAGGTTTGAGAATTCGAATACCCGAATACCCGTTGGTTGTTGGATCACTTTTGAGTGGAAGGACATGATAATTAGAAAGATATGAGATCTTGATTATCTGAATTCCCGTCAGCCGTCGGATTCAAATTAAGTGGAAGGATAGGATAAGAAGAAAGGTTGAGTTCTTGATTACCCAAATTTACGTCAGTCGTCGGATCAAATAAAGTGGAAGGATAGGATAAGCAAAGTTGGAAGGCCGTTGGATTTAAACCAAGGCAAAGCAGCATCGCATACAAATCGAGTTGTTGATATAAGATCTTGATCAAACGAAAATCATTCACTTTGGGTCTAAAGATTTGAGGAGGTTATGCTTCGAAAAAATATCACTTCAAGAATTTTTAGTTTGAGATTTGAAATTCCCGAAGCCCAGAGAGCCAGAGAGCCGAAATAAATTCTGGACCACTGGATCATCCGAAGTAAGCCTCAACCATCCAATTCAAGAGGATATGTGGTATACCACATCGATAAACCATGTCAACAAGAACATGTGAAAGATCATGTAAGCAAGAACACGTGGAACAGTTAGATAATGTCAAGTGTCAAGTTGAAATCGAAATTTCAAGTACGTGCAAACCACAAATATGAGTAACACGTGGCAGACACTCAGTTTGTGCCACATCATAAATTAA
>ML794128.1:54921-78580 GCA_009831015.1 Picea engelmannii
CACTCGTAATGTGGAATCCAGACCCCAAGATGTCATTGGAAAATTCACTTAAATTTAGAATACAAAATGTAGTTCAGAGGATTCACTGAAAGATGATGCCCCTTTGTTGAGGTATGAGAAGGCATTATGAAAGAAAACAAATGCTCAAAATGGGATTTTTTCAGATCATTTTGCTATTTGTTATAAGTTGTCTCTGGTCCTTTATCGAAAAATGCTAGGAAATTTTTTCTTTTCTTACTGCATGAAAATAATGACCATGACAATCCAGAAAATATGCATCCCCCTCTTAAAATTACACGAATGTCCCCTCAGTTTATCACTCATTTTGATAAAGAAATTTCATCTGGGCTATGTGATGACCATAACCAAGTTGACGAGACTCATGAAACCAGGATTGATATTTCATCTCCTGCACTTTCTCCAATACCCTCCAAGACTCAACATAGATATAGACCCTTAAAGTTACCCCACATCCTTCATAATTTTCCTCCAAAACACTATGTGTACCTACCTATGTTCAATGGGGAACTTGATAGAATATCAGCTGAAAAATACATCCAAGCATTTGAGCATTTTATATATTTGTTTGAGATTGAAAATGATGATGTTTGTATGAGGGCCTTCTCTCAATATTTCAAAGGAGACACCAAAGATTGGTTTAAACATTTGCAGCTAGAGGAAATTAGCTCATGGGAGGAATTGAAGGATGTCTTTTTAAAATTTTGGGAAAATAAGAAGTCTTTGGACCTACAACTTACAGAGTTATATGCTTTGGAAAAGCAAGACAATGAAACTATTTTTGTATTTAGCAGAAGGTTTTCTAGTATCTATCAAAATTTACTCAGGGAAATTCGACCCACTGAAGTTGCTTCTATGCTCCATTATGCAACTACTCTCCATCCACATTCGTCTCTCCTTCTTATGGAAAGAAGCTCCAAGTCCTTACAAAAAATGTTCTATGATGCTCAGGATATTCAACACAACATCCAAACAGGTGAACATATTCAAAATAAAAGACCAAATGCCCAAGAATGTGAAAGGGAATATGAGGGGAAAGAGGTTGATTGGGATCCTGAGCATGGATTTGAAAATACCATAGGTCCTCTTGCAGTTTACGACACCAATTATTCTGAAAAAAAAATCATTCCATCTGTTGAAAGAGGGGGCACTAATCCATCTAATGATAAGCAAAAGGATTATCATTTTATGTATTTGTTTACAGACGGACAAGAGGATGAGATTACAACTCATTTTGTTGAAGAACAGGTTGATGTTCCCAGTTTGTTCTTACTAGATTACATCGCATAGACAATTGATTTTCGTATATATGACAAATATGAAGAGGATTGTGATAATAAAGACTTTCTTTTTCAATAGTACAATCAACCTATGAATCACAGTTACAAGGAGCAAAGTATTGAATCAGTTGAAGAAAATTCTCAACCATTTTGCTTTGTTGCATTCAAATTTTTGAGAGAGAATTCTAAAATCATTGTTGAAGCAAGAGAATATGTGATGATGCAGAGTCACACCAAACCAACGAAACATATTGAAAAGATATTAGAGCACTTTTCTCATATGCTTGATGACCTTATTCCTTTCTTTGTAGAAGACCTTGTCAATTCCGAGGTGTAGTCATTGATCGAAGACAAAGCTAAAAATCAACATGTCCAACAATCCAAAGAGATGGAGAAATGTACCTATGACGACACTGGACCTTGCCATTGCCATTGTGTTTTTCCTCATTCGAACTGTTGAAACAAAGTGGTGTTTCAAATTAGAAAATATCCAAGCATGAAGTTGAAAGTGAAGAAAGCAGTGGGCTTACAGATAAAAATTCTCTCCCCTTATGTTTTTCTTCCTTTGAATGGTTAAAAGAAAATCATGAGGCTTCAGAGAAAATGGGGAGTTCTGACTATATTCATAGTAGTATGGTTTTACATGAAAAGGTTGTTATCATTGAAGAACACCAGATGCACTCACATGCATTGAAGGATCATTAGCTGAAACATTTGAAGTGGGAACCTGCACTTAATCATCATATTAAAGAAGAATTTGATCAATAAATTGTTGTTGAAGTTCATTTCCCTTCTCCTAAAACTAATGCAGATGTTCAACAACATTCCCAGCAAGGCTAAGTATTTCAAGGTTGCCTTTCTTCCCTTGAAAATGACATAGTGATCCTATTTCTGAGCAACCTAAATGTGGATGGAGATTTTGAAACTTCACCTATGGAGACTCCAAGAAGTGATGGAACACTTGTAGAGGAAGCTTACTTTTTTGTCATGACTCCTGAAAAGGAAACATTCTTCCATATGATTCATGATCCCAAGACACATTATATGGAAAAGGTTTATAATAAGAATTCACCAATAATAGAGGGCTGAAAAAAATCATGTCTTCATCAAATGTGAGTCATTTTACATCAGATGAGTTTTCCCAACCATGGTTACCTTATGACGTAATAAATCTTTACTACCAAACTTCTAAAAAAAAATTCCATTTTTTTTATAGAAGTCAACAAGTTGAATCGTCTGAAAACATAAATGCAGTGGAAGGAGTGAAATGTGACAATTGTTTTATGCATATGTTAGAGGATCCATTTGTGATCCTATTGGAGGAAGTGAACAATCCAGGCCCTTCAAAATTTCTTAGAATTGGACTTATAGATAAAATTTTGAATAAATCGTCAGCAGAAGGGTTTTTGAACAAGCAAGTACAAAAGAAACGAACGATGGATAGAATGTTGTCATGGCTACATTGGTATTATGATTTCACTTGAATGGCAGTCCTTTTTCATTAGTTAGGGTAGGTGGGAGTGTGTGAATAAGCTTGTTGATCAAGCATTGTTTCCCAGTAAAATGTACAATTAGATCCTAACAGTAATTTTTCAGCATCCAATGGAAAGACATTTCCAAATGCCGGTTTTAAGATTTGACGATTTAGTCTCCAAGACAAAACATGATGTCCACACATGTTTGAAGGTATCCCAATGGAGAAGGCACCAGGTCTACATTTCTTTTCTACCTCACAAGGAGGATAGCATCCCCTATTGGAGCCTATGTTATCACCATGACAATCATGCTTCAAATCTGAGTTTAAATTTAGCTGGTGACTAAATCAATGTAGAGACATGGTGTTATTTGAAGGTTCAGGTCGTATATGGAGGAGATATGGATGAATATAGAGGGATAACTAAGGAGGTATTACTACGAACCATTGATCTTGGAGTAGCCCATATAAACAATTGGGACCCATATCAGGTGACGAAGTAGTGTGAGACTTAATTGATCGAGGGCGGGCTAGGTAAAACCCCAATAGTGTCAGTCATAGACACGTGGCGCCCTCAGAGATACATTGGGGTGAAAGGTGGTTTGCCTAAAACCATTTTTTCAAAAACCCCAATGTCACGTTTTCTAATACATCAAATCAATGATTCATGTAGGGGAAAGTGACAGCTGGTCAAATCACCACACGCCACTTGTTCGGGTACTTCACGACCGTGAAATGTCAGGGGAACGCCACCGGATAACGAACTCAAAGGATAATCATTTGAAATGGATTGGACGAACATGGTAAATCAACATGCATGCAAGTAATCTTATCAGTGATTAATGAATGTAACTTGATAACTACCGATATTCAAGTATGGGTGGCGTTATTTTTCTCCCGGAAATCGTCGTCCCATGCATAAGTGGAGTAATTTCGAGATGGATCGAGTTCTTGAGTTCTAAAGAATTAAGGGATACAAATTTTGGCCTCTGCAAGATCATAAGATATGGATAACATCAATCAAACAGTGTCTAATCCAATGGGGTTGTCAACTAATGTGTCAAGCTTACCAATAAGTGAGAAAGAAAGGTGGCTTGTGCAGATATTAGCAACCAAATTTCATACAGAGTCCGCACCTGAATCAGATTCAGGGGTCATATTAAACCCCGTTATGAGGGACCTACTCATCTATTAACACACAGATGAAATCTACAGGCAGGAAATGAGGAAGAAGCAGAGAAAACGACAGAGAACATAAATCAGAGCTAAGACGATGGAGAGCGTAAGATAAAATCAAATCGCTTGGTTGAGCACTCTGAAAGAGGAAATCGACAAGATGAAATGAATTCTCAAGTAGGATCAAGTACATTCCAACAAGTTTTGGACAGATGGAGGCCCCATACATGACAAACCTATTTCTAATGGTCCCTTTAAAATAGGATAATTGTTATTATAAATCATTCCTTTTTGTAACTTATCTCTATTTTAGAATTATGGGGAAGTCAAAGAGTTTTGAATTCCACAAGTAATTCCTCTATATATATATTATCTAGAGGATATAGAAATCATGGAGAAAAGAGGAGCCTGCCCTCTGTGTAAGAATACTTTTGTAAATTTTGGGGCTAGAATGAATATATAAATGCAGAAGTGGATTTTGGACTGTTTATGAAAAGATTATAACTGACAGTGATATGAGTCTTGTTTTATTTCATAGTATGTATTTCCTATAATATTATATTTCATTTACATTTCCTTCTGTCTAAATTGGAGAAACAAAAACCCAGAATTCATCATTGCGATGCTCTTGGCTTAGCAATTTAGACTACGTTTATTTCTTCTTAACCAATTCAGAATTCATTTTAAATATGCTATGATGCAGTTATATGTTTCCTTTTCCTCATATGACTTGAAAATTTAAGATATAAACTCATACTCATCGCCTCATTTATCCTTTCCCTCTTGATAGTTTCATTTTTTGACAATGCATTTTTCATTCCTGACTCCATAGCAAAAATGCCATCTTCATTTATTCAGTTATTTGATAAAACGCCCCTAAAATAAACCAAATATAGCCACTAATTTCCATAGATATATCAAGTGACACGAGAGAGAGTTGAGCAGGCTAGGGCCTCAGCTCTGAAGTTGGTTGAAATAGTTACCTCTGTCGTTTGTCTATTCAGCCAGACAGATTTATAGAGTGCTAACACTTGGGAAGATCTCGAAGGTCTTGTAAGGATGGTCTGTCATAGTACTACATGGTAGCTTGTTATGATTTTATATCCTTGGGAATCTTATGATTCCTAGATAGATCTCAAAGGTTCGGTAAGGATAGTCTGTCAGAGTACCAAAAATATTTGTTGTTGATACATCTTCCATATCATGATGTTTTTGTTCCAGCCTCATGTTGATGATGATGTTGTTGTACGAGCTTCATGTTGTTGATGATGTTGTTTCATCCTCATGCTATTGATGTTGATGTTTCATATTATTGTTGTCGATGTTGATGATGATGATGTTACTCCAACTCCATGCTATAAACGATGATGATATTGATGATGAGAAAAACTTTCGATGATTTGTAGATGTGCCAGTCCATGTTCCATATGTTGATGATGATGTTTCCCTCTCCTTCTCTTGATGATGTTGTATTGGGTCATGTCAGTAGAATCCCTTCCTGTTAAGGGGGACTGTTGAAATATTGTAACTTTGAAGAATATTCTAATTATGTTTGAGTTATTATCTTATAAATCAAATCCCCTTTTTTGGATTGGTCAAACCATATTTATATGGTGGTATTTGTAAATTCATCCCATAGTGTTCAAAAAGTGGTTTTAACCACTTCTAAAAGAATTCAGCCCTACCAAGTGAAGAGACATAACCCTAGCTCCTCCCCAACTAGTATTTATATGTGAGGATGGTGCCTCACTTGAACACACTCACTTTCACTCATCTAGTGCGCATATCTTGAAGGTAGTTGCAGTTGCAGGAGGAAGGAGAAGAGAGGCGCATTGTAAGTCCTTTTTATCTTTGGTGTTTTGGTCTTAGTCTTGGCATTGTATTGGCAATCTATTATTGAGGAAGCTTTTGTTGGGTTTTCTCCCCCATGAGGGTTTCCCAAGATAAAATGTTGTGTACCTTGTGATTGTGTTTCTTTCAATGATTCTCTTTATGTTGTTCTTTTCTAAATGCATTGAATGCTCATATAATTTTGGAATAACCTAATAACAATAGTAAAAACTTAACATCTAAAATGGGTCCCTTTCCCTTTTTTAATAAAATCTTTAATTAAACTTTTATTTTTAAAATTTTATTAATTTTCCATTAAACGAGGACGATTGTAATTTAATTTTATGGAAGTGAAAACCAATTTTTTATCGATTTAAACCACTTCTTATGTTCTATTCATCATCTTAGTTCTACACTGATATAAATTTTTCACAAACCTGTCGCCCAAATCTCAAGATATGAGCTCATGAAGTTGAGTTGTCACATAGGCCCATTAAAAATGTAGTTGACTGATATTTTAAATTATGAGAAACATGTGTCAACTTTCAACACTTGAAACCTGTACCACCATATTCTACATTGAAATAATTTTCCAATGGTATAAATTTTGTATGATTTCGACATCCAGAACTCAACTTATGGCTTTCGCAATATCAATGCTAAGCCATCGTTGATCAAAATTGATCGGAAAATGTGGGCCCTTGGATGAATTTTGTGCTTCCCTTCATAAAAATAGAATTTTTGGTTTACAATTCTATCTCAAATGAATTAGGATATTATATTCTTCATGATATATAATACTAAGTGTTTGATACACTTAGCAAGAAACACGAGAAGAAAATAAATTATGGAGCTTGGAGGATTCAGCCCTTGGAAAATTGTCGAATAAAATAATAATTTTTTGGAATTCCATCGTTGTCCACATCACACCCAGTCACCATGATGATTCATCCAATAATATCATTCCCTATGTCTCAAATTGTATGTTTCCACATGTCATGTTCTCATTTATTTCCATGTGTCATATTCTCATTCATTGGTTTCCATGTTTGGAATAGCTTTGAGAATTTGGCTAAGTATGGGAGATGGGATGAGAGGGGAGGAGGGAAAATTGTGGGTAGAAAAATTTGAATGGGTATTTTGTAGGTTGTGGGGACAGATGAGAGGGAAATTGAATATAATTTTTTTTATGAACCCACCAACTCAGGAACCCGTGAACCCATGGTTGTATAGATGATAAAAAATGTACTAAGTGTAGAGGAATGGCCAGTCATACTCACATGCAAGAGGAATGAGATACTTTGGAGATAGAAACCCATGACAAGGTTGATGGTTGAAATGTAGATCACAGAACTTGGGGTGCAAATTGAAGGTCACAAAAAATGGAGAGTGAGGGATCGAACCCGCAAACCTAGGAAACTGAAAAAATGGTTGAGTGTTAAAACATACTCATGAATTAAGAAAGTGGGTGGAAATGAAGGCCCACCAATCCATGAAACCAATGATGATATGAGTAGTTAGGGGGAAAGGGGTGAAATGGAGACAACATAAGCGAGGGAGGAGAAATGTAAATAGCAGGAGCGGGGGTGAGGAATGTGAGAGGAAAGGGTGAAGGAGTGTGGTGGGTGTTCGACCCCCACCATAGATTGAAATATGGCTAAGTATGGTAGGATAAGGGTTAAGGGAGTAGAGAGGATGGAGAGATAAGGAGAAAATTGGTTAAGTGTGGATATGGATAGAGGTGAAAGGTGAGAGAAATAAGTGAATAGAATACTTAGCCAAAATTCAAAAAAGGATAGAAGAACATGATACTTAGAAATATTCTTCAAAATTGGATGTCTGGACCAGATCTTGAATAACTTAGGCATACAAAAATAGATTTCTGATCTAAAAAATGCTTTGCAAAGATGAGGCTGAGGGATACAAAATGAACTTATTAAAGTTCAAAAATTTATTCTTTTGATATCAGGGATCTTATGAATCCAAGAGTGGGAAAATATAGATGACCAAATTTTGGTCAACAAATGGCTCCAACTGTGGGACAATGACCCCCTGTGGGTTTCTCAGAACACCATAATATCAAGACCAATTACCTTCTCCATTGGGCTATGGAGTTATCTTCAAAATAGATTCTTGAAATTCTCCTTCTTTCATGGAGTTATGTTCAAATTTCAACATCCACTTACAAATTGCTTTATTGTGAAAAAATTTGAATGAAGAAAAACACTATGTACATACATGATGTACCTACCCTAACTTACTTGAAAGAAAGGGGAACCTTAGGTATAGTAATATTTCCAATGGAGACATTCAAGCATTGATCTGATTTGTGGAATGAACTCCAAAATTCAGAGATATGTTGGTGCTTGTACCAATGAGTCAGGGGCACTCTCAATATGTACTGGAGAAAAATTATACCAAATGTCATGAAGATTTGATTGCATTTTTTGTCCAACAATTTTTTGTTTGGACAACAATTCTATGGAACCATAATTCAATGAAATCAATTCTTGGTTTCTCAAGAATACTATTTTCTTTGATTGGATGAGCATTTTTAAACATAATAATACATTCATCCTTTTCCTTATTTACTTTTACATCCAAGGTTCTTGATTCATCAAAAATATCTTGAAAAGACTCTTCTTTCTTGTAAAGGTGATCTTGCTCATCATTCTTCTCAAGATTCATTTCGTCCATCAATTACACTTGGTGCAATTTCTCTTCTGATGTTTCGTCATCTATTACAAGGCTGAAATCTTCTTGTGTATTTGGTGGAGGCTCCTCAATTTCATTTTCAAATTTGTTTCTTGAAATATATTCATATGGAGTATATAGGAGGCTGAAATTTTCTTCATGTAATTTTGAATTTTCATCTTCCTCTTTAGAAACATGACTTGTCCTAGAAATTTCATCCACTCTTTGATTAGATTCTTCTTTAAAATTGGTGACTTCGTTATCTTTCTTCCATATGGGAGAGGATGGGTGGGCAACAAAATCATCATAAAAAACATATGAATTCACTTTTGGGATGAAATTTTCTACAAATGAATCTTCTAACACATCACAACTGGTAATATAGTTAGGAATTAATGAACTATACCATTCAAGAGAATTCCCTCGTAGATTTTGTAAGAATAATCTACATGTAAGATTGTATTCATTGAGGTTGAAATCATAACATGTACCTTTAAAATTAATCAAGTGTTTCTCTGTATCTTATGAAGCATCCCCAAAGAATGTAGAAATAATTTCAATAGGAATATTGGGCATTTGAAAGTCTATTTCTTGTAGATTTAAAGGGGTGTTATGGAATCACTTCCTTCTTTGAGTATTTCTCCCTTTTGTCGAGTCTTGTAAATCCATTGATGGACTTGATGAAAAATATAAAGAAACATTATGACATGAATGAAATCCTTCATTTTTAGTTTCTCCAATGGAGTTTCCAGAGATTTCATTCTCCCGAATCTTTGGTGCTTCTCGTTTCTTTTTGAAATTACAAAAAAGGTGAACCATGCTTAAAATAAGCAACAATTTTCTTGAATATTCTTTTCAAAATTTTGAGCCATGGATATTTCTTATTATTCAAATATCTTGAAAATAAATCGGTCCCCAGTATGGTCACCAAATATTTTGACGCTTGAATCTGTCAGGACCGAAATGACAACCTCATGAGGTCATTAGTCTCGCTTCATTTTTAGAGAGGTGGTTCTCCTCTTCGGATAAATGATATATCTTTGAATATCTTAGATTAGGGAGAGTGATAGGAATCAAAACCTAAATCTTTATTTCTTGGATTTATATGAAAATGGTTCTTCAATAACCCAATATGATCTTTAAGTGTAGAAAAACTATTTTTACAATAAGAAAATATTAAAGGAGGGCTTTAACATCATAATTTAATTGTGATCAACATCACACACAATCTTCTTAATAATATATAATGCATCCACATATTCTTCATGAGAAATAGGAGATAATTATTTGATCATCTCAAAGAATTTTAATAGAGTACTGCAATTAGTAATAAAAGATAAATTGATAGGTCAACCTCAAATATATGATACTTAAAACTCAAAGTTACAAGATATAATTAAGATCAACCCCAAAGAAATTCTTTGTGGAGTTTAATCATGAGAAATGTTCTTCATTACAAAACATTTGACAGCCATGTATGTGGCTGAAAATATTCCATGATCATACAAGAAAAGTTTGCAGAAGAATACAAAAAAAAACATTCAACAACTCATTCTTGTGCCCAACTCTGAGACTCAAGCATAAAGCTATGAGATGTGGTGTAGAATAATAGAAAGAATGGAGAAGATGGTGACTTCTTTCTTTTGATCAGAATATTGATTGTGTATCCATGGTTGTACCTTCTTCTTCCTGTTATCTTCTTCCCTTCCCCTATGACAATACTGATTATTGGAACCCTTGATGAAGCCTCTCTTTTTATTTTAAGAAGAGATTTTCTAAGTACTTGAGTAGTTAGGGTTTTCTTCCTCTCTTGAAATTAACGTACAAGTTTCTTATTGAAACATTCCATTTAATTAGTGCCTCGTTAATTAAATTATATCATCAATATATATGTATCTAAAATGGGTCCCTTTCCCTTTTTTAATAAAAGTTTTAATTAAACTTTTATTTTCAAAATTTTATTAATTTTCCATTAAAAGAGGACGACTGTAATTTAATTTTATGGAAGTGAAAACCAACTTGTTATCCATGTAAAACACTTCTAATGTTATCTTAATCTTCTCATATTTCCAACGATATAAACTTTTCACAAATCTGTCACTTGGATCTCAAGATATGAGCTCGTGAAGTTGAGTTGTCACGCAGGCCCATTAAAAATGTAGCTAAATGATATTTTAACTTTTGAGAAATATGTATCCACTTTCAACACTTGATACCTATACCACCATATTATACATTCAATTACCTTTCCAAAAGTATAAAGTTTGTGTGATTCTGACATCCGAAGATGAAATTATGGCCTCCGCAAGATCAATGCGCAACCAACGTTGATGAAAATTGATGGGCAGATGTGGGCCCTTGGATGAATTTCGTACTTTCCTTCATAAAAATTGACTTTTTGGTTTAAAAGTCTATCCAAAATGCATTGGAATATTATATTATTCGTGATATATAATACTAAGTGTTTGATACACTTAACAAGAAACACAAGAAGAGAAGAAATTGTGGAGCTTGGAGGATTCAACCCTTGGAAAATTGTCTAATAAAATAATATTGTTTTGGAATCCCATCATCGTCCACCTAACGCCCAGTAAAAATGATGATTCATCCAATAATATCACACCATGTGTCTCAAATTATATGTTTCTATGTGTCAGTTTCTCATTCATTTCCATGTGTCATATTCTCATTCATTGGTTTCCATGCCTTGGAATAGCTTTGAGAATTTGGCTAAGTATGGGAGATGGGATGAGAAGGGAGGAGGGAAAATTGTGGGTAGAGTAAATTTAGGGGCTAGTTTGTAGGATGTGGGGATGTATGAGAGGGAAATTGAATATAATTTGTTTATGAACCCACCAACTTAGGAACCTGTGAACCCATGGTTGTATAGATGATAAAAAATGTACTAAGTGTAGAGGAATGGTCAGTCGGACTCGCATGCAAGAGGAATGAGATAATTTAAATCTTGGCACCTGCAAGAAGGTTGATGGTCGAAATGAAGATCATGGAACTTGGCATGAAAATTGAAGGTCACGGAAAATGGAGAGTGAGGGCTCGAACCCACGAACCCGCAAAACTGAAAAAATGGCCAAGTGTTAAAACAGACTCATGAAATAAGAAAGTGGGTGGAAATGAAGGCCCAATAACCCGTGAAACCAATGAGGAGATGTGTAGTTAAGGGGAAAGGGGAGAAATGTAGATAATTAAAGTGAGGTAGGATAAATGTAGATAGTGCAAGCGGGGAAGAGGAAGGTAAGAGGGAAGGGTGAAGGAGTGTGGTGGGTGTCCGCCCCTCGCCACATATTGAAATATGGATAAGTATGGTAGGATAAGGGATAAGGGAGTGGAGAGGGTGGAGATATAAGGAGAAAAATGGTTAAGTCTTGATATAGATAGAGGTTAAAAGTGAGAAAAATAAGTGATGAGAATGATTATCCAAAATTTGAAAAAGGATAGAAGAACATGATACTTAGAAAGATTCTTCAAAATTGGATCTCTAGACCAGATTTTGAATAAATTAGGCATACAAAAATAGACTTCTGATCCGAAAAATGCATGGTGAATATGAGAATGAGGGGTTTATAATGAACTTATAAAGTTCAAAATTTTCTTCTTTTGATATTGATGCAGATGCCCTACCTCTGCCTCAGTAGGGTCCGCTAACCTCCCAGTGAAGGATCGTTCATACACTTCCCTTTGAGCCGAAGCGGCTGCCTTAGTCCCTGTTGGAACCTTCAACTCTTCATATATCCACAGGTCCTTCCACGAAAACCTCACCTGCGTGAACCAACACCAGGTGTGAGACTTCCTCCACGTGACCACAAATGATGTGACCACGACCTAACCCACAAAGGGTGCATCATGTTTCACAATATCAAGGATCCCAATGTCAAAGCACCTTGTTCCTGTGAGTCCTGTAACCCCAAAAATCTGAAATTCCCCTCGGACGATCAATGGTCCAAACTCTCTCCTTCATCCACGGTTGTGATCAAATTGCAAGTTTTTCTTTCACGATTTTGGGGAAGTCTTCACTCCCATTTCCCTGATGACCAAAACTCTGAAACCCACGATCACGCTGGATCGATGATTCACATCCCCCTTGATCAACCGTCTAGATCCAATTGTGATTTCATGTATGGGGGAGTCGAAAGAATCTCTCCTCTATTCTCCTGATCCACAAAATGCTGATGGTTTCCAGATCTTCGCCACCTGTCCTCCACAATGGACGGTTTTGATTTCTTCCACGTGAATTCAGGATTTACCGTATCGGGGTTATGGAGTGCAGTCCCCTCAGCTCGTCCAACTCCCGATTCTCGATATCACGAAATTAACCACCGGTTCAGATGCCTCCTCGATCGATGACTCTTATTCCTCCTGAGCTTTAAGAGTTGAATGGTCCCATCATTATCCTCCTTGCAACTTCACCGATCCAACGGTTGTGGATCCTCTGTGCTAGATTTGATGGTCCAGATCTGTCTTCCTCCTAAGTTTCATTCCTTCCTTTCCTTAGAATATTTTCTAAGTGTACAAGGGTTCAACCTTCGATTCTTCCTTGAGCCCAGAGAATTTGGGTCTCGTCTATGTTATGAGAATGCTACCCCTTCTGAGCTTTGTCAACAAAGTTTGACCTCGACCCTGTGCACACTTATGCCCTATGTGCAAATTCACGCTACTCCTCCTAATATTTCTTGCTCTAAAACCTCGAAGGGTTTCTCGACGCTCTGTTCCTCTCTATTGTTACTCTGTGTGCAAGGTACTATCCTTCTGGAGATTCATAACTTGAAACTCTAAGGGAATCGACCCTTGCCTTTCCCTCCAAAGAGAAATCTAGTGCTCTCCTAGAAACCTTCTGCTCAAGCACACCTTGTTGAGCTCTCCTATAGAGTATTTGACAACTCAGTAAGTGTCTTCTTCCTCCGACACTTCCTTTAACTCAAAACTTGGAATAGAGTTCTTTCTGTGCACTCTATGCACTTTCTCAATGCCCCTCTTGAAAGATCTTTACAGGATCCTCAGTGATTCTATCTTCTCTGTGCCCTCCTCTGCATAGTCTTACCTCCAAGGTGTTCAAAAACCTTGAGGCTTCTCCCTAAGTCTAAGACTTCCTCTGGTGCACCTTCCTGGCATGTCTTTTCCTGAATTCCATAGAACTCAGAAGTGCACTCTTGAACTGGCCTTCAAAGTCCTCAGTACTCTATCATGCAAACTCTTGCATGAAACCACAGAGAACCTAGACATAAATCAAATGAACCCACAGATAGATAGAGAATTCTATCTATTACTTGTAGATGGAAACCTAACACACATCTACAACATACAAGCATAGAAACATAAAAGACATTCACAAACTCATAAAGACATAATCATTCTTATGCAGGGAAAGACTACTCTATTTGTATTAATATGAATGTCTGATTACAAGGTGTTCAAGCTCCGACTGCAACAGAGTCTCGACTCTCTCTTCTTTTTTTTCATCTCCTCTCCTCTCTACTACCACTACTACTAAATAGAAAAAAAATATCATTTTACAAAAGGGGGCTCCTCGAGCTCTTCCCTCCATCTCACCTACTCTCATTAATTTACATTGAATGAAATTCAATGGTTTTCTAGTCCGAATTGGATATAGAGCCCTCCTGCTATCAGCCATTAAAGGCGACATCCACTCCTACAGCCTGCCCAAAGGCATGACTCGTCTCTTCCAGTGTTACACATTTAATTCTCATTTAATTACAATTTTAAACTTTAAAATGAGAGTGTTGGCGGCTCTCTCCTTCATTGAATGTGCATGAGTGTTTTCTAGCTAGCATGTTGCTGGGGTGAAGCGATTCTCCTACATCATACTCCACTTCTTTGAAAAAATCATGAGATTCTTCTCATGAGCTTCCCAATTCTACTGTTGAAATCCACCTGGATCCCAAACTCTCTTATGGAGTTGTCCATCTACTCCACTGATTCATTGTTTTTGTTGCTGCTTCTTCTTTTGGTTCTTCGATGCTTCTATGGAAGTCTTATTTCTGCTCAGCTTCCCACTGACAGATTCTACTACTAACCTCAACATCAACCTTCTAATTCCCTCAATTACCTTGTCCAACTTCTCTAGTTGTTGGTTCTATATATGTAGTATCCTCAACTGCACTTCCTTATTACAAATGGGTAGATTAATTCGATCCTCCGTGTGATTTTCTCCATCTCTTGTGGCCTTAGCTTACCACCCTAATACAAAATTCAGTTCTGCAGTCTTATCACTAAGTTGCTGCTAAGATTCCCTTCCTGGCAGATTTTCTTCTACCATTTCTCCTGCTGGCATATCTCCAGCTTCTTCTAGATGCTCCTTGGGCTGGTATTCCCACTGTATCTCCAACCTAATTTGATAAATGTGTATGCTATTTACTGTCATCCTTTTCTCTAGGGATTCAAACTCTTCATACAGATCAACAAAATATATGTTGTCTGCTTCCTCCTCCGCTTCTTCTTTTGCAGCTTCCAATACTGCAGTTACCTCCTATTCAGCTTCATGGCTGAAAATGTTGAGTGATTCTACTGAATGATTTTCTTCCTCTGCTTGGGCAAACTTCAGTCTTTGCTTCCTTTCCTCCTCTATGACCTTCATTGTTGGTTGTCATTCTTCTGTTTTTTTTTCAACTGCAACACAGTCTTTGGCCTCCAATGGGATATATGGCAGGAATGCTTCAATTCCTCCAATGATCAGAAGACTCCTCTAATCCTTCTTTGTCATCTCTCCTTGCTAATACAAAATCACCCCTAAGTTCATGAGACTCTCACATGGCCTCATCTGTTCTCCCTTTCCCACCTAGAAATATGGGATTTATGTCCTGTCCACCTGCCAGTCTATGAGATCCTCTGATGATCCCATCTCATTTCTCACCTAGAAACTCAAAATTTCTTCACTGCCCACCTGGTAGTCTTTGAGATCAACCATTGACCCCTTCTCATTTCCCACCTAGCAACATGAAATTTCCTCATTGCCCACCTGGCAGTCTTTGAGATCCTTCTCAGGTCTCTTCTCCTCATCGTTGAGGCTCTGTCCAAACTCTAGCCCACATATGTGAACCACTTCCTCTTCATATCTGAGGCATTCAATAGGCATCATCCATCCTCTCAACAACCTTCACTGTCCTTTGGCCAACAATTTCTGAACAGGCCATTTTTCTTTCCTCTTTATAGGCCATTCATATACCCAATGCATTTTTTCATCCTGTTGCATTTTAAATGTGAGTTGTTCCATTTGTTCCCTTATCTCAGTGATCTCCTTGTCCATATCTCCCTTACCTCTCTATTGATGGTCTCCTCTTAGACCATGTCCATGGCCTTCAGTAGCCATATTTTTCCTCTCTGGGTTCATCTCTCATGGATTTCAAATGTTTGTTCCCTTCATGCAAACAGATCTCTATGCACAGAGAATCAATACTCTGTCTTCATCCTCTGATACCACTTGATGGTATCGAGTTGTCTCCTCTTTGGTGTCTTCCTTCCTTTCCCTACATAAATCAATTATGTGAAAGCTCTGATACCAATTGACGATGTGTATTAGAGTATTCTCCTTACTTGATCTGCCTCCCTCTACCTGTTGTCTACAAACAAAATGTGGCTCTGATACCAATTAACGGTGTGTATCATAGTATTCTCCTTACTTGATCTACCTCCCTCTACCTAATTTCTACAAACAAAAAGTGGCTTTGATACCAATTAACTCAGACGCCCTACCTCTGCCTTGGCAGGGTCCACTGACCTCTTGGTCAAGGATCGTTCATACACTTCCCTTTAAGCTGAAGTGACTCCTTTAGTCCCTGTTGGAACCTTCAACTCTACATATATCCACAGGTCCTTCCAAAAAAATCCCGCCTGTGCGAACAAACACTAGGCACGAGCCTTCCTCCACGTGACCACAACTGATGTGACCACGACCTAACCCACAAAGGGCACATCACGTTTCACAATATCGAGGATCCCAATGTCAAAGCACCTTGTTCCTCTGAGTCCTGAAACCCCAAAAATTATAAATTTCTCCCGAATGATCAACAGTCCAGAGTCTCTCCTTCATCCATGGTTGTGATCAAATCGTGGGTTTTCCTTTCATGATTTTGGGGAAGTCTTCACTCCCGTTTCCCCGATGACCAAAAATATGTAACCCACGATCACGCTAGATCGATGATTCACATCCCTCTTGATCAACGGTCTGGATCCAATCGCGATTTCATGTATGGGGGAGTCAAAAGACTCTCTCCTATGTTCTCCCAATCCACAAAATGTTGATGGTTTCTGGATCTTTGCCACCTTTCCTCCACAGTGGATGGTTCTGATTTCCTCCATGCGAATTCAGGATTTCCCGTATTGGGGTTATGAAGTGCAGTCCCCTCTGCTCGTCCAACTCTGGATTCCTGATCTCGTGAAATGGACTGGCGGTTCAGATGCCTCCTAGATCGATGAATCCTATTCCTCCTAAGCTTTAAGAGCTGAATGGTCCCGTCGTTATCCTCCTTGCAACTTCGTCGATCCAACGATTGTGGGTCCTCTGCGCTAGATCTGACGGTCCAAATCTGTTCTTCCTCCTGAACTTCATTCCTTCCTTTCCTTAGAAGATTTTCTAAGTGTCGAAGGGTTCAACCTTCGATTCTTCCTCGATCCTAGAGACTTTGGGTCTCGTCTACGTTCTTATAATGCTACCCCTTCTGATCTTTGTCAACGAAGTTTGACCTCAGCCCTGCGCACACTTATTCCCTTCTTGAAACTTCATTCTACTCCTCCTAAGTTTTCTTTCTCTAAAACATAGAAGGGTTTCTCAACCTTCTATTCCTCTTTGTTGTTACTCTGTGCGCAAGGTACTATCCTTCTGAAGCTTCAGAACTTGAACCTCTAAGGGACTCGACCCTTGCCTTTCCCTCCAAAGGGAAATCCGGTGCTCTCCTTGCAACCTTCTACTCGAGCACACCTTATTGATCTCTCCTATAGTGTATTTGACAAATCAATAAGTGTCTTCTTCCTCCGACACTTCCCTTAACTCAGAACTTGGAATAGATTTCTTTTTGTGCACTCTATGCACTTTCTCAACGCCCCTCTTGGCAGAGATTTATAGAATCCTCAGTGATTCTATCTTCTCCATGCCCTCCTATGCACAATCTTCCCTCCAAGGTGTTCAAAAACCTTGAGGCTTCTCCCTGAGTCTAAGACTTCCTCTGGTGCGCCTTCCTGGCACATCTTTGCCTAAATTCCGCAGAACTCAGAAGTGAACTCTTGCACTGGCCTTCAGAGTCCTCAATACTCTGTCATGAAACCTCTTGCATGAAACCACAAAGAAACCAGAAAGAAATCAAATGAACCCATAGATAGATAGAGAAGTCTATATATTACCCGCAGATGGAAACCTAACACACATCTACAACATACATGCATAGAAACATAAAAGACATTCACAAACTCATAAAGACATAAATATTCTTATGCAGGAAAAGATGTCTCTATTTGTATTAATAAGAATTTCTGATTACAAGGTGTTCAAGCTCCGACTGCAGCAGAGTCTTGACTCTTTCTTCTCTTCTTTTTTTCTATCCTCTCCTCTCTACTACCACGACTACTAAACACAAAAAAAATATATCTTTTTACAAAAGGGGGATCCTCGAGCTCTTCCCTCCATCTCACCTACTCTCATTAATTTACATTGAATGGAATTCAATGGATGTCTAGTCTGAATTGGATCTAGATCCCTCCTGTTGTTAGCCATTAAAGGCGACATCCACTCCTATATCCTGCCCAAAGGCACGGATCGACTCTTCCATCCTTAGACATTTAATTCTCATTTAATTACAATTTTAAACTTTAAAACGAGAGTGTTGGTGCCTCTCTCCTTCATTGAATGTGCGTGAGTTTTTGCTAGCTGGTGTGTTGTTGGGGTGAAGTGACTCTCCTGCATTAGATATCAAGTATTTTATGAATCCAATAGAGGAAAAATATAGAAGACCAAATTTTGGTCAACAATACAAAGCTATATAAATACAGAGTGAAATACTTGCTAGAATGGTGGCATCTTATCTATGAGAAGAGATGTGACAACTACTCACATTCGCAAGAAGATGATTAAAATGAGGCTTTAAAGACATTTTTAACATAAATAAAATCCAAAACCCTAACCCCAAAATATGAAAAACCAACAGTTTTTTGGACCCCATTTTGGGTAGTTTGGTGTATCAACTTCCCGTGGGCATAAATTTGGCATACAATCTTCGTTTGGGGCACAAGAATGCTAGTTGGAAAGGTATATTCGAGGAGATTCATTTTGAGGCTCAATTAGATCCTTTTCTATCATTTATGTGTTCTATATAGAAAATACTTCATTTAGGCCCTCAAAATGGCCCCAAAACTTTAGGAACTGAAAAACTACTAAAAATAGTAAGTTGCCATAACACTATTTTGAGCCAGTTAAAATAGGTGGGTGGACACCAATATCCACCTAGATCAATCCTTCTTCCTTAGGAAGAAATGGTATCCATTGCATTGAGTTCCCATGGGAGAGGGAAAAGCGTTTTTTGAATCTACATATTGATGAGTTGCTTGCCTTACTATAGAAGTTGCATTGCTTAGCTTGTTGAAGGTTGTCACGAACCTGTGGCTGGAAGGGATAGAAAGTTTTAACCATTATGGATATATGAGATGATTATGTGCAGAAGGAATCCTTTTTCTTTGTTTCAATATTGTCTATCTACTTCTGCTAGAAAAAATGTGCTTGGGTTGAGGTTGCAGTGTTCTTTTGTTCACCTTTTGAACAAATTGTGAAGAAGTTGAATTTTTTGGTATGAGATATTACCTTGCAGCACTATTTAGGTGGGAATGTGCTAGAGTGGGAAAACCCCCCTATGGATACACCATGGTTTAAAATGTAGGCATATCACAACCGTCTAAAAGTCTCCTACTTTTCTAACTACCCCAAACGTATCCCAAACTCATACATGAAAGACAAAGAGAAAAGGATCATGTAATTGTACCTTTTACTCCACGTCTGGTATCGATCCTCTCATGCTTGATATCTCCACTAACTGCAAACCTCCTCCCAAGGCTGGCCTACATTCAAAAACAGATAAACAAGAAACTACAAACATGCATTTCATATATAAATCATGGGTTAGATGTTAGAATAAAACATAAATAAAATGAAAACATTTGACACATCATATTTCGGGACAGGAAAAGTATTTCTTTTATTGATATCACAATGTTCACTTATGTTAGGAACCAATATCAATATAGAATAGAAAAACCTCAGAATAGGTACTCAATGCCTTGAAAAAGAGATAAATTCAGATAATAAGCCTCTTTGAGGGGGAAACCTCCTTATGCCCACATAAATGTCCAAATACAAGATGATTCCAAATAAAAATGTCTCCTTGGTATATATAGGAGACTAGGAGGTATAATTACAACTAATGGACTAAAGCCAACATAAATAAAATAACATTACTAATGTAATATGCCCCAATTAAGGGGTAATGAGCCACTATTTAGGGCTTAACATGTCGCTCCCCTTCATACAAGTTTTTTCCACAATGCTTGAGTAAATATGGATGCTTCTATATAAAAGACTCATCTTCCCAAGTGGAATATTCAGCTGGTAGTTTCCTCCATTTAATGAGATACAATGAAATGGATCTATTCCTCAACTGGAAAATTCTTGTGTCAGTGATGGCTTCAGGATCCAATATGATTTTTCCTTCCTCGTCAAGTTTTGGAAATATAGTTTGAACTAGGATCTTGTCACCTATAACCTTTTTAATCATGAAACATGGAAAACTGAGTGTACTCTTGAAGATGCAGGCAACTCCAATTTGTATGCCATAGTACCAATCTTTTTCAACACCTTATAAGGGCCGTAGTACTTGGTGATAATTTATTATCCTTATTGGCTAGCTTGAGGGACATCTGTTTGTATGGTTGTAGTATTAAAAATACCCAATCCCCTACATAAAAAATTCTTCCACTACGATGTTGATCTGCTTGTTGTTTCGTGTGATTTCGTTCCATGGTCAGGTTTTCCTTTAATATTTGGAGAACTTGTTGTTGATGCTTGATGTGATCTTCCATTGATTGAAACTTAGATTTTTCTTTTAGAGAAGAAGTGATGGAAGGAGGGTGGTATCCATATAGTGCCATAAATGGTGTCATTTTTGTTGCAGTATGAAAGGAAGTGTTATATGACCATTTTTCCAAGGGTAACCATTTGAACCATTGTGTTTGTTTATCATATACAAAGCAACGAAGGTATCCTTCCATAAATTTGTTCACTATCTTGGTTTTTCCATCAGATTGAGGATGATAGGATGAGCTATCAACCAATTGAGTACCCAAACAAGAAAATAATTATGTCCAAAATTGTCTAGTGAAGATGGGATCTCTGTCACTTACAATAGTCTTTGGTCTGCCATGTAGCTTTTGAAATGTCTCCATGAATGCGATGGAAATTGTATTGGATTTGAAGGGATAAGAGAGTGCACGAAAGTGTGCCTACTTGGTCAATCTATCAACAATCACCATGATGAGACTCTTTCCTTCAGACTTTGGTAACCCTATGATGAAATCGATGGAAACCTCCTCCCATCGCTGACTTGGGATGGATAATGGTTGTAAAATACCTGGGGTCTCAACTATTTCCACCTTATTTTGTTGGAAAACCAAACATTCTACCAAAAACCTTTGAACATCAGTTTTAAGGCCATCCCAAAAAAATGCCTTATTGACCCTATGGTAGGTTTTCAAAAATCCTGAGCGCCCTCCTACTGGAGAGGTATGCAATTCCAATAGTAAATTTTGTTTGAGTTGGGAGTTCTTACATAAATATAACTGATCTTTGTACCATAGTGAATCATTTTTCCATGTAAATGTATCTGATGCACTAGAATCCTACTGCAACCTTTGAATGAGAGTCCACACTTTTTCGTCATTCTTCCATTCATCCCTTGCTTGTATTATCCAATCGGGTTGGATGATCGATATAGAACAAAGAAAGGCCTCAAAATATTCATCCTTTATTGAGAGTGCATCTACCACAACATTTTTCTTCCCTTTTTTATAAACGATTTCAAAATCATAACCCGATATCTTGGTTACACATTTTTGTTGTTCTTTTGAAGATAGTGTTTGTTCCAAGAAGTATTTAAGACTATGATGATCTGTGTTGACCTCTAAGTGCCTACCTATTAGGTAAAGATGCCATTTCTTCAATGCATGTAGTATTTCCATCATCTCCTTCTCATAAATGGGTTTGTGTAAGTCTTTTCCCTTGAGTGGTCAACTTTCAAAAGCCAGGGGCCTTCCTTATTGTATTAAGACAACACCAATTCCATTTCCTGAGGCATCACATTCCACAATAAAGGTTTTTGTTTAGTTTGGAGTGGTCAAGATAGGATCTTTGCACATAACCTCTTTAAGTTGTTCAAAAGATTTAGTTTCCTCTGGAGTCCATGAAAATGCATCCTTCTTAGTTAGTGTCGTTAAAGGTGCTACTATTCTTCCATAGTGTTGAACAAACTTGTGGTAGTAACCTGTCAAACCCAAAAATCCTCTAAGATTCTTCAATGTTTTGGGAATCGACTAGTCCATCATGGCCTTAATCTTGTTAGCATCTACCTTGACACCTTCATGAGATACAATATGACCCAAATAATCTACCTCCTTCACTCCAAAGAAACATTTCGATGGTGTGGCATATAGTTGTTGCTCCTTTAGTAGTTGTAGCACCTTGTCAACATGTCGCACATCATCCTCCCAAGACTTACTATAGATTAGTATATCATCAAAAAATACTAACACAAATTTTTTAAGGAAGGGATTGAAAATGGAATTCATGAACCCTTGGAATGTGGAAGTTGCATTTGTAAGGCCAAAAGGCATGACCAAAAATTCATAATGGCCTTCATGAGTTCGGAATGCTATTTTTGGGATATCTTCTTCCTTCATTCTAATCTGATGATCCTGAATGGAGATCCAACTTTGTGAAATAGATTGCTCCATGTAGTTCATCTAACAATTCATCAATGACAAGAATGGGAAACTTATCTTTAATAATGATCTTGTTGAGCTCTCTATAATCTGGACACATACACCATGAACCATATTTATTGAATACCATTACCACCGGTGCAGAGTAAGAACTTTGGCTAGGTCTAATAATGCCAGCCTCTAACATTTCTTGAACCATGCACTCAATTTCACTCTTCTAGGCATAAGGGTATCTGTATGGCTTGATGTTAGGAGGAAAACTCCCATGAATTAGGTGAATATCATGATCATGATTTCAAGTGGGTGGAATACCTTTGGGAATATCTTCAAATACTTGTAATTGCTTATCAATGATCCCTTGGATATCTAGAGGAATAGATGGCTTAGATGTTTGGACATCTAGTGAGCATAATTGTGCAATAACACCTTGATGACCCTTTTCAATAATTTTGTCATACCATTAGAGCTCATCACCTTACCGGATTTCCTTGTGATACCTTTTAACTCAATTTATTTTCCTTCCAATGAAAATTTCATGAAAATTTCTTGAAAATTAAAATCCATTGTTCCTAATGATTGTAACCATTGGATTCCTAGTACAACATCAACACCACCCATGGGTATAGAAATCATTAGACTATTCATTACATATTCCCCCATGGTAAGATTGATATTATTGCATTTTCTTGAGCAATTGATAGTTCCTCCATCTGCAATCATTAGTTGAAACTCTGGCGTTGGATATACAAAGCAATTGAGAGCTTTGACTAATTTATAGTGAATCAAATTATGAGTACTGCCAGAATCAATTAGGACTATTACCTTTTTCTTTTTGATATATCCTTCGATATTGAAGGTTTGAGGAGTGCTAACTCCATCCAATGCATTACACGATATCGTGGGAGTCAATTCTTCAGACCAAATTGCTTCTACGTTTTCATCTATAGATGTTTCTTGTTCTTGTTCATGTTCTTATTCTTATTCTTGTTCTTTTTCCGCTTCACAATCTATGTAGAATAACTTCTTCTCACCACACTTATGTCCCTTACTATACTTGTTGTCACAATTAAAGCATAAACTTTTTTCTTTTCTTTCCTCCAATTGTTGAGGTGTCAACCTTTTAGGTTGAGGTGTTTTAGAAGAAGGAGCATTATTCTCTCTATATATGTTAGGATTGGTCCTT
>ML794128.1:78630-95898 GCA_009831015.1 Picea engelmannii
TCTTCAACCCAAAGTTGGAGTTTCTCCATTCTTGATTCACCTTCCTTGTGTCCTCATCATGAATTTCATGGGATACATTTTCACTTTCAGGTGTCCTCTCTATTAGGAAATTTTTTAATCCTTCCATGATCTCCCCTTTTAAAACATCCATATTAGTATTTATTTCCTTGAACTTAGCTTTCGTTGAATCCATCATCTCTTGTAGTTCATATTTTGTTACTATCTTCTATTGTAAATCATTTATGTCCCTACGCATTTTTTCACCTTCATCAAAAGTAGGATTGTCTAGAGGCTTATTTGGTGTAGAAGTTCCCTTTTTTGGTGGCATGTTGGCCAAGTATCACTTTAAATCTTGATTTTGAGGTGGTTATGCTAGACAATATTCCTTTTATTGTATCTCCAAAATTTTGGCCCTTATGTGTATGAAATTTTCATTTTTGTAGGTATCTGATATTTCTTCTCTACAATGCCATGGGTCTGATCAAAATTGGATGTTCCAAGTGGAATTTACAGTAACTTCCCCACAACTTGCTGATTTTTGGTCTTTTTCGAATATCTCACTTGTATAGCATTCCCTACATAAAATAATTGATATAAAATGTAGAAACACGTACCGGAACTACTACGGTCTATCCATTATACAATGCAATTGGTATCACTCAATTTGGATATTGTAGTAAGAAGTTATGATTCTTTTACCTAGAAAACCTTCTTGAGACTAGTCAATAGGACTAGTCAGATACCCTATCTTCCATAAGGAGTATCTACAAATTTAAGATGACACAAAATATGAAATTATTACCACATATACCTTACTAATGTTTGTGAATATCCTCCAGAGTTCAAGCTCTGAAACGTTACAGAAACAATTTTATAGTGAAAATTTTGCAATGACTCAATTCAAGATGATTCGAGAACCCTATCTTACAAAGCTTGTATCTCCAAAAGTATAAGGCCTCAAGACCTGAAATGTTAACCCAATTTACCTTGATCTATCTAATATATAGCCTCCAAGTCATTCCTTCTGAATCATTGTAGAAGCAAAGTTATAGCTAAAATTCCAAGGTGTCTCAGATGTAGCAACGAAACCCCAAGACCTTGAGCTCTGATACCATATGTTAGGAATCAAATATCAATATAGCATTGAAAAACCTCAGAATAAGTACTCAACGCCTTGAAAAAGAGATAAATTCATATAATAAGCCTCTTCGAGGGGGCAACCTCCTTATGCCCACATAAATTTCCAAATACAAGATGATTCGAAATGAAAATGTCTCCTTGGTATATATAGGAGACTATGAGGTAAAATTACAACTAATGGACTAAAGCGTACATAAATAAAATAATATTACTAATGTAATATGCCCTAATTAAGGGGCAATGAGCCACTATTTAGGGCTTAACAACTTACAACAAGGTCAGCGACTGCTCCACGAGCCTGGTTCAAACTCATCTTCACTAAGCTCCAAGTGCACCTCTACGTATATTTATCCTCTCAACCTTCTTATTGGAAATGGAATGGGATTATGATGGAGGAAAAAGGGAAAAATGGGGAATTCTGATGTAATTATCACAACAAGGCTGCAAATGCTTAGGGCAAGGAGGGGATGTGAAATGGGCAAAGTTTCACTGTTCTTATGCTTAGCTGAGGAATGGGACCCCAAAAACTCCCTTTATATGACAAAATGATGGTTATTTGGTTGCGTGATGGGATATAGGTGGTGGATTAGTTGGTAAACTACCCAATAGCTCGTCATATCAATGAATTCCTTGCAACTTTTTAATTTTTGCAACTTTTGCAAGTATACGCGGATTGTAATTGTGCAGCTAGCGTACGTATGCAGGTAGAAGTGGTGCAATAGACGTGTGTACGTGGGCAGTAATGGTGCAAGGCGCGTACATCTTCAAAAATGAGTTTTTAAGAAGAACAACTCAGTGATGGCTTGGAAAAAATAACAAGAGGGCCAAATACCAAGTATGCATGTATGAAGAAATTTAGGGTTATAACAGATGCCCCCTAATGTGTGAGGTCATAAGAGAATCTAATGTCTGAAATACATTACAAAATCCTCACCAATGTACGAAGCAAGTGAGCCCGGGACCAGAGTTAGGGAGGTGCCATCTGCAAAAATAACAATTGTCTCTCTAAGGTGGGTATACCCATGCTCGGGATAAAATAAATCATGGTTGCCAATTAAATACACTGCATATCCATGTCATATAACTATATAAAGTGTATCTGCGAGCAATACACAACAGATCTACATCTCAAAATCAAAGATATACATGTATAGTATCCATCTTTAAGAAGCGAATGGCGCCTAATGGCTCGAGATGAGACCTTCAGAGATTGAGAAACAACTTCAAGATCTTCAAAACTTGGGTAGGAGTGTAATGTGAGTGTATGAATTCACTACCTAGAGGTCTTTGATGGCTCGTCGAGAATAGACAAGAGGATCTTGATGATCAAGCAAAGAACTTCATTGATTTCGAACAAGGACTTGATTGGAATTTTGGGATGGCCAAACATGAGTTCAAGAGACAAAATACATAAATGAAGACTCAGGTTGGGTAAAAATTCCCTTGGACAAGAGCATGAAAGATGATCAGACTTAGGCAATATGACATTGACATAAGTTCACGATGCAAGAGGCAATGCAAACTCTCCATGTGTTTGGAAGAATAATCAAACGGAGGAGGACACAACTCTATGTAGGAAGAAAAAATTCCTAAGGTCATATTAAATCCCAAGGCTTGACGAAAAAATGAAAGGATGTGCTTTTTCTATGGGTGACTCATTTTGCTGCCAAAAAAAGAATATATATTTCCCGTCCTCTTTTTGGAGTATTTTTTTTATTTTTTTTGTCTTTATCAATATTTTTAAAGAGCTTGGAAAAGAATAAAAGAATGCTACGTTACAAAGGAAGAACGAGTGTCACAAGAATACTAGTTCCAAGAAAAAGGAACACATTAATGCTCAGAGCAAGGAGACATGTCCAGGAAAATGACACTCAAGGAAAATTCCTCCATGGGTCAAGGTGTCAGGTCGCAGAGGCAAAGTGCTACAAGGCTTGCGTATAAGGCATGATTCAAAGGTTTAGTTGAGAGCAACATGGAGATGGAATTAGGACAAAGACACAGAGATGAAAATGCGATTAGCAAGACATGATAAAACCCCCATTCAATGTATTTTTCATGAGCCCGGAGAAGGTAATCTCGGTAGTTTTTTCACGTTTTAGAGATTCTGAAAAAACATAAAAGAAGACTCCACTGGGGTACCTTTTTCAAAAATAGTCTAGTTGGTTTGAAAAAGGGGTAAAATTGCATCGAAAAGACCCCTATTCAGAACCATTTTAACGAGTGTGACACAGACAAGATCACTCGACAATATTTTCCATTTTAAGGATTCTGAAAAGAGCTTAGCTATGGACTCACCAGGGTCGTTCTTCTAGACCAATTTAACGAGTGTGAAGGAACAAGGTCACTCGACAATCTTTTCAATTTTAAGGAGTCTGAAAAGAGCTTAACTATGGACTCCTTATTGTATGTTCGTCTAGACCAATTTAACGAGTGTGAAGGAACAAGGTCACTCAACGATCTTTTCAATTTTAGGGAATCTGAAAAGAGCTTAACTATGGACTCTGTAAGGTATGTTCTTCTAGAACAATTTAACAAGTGTGAAGGAACAAGGTCACTCGACGATCTTTTCAATTTTAGGGACTCTGGAAAGAGATTAACTATGGACTCTGTGGGGGTTCCTTTTTCTTAAATTTAGTTCCTCGTGCCGAAAAAGGGTTAAACTTATACCTGAGAATACTCTTCTAGTGAACCAAAGTTCCTAGAGTATACCTTTGTTCGTAAAATTGACCATCTGGACCAAAAAAGGGGTAAACTACAGTTGGACAGACGTGCCTTCAAATTTGAGTTTGGCGAGCGTGGAGGAAAACAAGATCGCTCGGCAATCTTTTCATGTTTAGAGAGTCTACAAGGGGATTAAAGAAAACTCCATGGGGCTACCACTCATGTATGAAACTGGTTCAGGTAGATCCCACTACTAGGCTAAGACCAAGAATCTCTTCGATAGTCAAGTTGGAAAGTCTCCCAAAAGGGAAGAAAACACAAACCATGGTGTAAGTCCTCCAACGATATAGAAACTGTAGTCGTGGCTTCAAGGATAGCCTCATATGAAGGCAATTCAAAATCTGAGAAATCATGCAAACGAGGGTCGACAGTCCCAAAGGGTGAAGTAAACTGACCATATTCCATATGACGATGGAGGCTCTAGCCAGGACTAGAAGAGTCTATCAAAGAAGAATCATAAGCATGAGGGCTTAAGGATCTACAAAAAATGAGATCAGACTCAGAAGGAGACTCAAGATCACTTGGACCAAGAGGGGGAAGCAAGGGCTCCCATGCCCCCATTAGATAAACCAATGGATTAATTGTTGAGACCAAGTCTCGAGAAGGAAAACATGATTGCACAGGTTCCTTCTCAGAAGAAATTGAACACCAAGGATAAGAAACCACATAATTAACTCGTGGAGGGGTAGAGTCTACATGAACACTATGAACATATAAAGGGGCACCTTGAACTAACGTCGAATTAGGATGGTGATTATGCCAACTAGTCGATAGTGACAATGCTTCCATTGTGATGGAAATGCATCACCCAGAAGAGCATAGACACCACAACGTTCATAGAATATACATAATCACACCCGAGAATAATATTGAAATCTAATGGGACTTGCATCACTATAACATCAACAAGGATAATATTCCCACCTAACGAGATAGAAAACTGAGGAAGAACCCCCAAATATTCACTAGGACATCTGTCAAAATCCAACAGCTCATGCGAAGCAGACACAAGATCGGGAGATCCCAAGACTTTCCAAACTAAGGAGGATAAAATACTTGTAGAGGCTCCTTCATCCACAATACATAGTTGAATGTTTGTTGATTTAACTTCAACCCTTATTTTAAAGGGTGTGGAAGAAGGAAGACGAGGCTCAACAAGGTCATACCAATCAAAGGAAACCATCCTAGGGCTTAGGGGGTGTTACACATTATTTTCATCACCCTTATGACCATTAATGATGTAAACCTATCTATTGCCTTCATAGGGGTTAGTGGTCTGAATTCCTAAAGAAAGAAGGGAGAAGAACTTTCCCTGAGATAATAAGTTGTGTTTTCCTTTGTAAAAACCCTATTTTGGAGGATTTCCATGGGCTACACCATAGCTAGGGTGCAATGCCTGATTTCCACAGGCTGCACTATAGCTAGGGCGTGGAATTTTTGTAGGTTGCACTATAGCTAGGTCACGGTGGCCTTCGTATGTGGGGAAAATAATCATTTTCTCAATGGTTCTAGAAGGAGAAGCTTCTATGGTGAGGTGGCCTCCGATTGGTTTGGATCTTACTCACTTTCATGATTTAGTGGGATCATCCTAACCTCCTCACCTTATCCTCTTCAACTTATAAAAGGAGAGGATCTCTCATGGATAAAGTTAGCCTGGCTTGGGATTAGCTTGATGAGGGTTTGAGTTGGATTTGGCTTGGAATTATTATCTTGGTTAGAGTGGCTTTGAGATTTTCTTTTGTCAAGATAGATGTTAGATCTATAGTCTCATAATTATTGGATCAAAAGTGTGTGGAAAGCAAGGGATTGTTGGAAGGAACCTTATGACATCAAGGCATTTGGTTGTAATCTCTCTTCCTATTATTAATATAATACAGTGGCATGTTTCTTTCCCATAGAATTATCTTTATTTTATTTCATAATTCCTTGATCATATGCATAGGTTGTCATTGAATATACTTCTACTGCCTTCACTTTGGTTGGTTTGTGTCTCACTACAGGATCAGTATCACAAGAGCACTGAAGCGAAACAGGAATAACAAAGACATAAGGAAGCAACATTTAAAGGTATGTCTATCGTCTTTTGTTCGATAGTAAATTTGATGATTAGAGCCTAGGGAAAGCACGATGTCCTGTCATGTTTTGTTCTAGATCTAGGTGGATCTAGGGGGATTTGTCTATGTCCTCATTCACTGATTTACTCGATAACAAAATTGGTGACTCCACTGGGGAAATGAATGTTTTCCTTGTTTTCTTTCTTTGATTGCTTGGTTTATGTTTTCTAAGTCACTGGAAGATCCAACTTGACTCTCTAACTGTTAAACTTCACTCGAAAACCTTATGAATTTTTAATTTTTTCCATTTTTGTTTGATTTCCACACCCTGCTTTGAGGGATAGTGCGATGACTTAGGATTTTTGCGCCCTACCTATTTTGATCAATGTGGAAAGCCCGCTCCCTACCCATATCTAGCCCACGAAAATCAGTGATTTCCGCACTGTGCTAGTCTTCCAGCCTGCAGAAATTGTGAATTTCTTGATTTTTGATGGTTTTCCTTACCCAGACCTTGGATTTGGTTTTAGGGTGAATTTTTGGGTTTGATTATGATTTGTTTACAGTCTACTTGATAGTTTTTGAGCTTCTTTTATCCATATTTGCTTTTTTTTCTTTTGAAATATTTGATCTCTTCCTTTGAGTGTCTTTTAGTTACAAAGCCTTGTTTTTCTTTAGAATTGTTTAGTGAAAAGAACACTTCTTTTTTCTGAATAACTCGTGATAAAAGAGAAACTTTTGTTTGGGTTGTTTTTTGTTTTGAAGTGATTTGCTATTTCTTTTAGCTATATTTGAAACAAAAATCTTATTTCTTTCTTTGCATTAGATTGGGGGCATATTTGCATTTGAAGTAGTGAAATTGCATGATTTTTGGTCTTAATGGTGCATTGGTGTACAGTCTATTTTGCTCATTTATTGAAGATATTGATATTGATGAGTTTTAAAATTTTGGGACATTGGGCATATGGGAATGATAAATGTTTTCTCCTTCTTGTAGCATAGATTTCATTGAAATGAAAATATTGCATCTTCAACTCTTTGCATAACTTTCGAGTCGGTTAAAACACCATATTGTTCACGCCATTTTCCTCTTGAGTAACAATAGCCATAAAATAAAGAGCTTATAAAAAAATTGATTAAACATTTTTTATACTTTCTAGTAGCAAACCTACATTAGATTAGTTGTAGGGCTTTGGAATAGGCGTGAAAGATAAATTTTCAAAGTTGAAAACAAACATAGAATCTTGAGTTAGGGAGCGGTTAAATCCACTTATTACATTTTGTCCTAGGAATCCCTTCTAACACAAGGGTCAATCACGAGGTCACATTTTGTCCTAGTTACTCACCCTGCTTTCTTGGTATTGGTGTAGAGGTTGTGCGTATTATGGGGTTCACTTGAGAGGTATACCCACAATGATGAGTGGAAGCCTTTCAAGTTGATTTCGGGCTAGATACCCTGCCCTTGCGCGTGGATCGGACTATCGATTGTTTCCCTAGGCATCATTGTAGTGATTGGTAACCTTAGTGGTCTATCTCTTTAGGGTCTTTACACAAGGTGACTGTGGAGGGGTAAGTCTTCATTGTACCTGGAATTGATGTTGGCCAAACTCACTCGGGCTCCTTGGAGGGTATACCCACATTTATGTGTGGGATCTTGCACCAGGGTGTAAGTCCGTTAAGCAGGTCTTCAATGTAACTTTTCCACCCGCTCTATCTCAGCCCCTTCTTAATTGTTCTCACGATGTTGGATTTCATCACCAACTAGTGAGTTCATTGTGAGAAGGTTTTGTTTGCTTGCTTTCTTACTAGATTTTTAGCGTGTGCTGTTTGTTTTCCCTAGAAGACTCTAGGTTGGATCTTTGTTTTAATGGTGTCAGTTCCCGAAATGACCAATGAAGGAACCCCTGCTCCAGGGGAATCTTTTCTTTTTTCTTCTTATGGAAACATTGGTCCTCCTCATATTGCTACTTTGAGCCTTTCAGGTCTCACAATTGGATTACCAGTATGGTTGTTTTCTACTCAGGTAATTCCAAATGCAGTAAGTGCTTCGGTCATAAGCACTTCCCCCCAAGAACATCAACCTCATGTTGATCCTTCACATTCTTCACCAGTAAGATCTTCTTCACCTTCTTCACTTGCAAGGTCTTCTTCCATTTCATCTTCTTCGCTGAGTGAAATATCTCAAGCTAGTGACTTAGTGAATAAGAAGAAGAATAAAAGGAAGAATAAGAAGAAGAAAAATAAACAAGGGTCCCAACTTCCAACCACTTATGGATGTGTTGGAAAGAAACCACTTACTGTTGATCATGCTGGGAGTGTTGATGATGCCAAGAACACCCAAACAACCCATAAGCCCAAGTACCCTTGCAGGCTTTGTAAGGGTAGCCATATTCTTAAGGATTGCCCTAGTCTATCCAAGGTTATAGAAGCACGGTCTACGTAACCTCGCCATCCCATGTCTTCAACCTATGAACAACATGTTGATGACCTACCATCAACTAGTCAAGATATCGTTCGGAAGAAGAAAATTAGAGCTAATTTCCCATGTATGTTATGCAAAAGGCATCATCTAACTCATCTTTGCCCTCATATGGAAGAAGCCTCGAAGTTCCTGGAAGACATGACTGTTTCACAGCCTCAAATTCCAGCTTCTGATCGCAAGCTTACTCTCGACCCACCTGTAGTTGATGGAATGATCAATACGACCCCTTCATCAGTCAATCTAGTTGATCATGTCGCCAATCTAGTCACGTCCTTAGTTGAACCAGTTACCAAAGTGATCGATCCCATCCCATCCTCGGTCGTTTTGACTCTCCCGTTAGAGGGTGAAACCCAAGTGTTCGATCCAATCCCATCCTCGTTCGATCCCAGTCTCCCATTAGAGAGTGAAGCCCAAGCGGTTGATCTGTTTCCACCAGCCGACCCCATTCTCCCCTTGGAGAATGCAACCCAAGTGGTCGATCTGATCTCATCATCTGTCGATCCTACTCTCTCTCTTGAGAGTAAACTTGATATTTCCCATGTTTTTCTCATTGATACAGACTCTACCATGCTGGGGGGTATTCCTCCTTCTCCTATAGAACCCCCTCCAAGTAATGAGGTCATCCGTTTTGATTGGGGTGTGCTAAATGGACCTCATCTTCCCTCTCACATTCCTTTCCATATTACAGTGCAAGTTTGTGGTCGGGACATTCCTCAGACATTGATATATGAAGGTGCGTCTATTAGTATTTTGTCCTCTTTTTCTTGGCAAGATTTGGGTTGTCCTCAGCTTTCCCTGGTCACGCAAAATCTATTAGCTTTTAACAGAAGAACCAGTCAACCTTTAGGGACCCTTCCTCGGTTTCCTATAACTTTGGGAGGGAAACTGTCTTTATTGATGTCATGGTAGTCCAAGACCCCTTGGATTTTTCTTTACTCCTTGGATGGGATTATGTCTATGCCATAAAAGCTATTGTGTCCACTCTTTTTTGTGTGATATCTTTCCCTCACGATGGAAGAATTGTGACTATTGATCAACTTTCATTCATTGATCCTGACTGGATGAACTCCCTAAACAGTTCTTATATGCAGTCAATGTTACCCCTTCCATAGGTCAATTATGTGGCATTGTCTCCCATGCCTTTCGTTGTCGATGACAATGACTTGGACCCAGTAGTTGACATGGTTATCTCTTCGATAGGGTCTTCATATTTTTATCTCTGTACCCC
This sequence comes from Picea engelmannii, assembly GCA_009831015.1. Lineage (NCBI taxonomy): Eukaryota > Viridiplantae > Streptophyta > Pinopsida > Pinales > Pinaceae > Picea > Picea engelmannii. Next base: position 88,253 of record ML794128.1, read on the forward strand.
TATCGCGGTCCTTGACATGTGTTCCTTCCAGAGTGTGTTTCTTCCGTCAAGTGAAGATCTCTTGGAAGCCATGATTGAGTTTTGTCCCTTGACATTGTGTCCTTCCAGAGCGTTCTCCTCTTGGAAGCCGTGATCAAAACCTAGATTCTTGAGCATTGGTTTTCTGATTTCAAGCTCGTTAAAAAATGAAACCAGTTATGAGGATAGTTTTTTGCGTCTCTGTATAAACCTCATTAAAAAATGCAATAGAGGTTACAAGCATAGTTCATGTTTCTGTGTCAAGCTCGTTAAAAAATAAACAAAGGTCTAGGGATTGAACCTGCATTCGCGAGCATAGTTTTTCTTCTCTGTGGCAAGCTCGTTAAAAAATAAAATAGATTTATTCCCTCTCTCTATTTGATTCAAGTCCTTCATCTAGTATTTTAAGCTTCATTCCATTCTCCTTTGTATTTGGATGAAATGAAGCTTGGGGGGCATTTTCCTCAGCCTCTGGACTTCATGCTGAAGTTAAGCTGCTAGTTTCTTAAGCTGGGGGATAAGTACCAACCATCCTTGTGTTATGTGTTGGGAAGTCCAAGCATAGTTTTTGTTTATCTTTTAAGCTTGTGTCAAAATAAAATCTATCCCAAGCATAGTTTTGTTTTGTTTTAAAGATTGCGTAAAAATGAAAACAATCTCGATCTTAGTCTTTGTTCTTTCTCATGCTCGTAAATACATGAGAATAAGTTACCGAGCTTAGTCTTTGTTCTTTCTCATGCTCATAAATCAATGAGAATGTAACCGAGTATACTTTTATCACTTTTTCGGACTCATAAAGGTTATATGAAAAAGGAACCCCTTGGAGTCCCCTTTAAGCTCTTTTCAGACTCTCTAAACATGAAAAGATTACCGAGCGATCTTGTTCTTTTCATGCTCGTTAAAGTATTAGAAAGCGTGTCTGTTGAGCGATAGTTTATCTCTTTTTCAGTCTCATCAGACTTCTTTATGAAAAAGGAATTGAGAGATTTCTATTTAAGTGTTTTTCAGACTCTATAAACATGAAAAGCTCCTGAGTTTTCCTTCTTTGGACTCGTTAAACAAACATTGAAAGGCCCATATGGGACCGAACCACTCCTTCCTAGGGTTCGTTAAACATACTCCGAGGGACTCATCCAAAGGATGAGCTTACATTTACAAGCATATGTTATCCTCCTCAAGCTTGCGTAAAAATAAAGAGGTACTGGCTAGACATGGTGGGGGGGAAATTGGGAAAGAAATGTGTCTAAACCTGTATTCCATGGAAGAGTCACCTGTGAACATGGCACCCTTTCACTCGCTTTGTGTCTAGTTTGGAAAATCTACTTGTCACTTGATCATACTCCTTTATAAGATTACAAATTGGTTTGTGATCCTTGTTGTTGAGTCAGTGTTTCCAAGATAGTTGTCGTGTCGTCAATATGTTCAAAGAGAAGTTCAACCCGAAAATCCTTCTATTGTGTCAGCCTTTTTTGTAGTCCTTAAGCCTTCTATTGCGTCGACCATCCCTGAGTCAGTTCTAAATCACTTGTTACTCTGATCTACTTCAAATCTTGTTACCCGTTTCATTTCATTGATGTGGGATACATTAAGGCCCTCCTGTGACGATTATTTTCCTATCGACTTCAACTCATTATCCAAGAATTAGACTTAGAAACTAATTGGTACCTTGGAAGTTGCATGCCTCAATGGTAGGTTTCCTCACTTTTGACGATGGATTTTCATTATTGACCCCTGATCGAAAGATTCCACCGAGTGTTTGACCTCAAATCATTGATTCACATTCGTTGGATTGTACTAGAGTACTTTGGGATTCATTGACATTAATGGTAATTTCCCTCACACTTGTTAACAGTATTCACTAATGACCGGTAATCAAGTGGTTTACACCATGTTCGACTTCAACACATGTATTTGCATGGTTAGATTCATACTATAGAGTGGTGGAGATGAAGACCCTGGATATTTTCTAATAGGTTCAGGTTGCATTGGAGTATATTCAGTTTGTATTGTTGCATAGATCCACATTGTATGTCTCGTGGCTATGTTCAAATTCGAGTCTTTAACATATAGATCCACAGTGTATTTTTGGTGGCTATGTTCATATTTGAGTCATAATGGCATGGATCCACGGTGTATGTTTGATGGCCATGACCTGTCTTACTTGACATGGATCTTCGCATGTCGACATTTATGCTTTGAGTCAATTGTATTCTAAGTATGGGAATTCCTACCTCAGTGATGATATATTATTGTACTGTGTTTCCTTGTTTGTTGACAGGTTTCCGACCGACGTGTTCCTTGTTCCCTACACACACTCAACAAAGTATATCATCTATCACTATGTTCTAACTTCATACTTAGGGGGGATCTCTATTACACATTATTTTTGTTACCCTTATGATCGTTAATGATGTAAACCTATCTATTTCCTTCAGAGGGGTCAGTGGCATGAATTCCTAAATAATGAAGGGAGAAGAACTTTCCTTGAGAGAAGAAGTTGTGTTTTCCTTTGTAAAAACCCTATTTTGGAGGATTTTCATGGGCTGCACCATAGCTAGGGTGCGGAAATTCCCGATTTCCGCAGGCTACACTATAGCTACGTCACGGTGGCCTTCGTACATGGGAAAAATAACCATTTTCTCGATGGTTCTAGAAGGCAAAGCTTCTATGGTGAGGTGGCCTCTGAATGGTTTGGATATTAATCGCTTTCATGATTTAGTGGGATCATCCTAACCTCCTCAACTTATCCTCTTCAGCTTATAAAAGGAGAGGATCTCTCATGGAGAAAGTTATCTTGGCTTGGGATTAGCTTGATGAGGGTTTGAGTTGGATTTGTCTTGGAATTATTAGCTTGGTTAGAGTGGCTTTGAGCTTTTCTTTTGTCAAGATATATGTTAGATCTATAGTCTCAGAATTATTGGATCAAAAGTGTATGGGAAACAACGGACTGTTGGAAGGAACCTTACGACATCAAGGCATCTAGTTGTAATCTCTCTTCCTATTATTAATATAATACAGTGGCATGTTTCTTTCCCATAGAATTATCTTTATTTTATTGCATAATTCCTTGATCATATGCATAGGATGCAATTGAATATACTTCTACTACCTTCACTTTGGTTGGTTTGTGTCTCATTGCAGGATCATTATCACAAGAGCACCCGAGCGAAGCAAGAACAAAAAAGACATAAGGAAGAAACATTTAAAGGTATGTCTATCATCTTTTGTTCGGTAGTAAATTTGATTATTAGAGCCTAGGGAAAGCTCCATGTCCTGTCGTGTTTTGTTCTAGATCTAGGTCGATCTAGGGGGATTAGTCTATGTCTGCATTCACCGATTTACCTGATCACAAAGGGGTTGTGCTCGAAGAAAGCGGAATGCCCCCCTTGTTCTGAAAGTATTGAACTGGAAATGCTAAAAACATAGTCTATAGAGACATCACTCCCCAAGTGAAGAGTGGGATCAGCCAAAGATTGCATCAGCATGACCACTTTGGTAGACTCGACACTCTCCAAGATAAGAGTGGGATCAACCAAAGACTGCATCAGCGTGATCACTTTCTCAACCACTAGTTGAATAGGCTATGAGACAACATGGTATACAGGCACATCATCCCCCAAAAGAGGAGTGGGATTAGCTGAAGACTACAATGGTGCAACCACATTGGTAGCCTCGACACTCTTCAAGAGAAGAGTGGGATCAACCGAGGACTGCATCGGTGTGACCACTTTCTCAACCACTAGCTAAATAGGCTGTGAGGAAACCTTAGAAGACTTAGAATAAAAAGAACTTGCAAACATGGACCACAATATTCGTACCTATGAAAGGCGAGGGCACAAATAAGTAAGGTGATCTCCCTTGAAAATATTACAAGGGAACTTAGGCTTACATCCTATCCATCTAGGTTTCTCAAAAAAATCAATGCCCCCAACATGACTAGCAGTGGATGGTTTCTTGTACCCAAAATGAATAGTAGAGTTTGTTTACATATCACTAGCATTACTTGCATAGGTTGGTTATTGGTCGATAACATGACTCGTAAAGGCTACAAACCTATTGCCAGTATGACTAGCAGTGACTGGACATTTTCCCCCAACATGACTTGCAGAGGTTGGGTGCTTGCCCCCAACATGACTTGTAGAGGCTAGGTTTTGGTATTCAACATGACTTGTAGAGGTTGAGGACCTATCTCCAACATGACTTGCATAGGTTGGTGATTTTGTCTTCCTATTCTTCCTCTTTCTATTCCGTTTAGACTTTTGATTACTAGTAACTGTAATTTCACCATAGGTCAGAGAAGGAAGAGGAGAAGACTTCGTTGATGAAGGAACATCAACATGGTGCCCATGAAATAAAGCTCTTAACTGATAAGCATCAAGAGCATTCATTAAATTTGGAATGGTACCGAACCAAACTGGTAGTCACACATTCAACCTAGGAATGTACAAAGTGGCCATCAAAGGGACACCAACATTTCTGAAGAAAGGAAAAGTACAAGAATCCCCTTGTGAAGGGGTTCCTTGGTTGGTATCATCGGGAACTTTAGCCATCAATATTTTATGCACAGGTTCTCCCCTTGTGGGATCGTTCAAGTCTGTAAAAGTCTCACACACTGACTCTGGTGAACCAATGTTATAAAAACAACGCCTATAAAGAGATGGCTCCACGTTTCTAAGCAGAAGACCAAAAAGTCCTCACGACCGGTGGAGTGGGCGGTCTACCACCTTAGGTCAAAGAACCAAAGCAATGACTGACTAACTCACTATGGAAAAATAGGGAGCATAGAGCACACACTAAAAATTCCTAAAGGAAAATCAAGCAGACCACTATCTAGTAGGAAGAACAGTTACGCGAGTCAACACTAGAGAAACTTATAGGTGCAAGATCAACTCGAGCATGAGAGAACCCTCCGGGTATACTTTGCAAATCGTGGCCTGATTTCTTCCCTAGGTATCACGATATACCTCCGTAGTCACCTGTGTAAGTCTCTAGAATAAAGGGAACTAAGTTGCCAGCTCGTAAATAGTCACCAAGCGAGTACAATCGAAAGTCGGGTGGACCGCAATGAGCATGATAAAAAGTATGAAACCTACCGAGGGTATCGAGAGAAAGTGGTCCATAAGACAACCAAGGATCTCGAACGAATTTGAGGTCCATGAAGCTCTGTAGGCAAATGCAAATGGCAGTATCCCATGATAGATCCTCAATATGCATTCCCCACTACACTTGGTCTGGCTTTGGGGGGGTTATCTCTGCTACCTTTCCTCATGCGACCTCATGTTTAGCCCCTGTGTTAGAGGGGGGTCCCAAATAACTTTCATGTTTACTGGATTTTTACACTCCCTAGCTCTGACTCTGATGTTTATTTATAAGCCTTGAAGAGTTTCCTCTCCAACCTAATTCAAGGCTCTAGCCTAAACTAGTTGATTGACCCTACAAACATAAAGTCTAGTTGATTTTAATTAGCATTTATTTTAAATGTCTTGTTTTAACTCAAGGAAATGGTAGTGAAACTAGTGATGTGTATAGGAGACGAAGAAGGAGAAATAAATGAAAATGAAAGAAAAATTACTTCTAGTTGACAATAAAGATTTGCAACTAACTCTTTAACCAACTTTTCGTAACTAACTTTTTCTAAGATGTTTTAAAGGAAAACCTAAAAAGAAATTTCCCTTGAATACAAGATACTTAATGTTCTAAGAAATCAGTAAAGAACTTAATAAAATAACTCTTTTTCCTAACAAGCAAAATAACTAACCCAACTACTTAACCAAACTAAGAAATGATTTTTTTTTTTTTAATGCTTCAAACAAGAAACTTGAAATAATTCTTTTTCTTTTTCTTTAAAGCAAGCGAAAGGGGAAAAAGTGAAAAATAAGACAAGACTGAAACTGACCTTTGTCCCACTGCGGATCATAGGGAGTCACTAAAGACACCAAACAGGCTGATGAACAACTCAAAGACTCTCCCAAAACCCTTTCAGAATTAAACAAAAGAAATCTTTAAAAAGATAAGCAAACTGACATCTAACCCAAGATTTGACTGTAAAAACTAGAGACATTGATCTTAATCAAGAAACCCTGAGAAGTAAAACTTCAATCAGGGAAGAGGTTGACTACCTCTTCTTAAAAAACAAAATATTGACACAGGCACGCTACTAATGCTTAAGCAACCTGCGTATGTACAAAGGCTGTCTATAAAGACTAGCGTGTATGTACGCTTGCTGACCCACATCAGGCCACATACACCTCTGTACTTCTTGGAAAAAAAAGTAAAACAGACTGACTGACAGAGCATGGAGAACTGGTATGGTACCAACATGTGACCAAAATCCATTAAAGACTCAACAGTCTCAAAAAGAAACTCAAAAGGTATAAAATCAATCAAACACCCAAAAAATCCCCTAAAACCCTAAAGGCTTCCCTAGTATAGTTCCCAGTTCTACTAGAGTGGGGAAAACCCCACTATGTTTACAATAGGGTTTACAATGTAGGAAGATCACAACCGTCTAAAAGTCTCTTACTTTTCTAACTACCCCAAACGTATCCCAGACTCATACATGAAATACAAAGTGAAAAGGATTAGGTAGTTGTACCTTTTACTCTACATCCGGTGTTGATCCTCTCACGCTTGATAGCTCTGCTGACTTCAAACCTCCTCCCAAGGCTGGCCTGCATTCACAAATAGATAAACATGAAACTACAAACATGCATTTCATATATAAATGATGGGTTATATGTTAGAATAAAACATAAATCAAATGCAAACATTTGACACATCATATTTTGGGACAGGAAAACTATTTCTTTTATTGATATCACAATGTTCACTTACAACAAGGTCGGCGACTTCTCCACGAACCTAGTCCGGGATCCTCTTCACCAAGCTCCAAGTACACCTCCGCGTACCTTTCTCCTCTCAACCTTCTTCTTGGAAATGGAATGGGTTTATGATGGAGGAAAAATGGAAAAATGGGGAATTCTAATGCAATTCTCACAACAAGGTTGCAAATGCTTCGGGCAAGGAGGGGATGTGAAACGGGAAGAGTTTCACTATTCTTATGCTTAGATGAGGAATGAGACCCCAACACCTCATTTTTTATGGCAAAAGGATGGTTATTCGGTTGGGTGACGGGCTATAGGTGGTGGATTAGTTGGGAAACTACACAATAGCCCATAATCTCAGTGAATTCCTTGCAACTTTTGAAAGTATACGTGGGTTGTAATGGTGCAGTTAGCGTATGTATGCAGGAAGTAGTGGTGCAGCAGGCATTTGTACATAGGCAACAGGCAGTTTTTAAGAAGAGAAACTCCATGATGGCTTGGAAAAAATAACAAGTAAGAGGGCCAAATGCTAGGTATGCATGTATGGAGCAATTTAGGGTTATAACAAAAAGTATTTGAAACTACCTATGGTCTCCTTTAGAGATGACCCCGCAGAGTAACAATGACACTACGAGGTCAAGACTCATAAATTACATGGCGCTTCCACATATATCTCTCGCCCAAGAGAACATCACAGACATCCAGTGGGGAAACATCACAAAATACCTCATCCTTGAAGGGCTATATGTCGTATGACAATCTACACTGCTAGCTGACATGAATATCTTGTCCCTAGAAAAGCCA
>ML794128.1:96063-132384 GCA_009831015.1 Picea engelmannii
AAAATCCATTTCAGTTTGGATGTATCTGTTTAGAGCCCCATGGTATTTTAGAACTAGATGTTGCTCAGATTTTTTGATACCCAGCTTGGTGTGCAAGGTATGGAAGGTAATGGTGAACTCTGACACTTCATGGCCCCTCTCTTTCCATAGTCTGGTCCATCTCATGTACTGGTCATCATAGTTTCCAACAGAGTAATATTGTTCCTTGACAACATCCACAAAAAAATCCCAAGTGGGCTATGCCCCATATATTCTAGACTTCTCTGTGGAACTTTTCTCCGATTACGTTTCCCACCAATGTTTGACATGGGGTAGAGACTTAAGGAGTGCAAAGGTGATATTTTCCTTGTTGGAGAAATTATGAATAGAGAAATAACCGTATAACATATTTTACCATTTTTCTAGGGCATCCACACCTATATATCATTCAAATATGGGAATATCAAAATGAACTTATAAATGGAAAGGAAAGGCACCTCCAAAGTGGTTGCTTGATGAATATGGGCCTGTTTTCATCGACAGGTGTTGAAGGATGTGGGCCAAATTCTCCATCATTTCATCTGTTTGCCACGTGAGAGCTTGTTCAAGCAATAGAATAATAGAATCGTCTACTTTGTCATTTTTATTTTCTTCTTCCATGGAGGGTTTCTTAGGCATGTGAGATATATTTTCCTCAAGAGAGACAAGCTCAAGATCCAACTTGCTATACTCGGACCTCGTCGGGGACATGCACTCAAAAAAATGATCAAGAGCAACATGTTCTCATACCACTGATCCATATTATTTTCGGCATGAAATGAGAACGAATATATAATAAAAAAATGTTCAAATATATCTTGGATATCTAATAATATAACATAAATATATCAGAGAGTGCTTTCGGATCCATCGCATAGGTTTTATGTTCTTCGACGTTTCGGACCAAACCAGTGTGGTCCATCATCAGGAAAGCGCTTTTTTGGTCCACATCAGGAAAGCGCTTTCTTGATGATGGACCACACTGGTTTGGTCCGAAACATCGAAGAACATAAAACCTATGCGATGGATCCGAAAGCACTCTCTGAAAAAAACAATAATCGCAAAAGTCTTAGAACAGAAATAAATATATCAAATATGCAACCATAAACATAGATATAAAGTAATACACAATTTCTATTAATGAGCGAAATGTACAAAACATAGAAATACAGAGTGAAAGGCTCGCTAGAATGGTGGCAGTTTGTCTCTGAGAAGAGATGTGACGGCTACCCACATTTACAAGAAGATGATTACAATGAGGTTATAAATTCCTTTTTAACCTAAAGAAAATACAAAACCCTAACCCCAGAAGATGAAAAGCCAACAATTTTGTGGACCCTGTTTTGGGTAGTTTGGTGTATCAGCTTCCCGACGGGCGTAACTTTAGCATACGATATCTATTTTAGGCACATGATAGATCATTGGAAAGGTATCATAAAAGAGATTCATTTTGGGGGCTCAATCAAAGTCTTTATATTTTATTGAGGTTATTTATCCAAAAAATACTTCAATCATGCCCTCAAAATCGCCCCGGAAGTTTAGGAACCGAAAACTGCTAAAAATAGTAAGTTGCTAGAAGATTGCTTTGAGCTAGTTGGAATAGGTGGGTGGCCACCGATATCCACCTGAATCAAGTGTCCAAGTTTATTATATTTATAGAAGATAATTGATACTCATCCTCCTCGACCAAAATTCCCTCTACCTCGTCCCCTGCCAAAGTTTCCTCTGTTCCCCTGATCGAAACTTTTCTGAACATTATACTACACACCACTCCCATTCACACCAATATTCTTTTCCTAGATCCTGTGCATATCCGATGTGTGCTCCATTAGTAGGTTGAATGCGCAAAAATCCTTATCTTCATGTCCCATCAACTTGCCGAAATTCCAAAACAAGTTTTTTGGATTAATTTGATACTTTTGGATTAATGAACACTCAGTGGGATGATGACCTCATTTTTTACATATTTAGCAGTATCCTCCCCTCGGTAGTGAATTCAGTTCTCTATTTCCAAATAATTCACAAATACTGGGAATTAATCCTTATGATGGCCTTCTATCATATAGTTGGTACACAAAAAAATTTCTTGTTTATCCCTTCCTTTGGTAAGCTCAGCTAGTTGAATTGTCATTATGGCTAACTATGTCTGAAATTGTGCCATTCCTTTAGTATCTCCTGATGGTGATGCCTCTAGTTTCATTTCAATTTCTAGAGCCTCAGAATGAGATGCAACCTTCTATTGAATTAGTGGCCTATGAATGTGTGCTAGAATTCCTGCAATGAACCACTCTTGATGTTGTTGATCTGGGGTTTGGAAAGTCAATATCCCCATCACATCCTTAAATAATTGATCGAAATCCCATAATGACTCTACTTGTACCTTTTTTATCTCTTTCAGTTTGGTAATGTACTTCGATTCTGACTTTGGACTTTTGAACTCCTTTAGTAGCGCTTTCTTTATCTCTGCCAAAGTCCTAGATTCTCTAGCAGGTGTAATACCCTGTAACTTCATATACCATACTATCACACAACCTCTAAATGTTTTGTCTAACTCTGCAATATTCACAACCTCATCCTATATTTTCTTAGGAGCCCAAACTATTTCGTAGACAAACAAGTGTTGTTATGAATCCTTTGATCCCACTCCCTTGAATTCAAGGAGTCTAAGAGTATTATCTATGCTCTCCATGTTGGTTTGTGTATTCCCTCCTCTTGGTGATGTTGGTGGACTCTGATTTTGACTATGCCTACTACTCCCACTATTCTGACTGCTACTATTTTGTCCTCCTTGACTTACTACGATGGATTTTTACAAGTCTTAAAATGTTATCTATGATTTTGGCGACACACACAGGGTCGTGGACTCAATGAATAATCCTACCTGAGTAGGAATTACCATCTCTTCTATCACTGGACTGGACTGACACCCTTATTGTCTTCCTCCTATATAGGGTATCTCTATGATTCAGACTTGTGCGCAAGGTTCTCATTTTTCGGGCTCACTATGTGGCTCTTCTCTCCCAGCCCTAATCCTTTTCATTTGTACCTCCTCTCTTCATGAAACTCTCCAAACTCGTAATCTTCCTCTGGTATATTTCCTTCTTGCATCCTCAATCCCTTCCTTCCTTTTTCATTTCTTGCTTCCTTCTCTCAGATGATCTTCTTGTCATCCTTCAGCTCCCCTATTTGCACAAATCCCATTTAACTGTCAGACTTCATTATCATCATGTGATATTCACATAAAAACATTTTTATCCATGTATTAAATGATTTCAAGAATATTTTGTGTGGGCCTTTGAAATTTTTTATTTCTACAACACTATATGATTGAATGCAATCTATGACAAATTCTATAACATAACCCCCTAGAACACTATACAACAAAAATCAAGTGTTGGAGTAGTCGGTTTATTTACCAAATTCAATTTTATTACCAATTCAAGAGTCCAATTCTTCAACGTTGCAACACTAAACCTTCCTGTCTTCTCTACCAACCTCTTTATACACTCGGTTAGAATTTTTAGAAATTCGCCAAAGAAAATTTCATGCAAATTCGTGAACACATACCTTTGCATCCATCGCTTGCCACTCATCTGAGGGTTACTATTCTCTTTTAGCACAATTTCTCATTCTTTTCGTTCCAACCAGTTGGTGATCTCCTTCTTATTTGGCCTCCAAAACATTCCATTAGTCATAATTTCCCGGTCCTGACAACATAACCATTTGTTGGGTGGTTTCTGGTTTGTGCATGGTTTGTAAGACCCATGGTTTTTTTCAATTATGACCAATAGACCCTCAAGACACCGGCCCTTTTGGCATCACCTACATGCGCAAATGAAGTCTCACCCGAGGTATCTATTGGGACTGTAAGAACTAGGTTTCTACAATAGTAAGGGGAAGGGAGGAATATCCTTGAATCAGTGTTCCTTATTTTAGCTTATATATGTTCTCGATTATTTCATAGATTATCATAATCATTCATGAATATTTCATCATAGTAAATCCATAAACTAGATCTAGTCTGTGAAGTATATCATAATTCATAAATGAATCTAGACAAGTAAAGAACACAAGACACAATATTATCTCAACCTCTTTCTTTATTCATCTTATCAACTTATTACATTCGCGACTATTGCATACTCTCAACCTCACAGTTCAGTCTCTCGCTCTTTAGACTATGATTCTCTCTTTCACCCTCTTTTTCGTTACCCCACCCATTACATATTTATACCAAATATCTAGGGCTTAAATCCTTATTCTGTCCACTACAAGGGAAAAGCATTTTAGTGGAGGTTATAGTGGAGGTTTCTAGTGTTACAAAATTGGAAAAAATTGTCAAAAACACCTCCGCTACAACATATGTTTTCGATAGAAGATGTTTTTTGTGGATACTATAGTGGAAGTTGATTATAACTAAAAAAATCTGAGTTATCGGAGGTTTTATTGGATGTTTACAAATCAATATGTTTTTATAATGAACAAGCATCGATGCATACATATACCTGCAACACCAGTGTTTTACACTTAACTTCAAGCACCATGGAAGTAAAATATGCAATTACTAGGGCAGTAAAATATTTAAGTACCGAGGCATTTGTGTTATAAGCACCAGGGATTTAATAGTAAAACGCACCAGGGGAGTTGAAAATAATTAAGCACCAGGGATTTCTACTTAGAACACACCAGTGTGTTATTAATAAGAATACACCGATGTTGTATAAAATAATATGCACCAATGTGTTACCTAGAAAAACCCCCCTGGTGCATTAAAAATCGAAAGCACCGGTGATTTTTAGTAACAAACAAGCCCCAGTGCTTATCAATAACACAATAGCATCGATGTGTATTAATAACATAAACGCATCGGCACTTATAAATAATCCTAAATCACCGATGCTTACTAATGACACAAAAGCACCGATGCTTCTTATAAGCTTAGCGCACCGAAGGCCAATTTTTTAATATAATTTTGTGGTATTAAATCAATATTGAAACCAATGCTAATTGATTACATAAAAGCACTGGTGCACATTTCATATGAAACAAACCAATAATTTTTAATATTAAATGCACCGATGAGACTAATAATTAAAATATACCGAGAAACATCGACCTATTATAGTGCAATTATTGTAACTTTTTAATTCCATTATTTATCAAAAAAAATACATATATCTTATATTTTGATCAGTGAATTTGGATATGATGTTTGTATTAATTTGTTATATCATCATATTTTGTATTTCTTCATTATAATAATTAGTCATTCATATATTTAATCAACAATGTAAAATTTCACAGTGACATTGGACAACGCAATAGAATAAATTAAAACATATTTTATTATATGAATAAGAGGGTCTTTGTCATACAAAATGGGACACTTATCCATAATCCATTGTATTTGAATTGGAACACTATTTCCATTACAATAAACAAAAATGTATGATTTTCACAGACAATTATTTCAAAAAAATACAATTGCAACTTTCATTGATATCCAAATTATTGGTCATCATTATCCATTGGAATTGTTGTTAGTGTTCAATCTACTTCCAATCCTTGGGTTATTTTGCTGAATGTTTGGTTGATTTACTCGATTGTTTTGTTCTTCTTCAAGTTCCATCTACAATCATAAAAATAAACTGTAATGAGTCTGTCTACATTGGTGATAATAATGAAAATTGAAATAAATAATATACGTGAATATAAATTGAAAAGTGACGTACATGCAAAGAAAGAATTGACTCATGAATCATACACATATATTGAAAATCAAATCTCATGACTTGTTTCAAAAATTCTTTTGTTGGTTCAGTTCCATACTTTGTTTCCTGCAAGTTTTATACCCCATAATAAATCATATATTTAATATAAAGTATTATTTTTGTTTCATTAATTATAAAATTATATAAGTAAAACAACATATATTATACTTACAAATTCCACAATTAATTTTTGATATGCCAACATATGCTCACAACCCTTAATTAACCCAATGCCAATCAATTTTTCTGATGGCTCTTCTTTTTATGTTAGCACCTGTTTGAAGACAATAAAGGATGGATGTTGTAAAACAACTTAATATATATATATATATATATATATATATATATATATATATATATATATATATATATATATATATATATATATATATATATATATATATATATATATATATATATATATATATATATATATATATAAACCTTTAATTGTTATAAGAAAATAAAAATTACTTGCAAACTTTTCTATCAACCCTTTTCTTCGTTGTCATCCAATTTTGTGTGCAGAATGAGTTCCATTTTATTTTCTTTTTTGTAAGAGAATATTTGAAAATCAATATTTAATGTTAAATTAATTATTTGTACATAATAGAAAAATTCAATGATTACATACATTTGAAGCATGTTGTTGTTGAGATAGCTCCTCCCGTGATGCAATTATGTCCAATTCTTTAACCATCTCTTTGTAAACTTTTTTGGACATTCCTACTGTCATATTTTGGATATCATCTTGTTGGTCCTCTGGGATTTTCATAGTTTTCCTGAAAAAATAATATGACAATAAGTATTTTTATATTGATATATGAAAACTAAATCTCACAAAATTTATATATTAATAATTGAATACTTTGTAATATATATATATATATATATATATATATATATTCTAAAAATGTTCTTTTAGGAATATCACTTTTTTAATGATTATTTTGTTGTTGTTGTTGTTGTATGTTTTTGTTATTGCAAGTGTGACAAGTCTCATTGACCATTTCTCTGGAAATGCTTCATGTAGTTTAAATATAACCTAGTTCGTGGAATCATTGGATTGATTTATATATTGTAAGTGGAAAGTATGTCTATATGCTCATTCCACTATATCCCTCATATTTTTGTAAAAGTTTTTCCCCCTTTGATTAATCTCCAACACCACTCTAGATAAGCTAAATGCCAATTCATCATCATTTACATCTTCTATAATAAATAATTTTGTTTTGTTACGATGACATTTATGTTCCCTCGTTGTTGGTTCCTGTAGAACATTAAACATATGTGAATTAATATATTGTTTGAAACATGTCATCTAATATTCCTAAGTATATTATTAATGAAAATTCAAAAAAAAATAATCATATTGAATAATATTTTTTCATTCACCTGATTCATCCCTTTGTTATTTTTCAATCAATCTTTTACGCTCTTTTGCACTTAGATTGGAAATAATGTTATCAAGCTTCCTCATTTTGTGGCCTTGTATGACACACACTAACCAATACATATTAGTTAAACTTACATATAGTTCAACCATATTAATTTTGTATAGAATTTATAGAGAACCTGCCTTTTTTGTTTTTTCGGATGTGTCATCATTGTGTCGAACATGAATTTTCTTATTTGAACTTTTCTCACTAATATTTTTATCAATATACAATCTGTACCATTCAATACATATATTATTAGATATATTTTATAAATAAATTACATAATTTTCAATGAAAAAAAATGTTGTAACCGGTGTGCTTTTTATATACAAAGCACCGGTGTGTTCCATACAAAAAAACACACTGAATAGTTTAATTTTTTTTTTTTAATATTGTGAATTACAACAATGCGATATATATAGAAGAAATCACAATGAATACAATAGAATACAAAAACATAGCAAAAAAATTAAGCATTCATAAAAAAAACAATAGAAATATTACACACCTATGACAAGGAAAATTTAAAAAAGTTAAAAATTTATGTGAACATTTTCTGTGTTGTTTAGATGAGAAAACATCAACATATTTTTTTTTATGCACTATATTTTTTAAATTAAAAAAAAATTATGGCTTTATTGGTGCTCCTTAGAAATAAACACACTGGTGCATTTCTGTCGAAATGGCACATCGGAAAATTGGAAAATGTTTTTTAAAAAAACGTCAAATTAGAAATTGTTTAAAAAAAAAAAATCATTGGGCCGACTACCTTTGGGATCTGATGCAATAAGTGGTCCCTTTAAATCACATGCCAAACACTTATATATATAAAAACAAAACCATTAGATCTAAAATACATAAAATGAAAAGCCGTAATTCTGAAGTGATAGAGGGAGTTAAACCCTAGGGTGAAATTTTTCATTCACGTAAGCAAAAAGAAACAAGGGTTTAAGGTAAGTAATATTTTTTTTTCTAAATTTTAATTAAAATCCAAATAGAAATACAGTTTGTAAAAATTTTTATTATCAAAATCAACAGTAAAATTTAAAATTTTTACTATGTAGGGTTTTGAGTGAATCACCATACCCTTAAAATCCATATTTTCTGAATATTTATGTTGTTCCAAAGTATTCTTCTCCTCCACATTGCTCTCTTATATGTCTCTCTTCCAAATCTATTTCCTATAAATTTTGGAAAAATAATGAAAATATTTTGTGGAATGTACTTGGTGCCTTGACACCTACTTTCACTATCAGTGGGTTGTCTCACATTTATTAATGGTATACCTTAATGATTGGTAATCAAACGAAGTCTCATTGTGTTCGAGTTCAACTCCTTTATTCACATGACGTAGACTTTCACCTTCAACAGATAGTGTATAAGACCTCCAACTTACAGTAGCAACATCCCATATCTACTAGTGTCTTTCATTGGACCAATACTTATATGATTTCAGTGATCATGGAAGATCAAATTGTACTCCATTGTATACATGTATATTCAGTTGATTTTGAGACTGGACTCCACTATGTCTTGTTCATGACTATGACAACCTATGGCTTATGTCCACTTTGTATTGCCTATTCATGGTCATGAACAATTAATTGATATATATCCACATGGATCTGCATTGTAATTCAGATTGGCATCCATGTGTACAAAGTCATCATGGATTGTAATATTCTCATGAGTAACTAGTACTTCCAATTGAGTCTTCATTACTCCACTTCTAGGAATTATAATATATTTCAACCAACGCAGATACTCCTCTGAACTCACACATTAAAGGGAATCTATTATAGAAAAAATTTCCTCACTCCATGCATCTTGCTTGGATGTCCTTCCATTTCCCACTGTAGACTTGAAGTCACCTTTTTGTTCACTCTAGAGCTAAAATACACATTTTTATACATATGCATGCCCTACTAGTTATAAAACTAGTGTATACGTAGGTTGTTCCACTACAACCCATGTACATTAGGTTTGGTGAACAAAATTATAAAATATGTCATGTTTCCATGCCATTTCATGTGATCCATGATCCTTGACCTTCCATATACTAGAAACACTCCAAAAAAATCATTTGGTTCCATTTGGAGGCTATAAATTTAGACATATACAAGCATAATCGATAATTCAACTTTGAGAGAAAAGACACTTTGGATAAATTTCACTTCATATTGAGTCAACATCCCTTTGTCCTTGAAATCATGAACTTCTTGTGTTCATTCCCCAAGATCTTCCTATTTGTGATGGATAACCTCATTCACTCCTACATGTGAGCTTTCCTTTGCTGAGGATTGAAGTGGTGGAGGCCCAATTAGAGAGACTTAGTTTCTCATATCCAATATGTGTCATTACATAATTTTGTGACCTATGTACTTGTTGATTACTTTAATAGAAATACTCTTTTCCCATCCAGTTGATATCTTGCAAATATTTGAATTACTTTCCATGGGCTTATTTGTCATGTATGTTAATGGATTATGCTAATTTATATACTGACATTATATCTCATCACCACATTCTTGCTTATCTTGGTTGTTGAGGAAAAGTTGCAGCTATAAATATTTGGTTCACGTTCTCAATGGTGTTCTTCTTCGAAATTCCAAACGAGGTAGGATTCTAGCCTTGTCTTGTTAGTATTTCATTTATGTAGCATACTTCATATTATAGTTGATTTCTGGGTGTCATTTCGTATGTTGTGGTTTTCCCCTAGCCATAGAGAGATTTTTCTCGTAACACTCATAGAAAAGTCAACCTAAAGAAAACAAATCCAAGACATAGGAAAACAAGGGTAACACGAAGACAAAAAATGACACTGCAAAGCAGTGAGCCTTCCACAAAATCCATTGGCACAACACCGATGAATGTCACTAAAAACAGTCATTGGTGGTTTAGTTCAAAGAAACATAGACAAACCCCGACTCAGTCTCTAATTTAGAGAATAATAAAAGGAGATAGATAATTGATGTAGAACCCACTGCTACTTTCATGACCACAACAATCCAACCAAAAGAACTAGAGGATCCTGAGGAGGGGGACTGCCTTTTCCATTCATAGATGTGGGTGAAGGGGACATCACTACATTTTATTGTTGATAACGGTATGAATAAGAACCTAATATCAACATAGGTCATCAATTAGTTGGATTTTCCAACAACACCACACCCACAACCATACAATATCAGGTGGCTTCACCAGGTTTGAGATATTCGTATCAACCAATAGTTTCTCTTGTCCTGCGACATCAAGCCCTTCAAAGATGAGGTAATGTGTGATGTTTCCCCACTGGAATTTCATGATGTTCTATTAGGCCAACCATATTTGTAGAAGCGTCATGTTTTTTATGAGTCTTGACCCCATAGATTCATTTTTTCTTTGGGGGATAATCTCTACAGGATACCCGAGGTAGTCCCGACTATTGTCCCGACAAAAAAATGAAACAAAGTAATATCTCATACCACAAATTTTATCCTCGTCACAATCTAGTTATAAGGTGAACAGAAGGACACTACAACCACTACAACCTTGGCCCAATACCTTTATATCCAATACAATCATGTTGTAGAAGAGCACACAAATATTGTTGTGTCACCTACGGGGATGCCTCCACACTTCCCAATCCAGCAAAGTTAAAATAGAGTCGTTCATAATGATATCATATCTTCACTGACATAGTCCTCCTACACTCGAGTTGATCATGTGGCTATATTAGTTGAATGGGTCCAACCCCTCTAGCAACAACTTTATGACAATCTTCAATAAGCTAAGCAAGAGAACTTCTTCAGCAAGGCAATAAGTTCACCAAGGTTCATATTCACAAAACGATTTCCCATATTCCATAAGAATGTGATTCAATTTAGACCATTGTTTTCTAAGGGGAGAAAAAATATCCAGGAAGAAATCGGTGGAAACCCACCTATTCCACTGGCTCAAAACAGGGGTTTCCACATTGGTGGTTTTTCTACAGTTTTTTGGGTCATAAACTTTATGGGTAGTTTTGAGGCCCTAAAAAACGTTTTATAGTGTGGCATAGTCACATTGTTTCCTTTAGCGAGAGTGTTATAGAAACATGTGTAATCATCGGATATACCTTTCCAATGATCTATCATGTACCCCAAACATAGATCGTATGTAAAATTTATTCCCTTCACAAGTTGACACATCAACTACCCCCATCGGGGCCCACACACTTTTTGGCATTTCATCTTCCAGGGTTAGGGTTTTGGATTTTCTTTATGTTAAAAAGGCCTTTGGAGCCTCATTGTAAACATCGTCTTCTTGTGAATGAACATATCTATCACATCTCTTCTCAGATAAAAGCTTCCACCATTCTAGTGAGTTAATTCACTCTATCTTTTGATAGCTTATGTACATTTGTTTCATTAATAAGACTTGTGCATTGTTGTATCTCTATGATTCTTGAAATATATATGTGTATTTACTTATCATATTTCCGTTTTCATTTTGTTCTCAAAATAATCCGGATTAGTGGTATTAGAGCAGTCTAATCCTTATCGTTTCCTAGTGCATGTCCTTGATGAGGTCATGGTATAGAGAGTCGGGTATCGAGATAGCTTGTCTTGAGGAAAACCTCTCTCTCCAACCCAAGCGACCTCCCATGGAAGAATAAAAGAGAGACAAGGGAGCAAAATATCCCATCAAGCTATTTCTTGTGGAAGTCTTCGTGCAATAGAGGAACCATATGTTGGATAATTTTTTGCAAATCCTTCAATAATTACCAAAAATAGTAGGTGGTTCTTCATCAAGCAATAACTTTGGACATGTTTCCCCATTATAGGTACAAGTTAATTTTTATATTCTCGTATTTGAAAGTTATATCGATGTGGATTCTTTGGAAAAGAGGTTAAATTTGCTAGAAGGTTATTTCCCTGTTCACAATTTTTCCAACAGAGAAAAGATCACCTTTTCACTCCTTAAATCTCTCCTCCATGTAAAACACTGGTGGGAAACTTACTGAGATAAAAATTCAACAAATTAGTCTATAATATTTTGGGCCAAGCCCACTTGGGGATTTTTTATGGATCTGGTTAAGGAGCAATATTACCCAATGGGAAACTATGATGACCAATACATAAGATGGACCATATTGCATCAAGAGGGGCCAAACAGTGTTGGAGTTCAAAAATACCTTCCATACCTTGCGCACCAAGCTCGGTATCAAGGAATTCGAGGGACATATGGTTCGAAAATATCATGGGGCTCTACACAGGTACATCCAAATCAAAATGAAATTTCTAGACATTTCATCACTGGGAGCCTCTTATCAATATGTTTTCAAAATCGAGAAGAAATTTAAGAAGCAGAACAAGAAGGAATTTGGGTCTGCAAATCTGCAACAACCAAAGTATGATAAAGGAAACCATAAATCATAGAAAAATCAACCTCAAGACAACCACTCCAAGCCACAGAAAAATAAGGGTAATGAGAAGACGAAAAAGGACATTGGTTAGTGGTGTGACTTCCAAAAAATCCATTGGCAAAACATTGATGAATGTCTCTCAAAACAATCATTGGTGGTTGAGCTCAAAGAAACAAATCTGATCCCTAAATCTGACTCTAATTCATACAATAATAAAACGAGACATATAATTGATGTAGAACCCACTACTACTGTCACGACCATAACAATCCAACCAAAAGAACTAGAGGATCCTGAGAAGGGGGAGCACCTTTTCCATTCACAGATGTGTGTGACGGGGACCCCGCTGTATTTTATTGTTGATAGAAGTAGCCATAAGAATATAATATCAACATAGTTCATCAACCAATTGGATTTGGAAACAACACCACACCTGCAACCATACAACATCGGATGGCTTCGTCGGGGTCTAGATCTTCATGTCAGCCAGTAGTGTTGTTTGTCCTATGACATCAAGCCCTTAAAGGATGGCATATTGTGTG
This sequence comes from Picea engelmannii, assembly GCA_009831015.1. NCBI lineage: Eukaryota > Viridiplantae > Streptophyta > Pinopsida > Pinales > Pinaceae > Picea > Picea engelmannii. The sequence goes on from ML794128.1 coordinate 109,220, forward strand.
ATGTTGTCCCATTGTAAGTCCATGATGTTTTGTTAGGTCAGCCATATATGTCAAAGCGTCATGTTATTTATGAGTTTCAACCTTGTAGCATCATTGTGACTCTAAGTGGATAACTCTACAAGATTCCCGAGGTAGTCCCGACTACTATCCCAACAAAACAGTTCATCACAATATTGGAAGAAGGTGAACAAAATGAAACTACAACCATTGCAGCCTCATCCCAAGAAATTTCTATCTAGCAGAAGCATATTACATAAAAGCATAAAAATATTGTTGTGTCACCTATAGGGGTTCCTCACCACTGCCCAATCCAAAAAAGTTTCAATAGATCCCTTCATACTCATCATATCACATCTTCACCGACAGAGTACTCCCACACTTGGGAATATCATGCAGGTAGATTAGTTGACTCGATCCAACCCCTCGCACAACAGTTTCATAACAACCTTCAACAATCTAAGTAGGACAAATTCTTCGGCAAGTAAAGTATTTCACCAAAGTTCAAATTTGAAAAACTATTCCCTATATTCCATGAGAACTTGACGCAATGGAAGCCATTGCTTCCTAATATGGGAAGAATGATCCAGATAGAAATCGATGGCCACCCACCTATTCCACTAGCTCAAAAAAGGGGTTTCCACCTTGGTGGTTTTGAGGCCATAAACAACATTTTTTGGGCATGGAATAGTTTCTCTTGAGGAAATACGCTCTTTCCATCCCAATAGGCATTCCATGGAAGAATAAAAGAGAGATGAGGGAGAATAATATCCCATCAATCTATTGCTCGTAGAATCCCTCGCGCAATAGAGGAACACGATTTTGGATAATTTTCCCCAGATCCTTCAAAGATTACCCACAATAGAAGGAAAGTCTTTGTCAAGCAGTATATTAGAACTATAATTTCTTCTTAGACTACTTTAAGAACAATCCTAGTACCCATCAGAATATAAATGATTAAAACATCAATATTGAGTAAAGAAAGGGAGAGGGAAACAACCTGCCTGCAGAGGAATTCCATTGGGCATGGATTCATAACATCCTATAGATCAAAGGCAATCAAACTATATGCCAGATAAAGTTCATATATACTTATGGGTAGAAACATAGAGAATGTGATAAAATAAAGAACATCTATCATACATAGATCCTTTTTGTAAACAGATTAAAGAGTCCTTAAACAATAAACAATGATCAATAGGAAAGATACAACAGATCCTTTKCTTCTCATGAATCCATCAATCAATGGAATCTATGATCCTCAAATATTTCAATCTATTTAAGAAATAATATAAGGTAAAATGACAACAAATAAAACCAACATAKGATAAACAACTTCATGAATATTCAACGACAGAAATGTTGATTACAAATAGTCCCTCAAGCTTACAAATAAGCAACTAAACTACTCCTCAAGCTCTCTCCTCTCTTGGATCATGAAATGGAMCTTTTCCTCAACCCAAAAATTGCTATCCATAGTGTATCATCCTTTCCTACTCTAAATAGGTCGAATCACAAATGGTTGCATTGGATTCCCTTTTCTCGAGGAGTTGTTACAACAAGGTGAAACAAAAAATCCACCTAGCTCCTATTTTATTGGACCTTGTCTATTGTGATAAATTCCTTTTGAAACAGGTCATGATGCTTGATATGGTTATGGAAMACATTTMTCTCATGTCTAAATACCTCTTAGGAAACCATTCGAACCCCTTCATAAAGGTGGCATCCCTCCCACAACTCAGATTTATCAAACTATTAGAGTTTGCAGCGCCTTTGACAGCATGCACTGCGAACATTCCTATAGATGATGATTTCAACTTTTAAAACTTTCACAACAATATGGGAAACCTTTTGGAACCTGCTACAATATTTGAAAATAATAAGATACCCCTTTCCATATTTGCAAAGCATAATGATATGTGATTAATGCATGAGGTACTTTCTTGATTTGTTGTGAACTTCCATGTGAGTTTTTAGCAATTAGATTCGACAATTGACTTGACCCTCAAATGGTTGAAAATGACATAATGGAACATTTTGTACATACCTATGTATCCTATGTGCTAACATAGTCACTTTGGATATGCTTCCCCATTCAAGGTACAAGTTAATTTTGATATTCCCATATTTGAAGGTCAGATGGATGCAGATGGTTTGGAAAAGTGTTTAAATTTGCTCGAAGGTTATTTATTTGTTCACAAATTTTACAATAGATAAAGGATTACCTTTTCTCTCCTTAAGTCTCTCCCCCATGTCAAACATTGGTTAGAAATTTACTGGGAGAAAAAATCCATAGAGCCTGGAATATTTGGGGCCGAGCTCACTTGGTATTCTTTTATGGTTGCAGTTAAGGAGGAATATTACCCAGTGGGAAACTAAGGTGACCGATACATGAGATGGACCACACTACATCAAGAGTTGGGCCAAAGAGTGTCAGAGTTCACAAATTCCTTCTATAACTTGCACACCAAGCTGGGTTTCGAAGACTCCAAGCGACATCTAGTTCTAAAGTACCATATGACACTACATAGGTACATCCAAACCGAAATGGAATTTTTGTACATTTAATTAGTGGGAGTCCTCGGATATAACTTTCTAGCTAGCTATCGTGTGCCCTAAATGAATATCATATGCAAAATATACGCTCTTTTCAAGTTGACGTATCAACTACCCCCATAGGGGATTGAAAACCTTTTGGAATTTCATCTTCCCGGGTTAGGGTTTTGGATTTTATTTATGTTAAAAAGGCCTTTTGTGTCTCATTGTAAACATCATCTTTTTTCAAATCAGTGTAACCATCAAATCTAATCTCAAAGATAAGTTTCCACCATTATAGATATTTCATTCACTTTGTATTTTGACAACTTTTGTATATTTATTTCATTAATAAAACTTGCGCATTATTGTATCTCTATGTTTCTAGCAATATATCTATGTATGTACCTATCATTTTTTCGTCTTCATTTCATTCTCAAAATAATATGGATGAGTCGTATCATAGTAGGGTACTCCTTATCATTTCTTAATGCATGTCCCCGAGGAGGTCAGGGTATAGAGAGTTGGGTGTCGATCTAGTTTCTCTTGAGGAAAACTTCTCTCGCCAACCCAAGTGGCATCCCATGGTGGAAGAAAAGAGAGACGAGGGAGAAGAAGATCCCATCAAGCTATTTCTCATGGAAGCCCTTGCACAAACACCAGAACCACATGTTGGAAAATTTTCCCAAATCCTTCAACGATTATCGACAATAGGACGCGTGTACTCGTCAAGAAGTCACTTTGGAGATGCTTCCCCGTTCAAGGTACTAGTTAATTCTGATATTCCAATATTTGAATGTCAGATCGATGTAGATGCTTTGGGAAAGTGGTTAAATTTGATAGAAGGTTATTTCTTTATTCACAATTTTTCCAACAAAGAAAATATCACATTTGTTCTCCTTAAGGATTTCCCCCATGTCAAACATTGGTGGGAAACTTACTAGGAGAAAAATTCCACAAAGGAGTCTAGAATATTTGGGGTTGATACCACTTGTGATTTTTTATGGATGCTTTCAAGGAGAAATATTAACCTATGGGAAACTATGATGACCAGTACATGAGATGGACCACACTACATCAAAAGAGGGGAAAAGCAGTGTCACAGTTCACAAATACCTTCCATACATTGTGCACCAAGTTGGGTACCAAAGAATCCAAGGGACATCTAGCTATAAATATCATGGGGCTTTACACAAGTACATCCAAACCAAAATGGAATTTCTAGACATTTCATCACTGGGATCTACTTATAGATATCTTGTCAAAATCGAGCAGAAATTTAAGCAGCAGAAAAAGTGAGAATTTGGGTCTACAAATCCAAAACAACCAAAGTATGGTAAAGGAAACCATAAATCACATAATATTCAACCTAAAGACAACTATTCCAAGCCATGGGAAAAGAAGGGTAATGGGAAGAATAAAAGGGACATTGGGAAGTGGTGCGACTTCCAGAAAATCCCTTGGAACAACACCGATGAATGTCACTCAAAACAATCATTGGTGGTCGAGTTCAAAGAAAGAGAGTCGAGCCTTGACTCAAACTCTGATTCAAAAAATAATAAAAGGAGACAGATAATTGATGTATAACCCATTTCTAGTGTTTCAATCACAACAATACAACCAAAAGAACTAGAAGATTCTGAGAATGAGGGGTAGCTTTTCCATTCACATATGGGGGTGAAGGGGACCATGATGCCTTTTATTGTTGATAGTGGTAGCCAGAAGAACCTAATCTCAACATATCTCTTCAAGTAGTTGGATTTTCCAAAAACACCACAATCATAGCCATACAACATTGGATGGCTTCTGTAAATGTGTTGAACATGCACAAAATATATATATCTAAACAATAATACACACATTTGCAGAGAAAATTGAATAAAGAAGAAGAAGGAGAGAAAGAATGAAAGAATTCTTATTAACCGTTGTGAATAATGAATAATTTACACATGATATACTTTGTATAACTCAATGAGTGCATACTAGAGGAGAACCAATGCACCATAGTGGTGGTCTAGAGTGATATGGATACACACCAGCAGTTATGGGAGTGAAATGCCACCTAGTCTAGTCTCCCAGGCAGTTGCGGGAGTGAACTTCCACGTAGTTGAGTTAAGTAGTCAACTAGTCTTCAGTTAACTGACTGAACAGAGAGTAGTGAGGCGTAAACTAAGGGAATCAAGGGTAATGCACCAGTTTGGTGATGATCCCAGGGAAATTTCTAATTAGCATGGTGATGATCCCAATGTTGCATGGTGATAAAACCAATTCAACATCTAAACTCAAATCAACTAGTCAATCTGAAGTGTCAATTGAAAGAGAATATTCTCCAGGTGGAAATTCTCCCCTAAAATATAGGAGACTAGATAATGACAAATTATGACTAATAAACAAGGAAAAAACTTAGGAAAAATAAATCCTAGGTGTCTGTGAAGTAACTCCAACACCCCCCCTAAACGTCACTATGGTGAAAATAAATAATGGGTCCCGGCAACGAGGCCATGCTAGGTACCCAAATACAAAAGATACACTGAAAATAAAGTGAGGAAAGAGGGAAAACCTCATGGGAAAACCCCCCCTCAAGGTACAATGTATGTAAAAATAAGAACTATAGTTTCTAGGAAACTGTGTCCTTCACACCAAGACGACTTCACAGAGAATGGAATTTCTACTCAGCGAAGGTCTTGGTGAAGATGTCTTCCATATTTTCTGTTGAAGGAAAAAACTGTAAGTTGATGATCATATTTTCAGAGAATGTGATTTGTCTGCTGCCTCTGAACTAGATCTCTGTGGAACTTTAGAGTTCTATGGTTGTCACACCAGATGAAGATCGAACGATGAAACTAAATGCCCAACTCAGTGAGAAAATGTTCTAGCCACATAGCCTGAATGGTTATGTTAATTACTCGTCTGTACTCTGCCTCGGCTAAAGATAGAGCAATGACATATTTCTTCTTGCTCAATCAACAGGTAGGCCTAGAACCAAGACTAAGTGAGTAACCTAGTGTGGACATGTGATCAGTGCTATCGCCAACCCCGTCATAATTAGCAAACCCGATGATATCTAATGTAGAGTCTATTTCATAATGAATCCCAAAGGTGATGGTGCCCTGTATGTATCAAAGGATACACTTTGCAATGTATTTCATGTGACTCCTGCATGAACCTAGAAATTGTGCCAACTTCATATGAGAGGTCTAGTCTAGAGTGTGGGAGATAAAAACAAGCTCCCCACTAGTTGTCTGTATAGTGTGTTGTCGACCAGTGGAGTCTCCCCCCCATCCTCAAGTTTGACTCCTGATAGAAAAGGAGTCGGAGAAGACTTGCAATCTATCATGTGAAATCTCTCAAGGAGATCTCATGCATACTTGGCTTGAGACTGTTTGATGCCTGATACATCCTAACTGATATCGAGTCCAAGGAAGGAGTGTAGCGGACCCATGTCTTTCATAAAAAACCTATCATGTAAAATCCTCTTGACTACAACAATCATTGAATACGAGCACCCGATGATAAAAAAGTCATCAACATACATAACTAAAAGTAGAAGTAAATCAGTCGTCCTGAGCATGTAAAAATTCGGGTCTGATTTACAATGTGCAAAGTTCTGTGACAATAGGTAGGAATCCATATTGGCATACCATTCCCTCAGAGCCTGCTTGAGGCCATAAAGTGACTTCTTCATTCGACAGACCAAAGATGAGTCCTACATAAATCCCTGGGGTTGCTCCATGTAGATCTCCTCAGAGAGATCAACATGAAGAAATGCATTCTTCATGTCCATATGATGGAATTCCCATCCCTTCAATACCGCAATGGAAAGTGCCAATTGTATGGAAACTATCTTCACTACTAGAGTGAAGGTCTCATCATAGTTAATACCATGAACCTGTTGAAATATTTTGGTAACAAGACTAGATTTATATCTACTAATCTGTCCATCCACTGCTCTCTTGGTCTTATAGACCCATCTGGATCTAAAAATTTTCCTCCCATAAGGAAGGGGAACCAGATCCCAAGTCTGTTTCTGTAGGAGGGAGTTGTACGCCTCCTGCATGGTTGATTCCCAAAAGGGATTTCCAGCAGCCTCACCATAAGACTGTGGATCTGGAGACTAGACCAAGAAATGATGTCTGGAGGGCAATGGTTCAATGGCAGTGAGAGAAATAGGAGGCTCCTCAAAATCAAATCGAGTCCTCCTAGTATCGGTTGGATCACCAATGATATCCCCTGCATCCTGAAGAGTAGTCTGTGCCCACTTGGGCCTCTACTATGGATTTGCAGCTACATCTGAATGCTCTAACTCTACATCTAACTATACTAACTCTAAATCTGAATCATCTGAGTCCTCTGAATTAGAACTCTCATCTAAAGAAGAGTCGGCATCTGCATGCTCATCATTTTGGAAAGGTGGAAGAGTGAAGGTGTCTGCATGCGGTTGCTGACGTACATGCGAGACGCTTTCCTTGAATTGGACACTATGCTTAATGATGAGTTGGTCTGAAGAAATATAAATAAGCTGATATCCCTTCACATTATCAGGGTTTCCAAAAAAAATGCACTCAGTGCTCTGTGGATCAAGTGCCTTCATATTTTCAGAGGGAATCTTGGCCCATGCATGTGAACCAAAAAATGAAAAAGTGGGTCAGTTCCGGTTTAAGGTCACTCCAAGCCTCGTATGGGGTCTTATCCTTGATAGATCTATGGAGAGATATGTTTTGGATGTATGTTTCACAATTAAGTGTTTTTTCCCATAGTCTCTGTGTTAGTGACCTTGCATGCAGCATGCAAGATGGAATCTCCTTTAGAGATCGGTTTTTTCGCTCAACAACTTCGTTTTGTTGTAGAGTATAGGAAACTGTGTGCTGCAACTGAATCCTTACCTCATGGAAAATATTATGGATCTCATGAATTACATACTCTCCCCCATTATCAGTTCGGAGGACTTTTATCTTCTTTCCGGACTGTGGCTCAACTAGGGATTTGAAACCTTTGAGGTGTTGAAAGACCTCGTATTTTTTCCTGAGAAAGTAGATCCATGTAAAACGTGAGAAATCGTTAGAAAAAATGATAACAAACATTTCTTTGTTGATCGATGGATGTATAAAAGGAACCATGAGGTCACTATGGATCATATCTAAAGGTGTGGAGGCTCTCTGAGACTTTCCCTTGTCGAATTTATCTTGAGGGTGTTTCCCAAGAACACATCCCTCACACACTCCCTTGGAGAAATGGATGTTTGGTAGAACATCAAATAGTATTTTCTTGCTAAGTTGTTTCATGTACTGAAATTCAAACGTCCAAACCTTTCGTGCCATATCCTACTACTTTCATCAACATGAGTAAGTAGTAAATAAAAATCAGGTTCAATGAATTCAGAAAATGTATACAATCTAGACTGATGATTTACCTCACCGGTAGCAACCCTGGAGTTGGTTTGCATGTCGTATATGTCCACGAAATTTGGTGTGAATATGAATTTCTTTCCAGTTATGGAATTCATCATCTGATACACGGAGAGAAGGTTGACATAAAGCTTGGGAACATGCAACACATTCTCGAAGCTTCTGTTGGTGAGTTCAATCCTTCCTTTGTCGGTGACTTCGATAGAAGACTTGTCCCCCATAAGAATAGGAGGACCTTTGCATGCATCCAATGAAGAATATACTTCTTTGATGCAACCATGTGATTTGATGCTCCTGAATCAATGATCCAATAATTGAGAGAGGAGTTTATGGCAATCAAGGCATGGCTAGAATTGCCTTTCTTGGAATTGACATCTTCTGGCTTCTTCTTCTTGGAACCCTCAGGGATGCCATCTCCAAGGTTTTTTTTCTGAAGTATTTGAGACAACCGATATATTTTTTTGCATTCATGTGGATTCTGAATGGAATCCTTTGTGACAATACATGAATTTCTCCCCTTTTCTTCCCTTTTCCCCTTTGGATCCAGAGGCATCGGTGAAGGGTTTTGTGTATCTTTCCCTCTTCAGATGTGCATGATATTTCCATTTATATTTATGATATTTTTGACTTCCATCATGCACAGTGAGTGCATGCACCCTTGGGCCTTTGATTGTGCCCATGTTGATGAGCTTGGTTTTCTCTTGTGTCAGGGATTCGATAAAGTCCTCAAGAGAAGGAATCTTCCAGGTATCTCCAGAGGAGAATATGACAGTATGGAATGTGGATACGAATACAAAGAATTCAGGACCAATATTGGAGAGAATGGTGAGAACCATTTGTTTCTCCTCCTTGGATTTATCAACCCCGCAAGCTTTGAGTTGCGACAGTAAATCCTTGAATTTTGTAAAGAAATATTGGATATTATCGAAGCTTTTTGGATCCAATGTGAGAAGATCCACCTCCAGAATATGTCCCCTCATCTCATATTTTTTTCCAAATATACCTTCCAAGGTGGTCCAGGCTTCATTGGGAGTCTTACAGGAATATATGTGAAAAAGGAGATCGAGAGAAATAAGATTGCAAATTGTTTCGAGTGCCTCATCCATGCGATTTAAGTACTTGGATTTTTCTATGGCCGATGTTGGTTCTATATCTGTATTCAAGGTTAACCTGTACAACCCTCTGGTTTGGAGATGAATGGATATTTTCTCCTTCCATGAAAAGTAGTTGTAAGGTGTAAGAATGAATTCTTTTTGGAAATCCATCTTTCTGTTGTCTTCAATCTTTTGTACCTGGAAATATTTTTGTTGTATATTTTTCTTAGAATTCCGTTATCTATGATACCATGTAAATGTGTTGAACCTGCACAAAATAGATCTAGCTAAATAATAATACAAGCATTTTCAGAGATAATTGAAGAAAGAAGAAGAAGGAGAGAAAGAATGAAAGATTTCGCATTAACCATTGTGAATAATGAATAATTTACACATGTATACTCTGTTTAACTAAATGAGTGTGCACTAGAGGAAATAAATGCATCATAGTGGTGGTCTAGAGTGATATGGACACACACTAGCAGTTATGGGAGTGAACTTCCACCTAGTCTAATCTCTCAAGAAGTTACGGGAGTGAACTGCCACCTAGTTGAGTTAACTAGTCAACTAGTCTTTAATTAATTTACTGAACATAGAGTACTGAGGAGTTAAATCAGGGAATCAAGGGTAATGTGCCACTTTGGTGATGATCCCAAGGCAAGGTATAATTATCATGATGATGATCCCAATGTTGCATGGTGATAAAACCAATGCAGCATCTAAACTCAACTCAACTAGTCAAACTGAAGTGTCAACTGAAAGAGAATATTATCTAGGTGGAATATTCTCCCCTAAAATATAGGAGACTGGATAATGACTAATAAACAAGGAAAAACCTTAGGAAAAATAAATCCTAGGTGTGTGTGAAGTAACTCCAACAACTTTGCCAGGGTCGATATCTTTGTGTTCGCCAACATTGTCGCCTATCCTATGACATCAATCCCTTCAAGGGTGAGGTATTGTGTGTTTGTGAAATTACTATTTTAGACACATTAGTTTAGTAGGAGTTAACTAACTAGTTTTATTTTAGACTTTATATTTTTACCATCACTATTATGCATGCATTCATTCCTAAGGAAAGCTAACTGCTTGATTTATTTTCTTAATTATGGAATGCTATGTATTATATATGAGTGTATTCCATTCATTAAATGTATCTTATTGATCATCGTATATGTATCAATCGTCAACTCATTTGAGTAGTGTGAATATATTTTCTCATTATTCTATATTGAATCTCTCATCATTTCTTGATAATATTTGTTTGTACTTGCTTTAGCTAGATCTCCTGTGTAGGTTTTGATGAAACATTGACATGGTATTGGAGCTACGTTGCTTGTAAAAATATAGACAAGCCATAGAATAAGGAAATCATAGTTTCAGTGAGAAAATCTATGTAACAGACACAGTCACACCCTCTCCATGTTGAAAGGAGCAACTGTTGCACCCTAGACACTTGATAAGTGTGACCAGGTCACTCCCAATACACTGGAAAAGGGAAACCAACAAAAATTGGTCACTTTGTCTCTTAAGGGAAGGTACGACCACCTCTAAAAACACCTTTTTGTTTATAGTTATTTCTCCCAAAATGTTTACTTTTTGAGGAAAAAACTTGCTTGAGAAGTAAATAGACTCATTCTGGAAGTGGGTTTTCAACTGTTTGGCGAAATTCCTTATTGTTTTCTCATAAAGTAAGCCAAAATATCATCTCCTGAAATTGATTCGAATTTTCTACTTAAAGTGCTCTTTCTGTAGTGATTTCTCGGTTTTTCACTTGCAGATTGAGAGTAAAATTTTAGGGGTTCTCAGACACGGTGGGAGAGATGGATACAACACCTATTTTATAGTCAAACTTGGTTGTAATCCTCACACCATACAATTATTTTTATTAGAATTTGAAGGAAGAATTCCAACTCAGAAGGAAAGGGTTGTACAACTTGACAATGGGGACAAAAACAAAACCTACATCAACAATTGAGAATACCATATGAGAGAACTAAAAGGATGAAGCCACATGACTTCTTCTTGAATTGATTTCATATGATTTATGGTTTCATGTTTCTGCATGAAAGAATCCAAACACGATCTGGACCACCTTGGAAAGTCTGTTTGGAAAGAAGGATGATATGAGGGGTCATATGCTTGAGGTAGAGTTGAATACTTTGGATCCTAAAAGTTTTGATTATATAAATGATTTCTTTACCAAGTTTAAATATTTGATATTGAGATTGGCATCTTGTGGTATTGATAATTCTAAACAAGTGGACCAACTTATTCTAACAATATTGGCTAAGCTAGGACCAAAAGATGTTTTCTATGCTTCCACTTTCCATTCTGGCAGATATATCATAGGAACAAATTTGAATATGCCTACCATGGATAATTCATTGATTCTCTCAAACATGAGTAGGAAAAAATCATTCATATGGGCCTAACAAAGGATCCCAAAGCACATGCAATCAGCATGCATGATGGAAAAGGATCATCCAAACTTAACGAAAATGAGAAACAAAATGAGAAGGAGGGATATTCCAAACCCTTCAATGATTCTTCAGGTTCCAAGGACTCTTCATATTCTGAGAATACAAAGAAGGGAAAGAAGTGCACTTACTACAATAAACCAAATCATGAAGAGTCAACATGCATGAAGAACCAGATCAATCTTATGGAACAAGTACTTCAGCACAACAACCTTGGAAACTTCATTCCAACAGGAGTCAAGAAGAATAAGAAGGAAGAATATCCTACTCCAAAGAAAGGTAATCATCATGCTCTTATTGTAATTAATTCCTCATATGATTCATGGATTATAAATTTTGGCGCCTCAGATCATATGGCAGTGAAAAAGGAAGTTCTTACCTGCATCCATGCTTACAACCCCCTATTCTCATGGGGGATGATACTATAGTAGTAGTAGCAAGAGAGGGAAGAGTGGAGGTCCATAATGGAAGTTTTGAGAATCTTTTACATGGTCCAAATATTTCTATGAATCTCCTCTCAGTTTATCAGATCACTCAGAAAGGTAAAAAGGTTGAATTTACATCAGATTCAGTTTCTGTACTTGACATGCATGACAATTGCATTATTGCAATTGGTGAGGTGGATCACAAGTCAAGGTTGTATAAATTCACTACGTCTTTTTGACAATGAATCCTCTTTTCTACTTACACATAAGGAGAGTACTTTGGATACACCTCCAGTGAAACATGCATATACTCTTGTGCTTCCATCAGTTTCATACATAAGAGATGATTCCATACACTCAGATTCTATACATGGAAATAAGAAGATAGTACAGCCAGATAAGAAGCCAACACCGCAGCTTCAACAGATTCCCAAGAAGGCACAAACCACACTTAAAGAAATAGGACAAATTGTAGGGAATCCATTGGATTCGAGGAGGAATCGATCTCAGCATGAGGATCCTTCTCATGTGCTTTCATCTTATGAACCTACGATTCCCATGCATTGTTATATCGTTCAATATTCTGATCCACATACCTACAATGAGGCTGTGGGAAATCCCTTATGGAAAGAATCCATGCAGAAGGAGTATGACTCACTCCTGAAGAATCATACTTGGAATCTAGTTCCACTTCCACTAGAAAGGAGTATTTTTAGGTGCATATGGGTCCACAGGATCAAGAGGTAGAAGGCTAGATAGGTTGCCAAAGGACTTCATCAGATCCATAAATATCTCTACATCTTCATGAATAATTTCAGTGAGAAGAACTCTCAAACTTTGCGAGATCATATTAGAGTGAAGATCACAGTTGCCTAGCAACTGCCTTTTCTTCTTTTGATGCATTCTCTTTTGAGGGGGGGGTTTATTCCCATGTAGTTTTCCCTCTTTCCTCGTTTTTATTCAGTTTTCATTAGTTGCATTATATATGAGTACCTAATATGGCCTAGTAATCAGGAATGATTTTTTACTCCATAGTGATTTTCAGGGGGGTGTTGTAGAAATTACTATTTTCGACACATTAGTTCAGTAGGAGTTAACTTACTAGTTCTATTTTAGACTTTCTATTTTTACCATCACTATTATGCGTGCATATTGTTTTTCTTGATTTATTTCCTATCCCCCATATTCTCCTCTTTCTATGTTATTTATTTTTACCATCACTGTATCATATTGATCATCATTTATGTATCAATCATCAACTCATTGGATTAGTGTGTATATTTTCTCATTCTTCCATATTGAATCTCTCATCCTTTCTTGATAAGATTTGTTTGTACTTGATTTATCTAGATCTCTTGTGATGTTCCCCCACTCGAAGTCTATGATGTTATTTTACTCCAACTATATATGTCAAAGCATCATGTTGTTTATGAGTCTCGACCCCGTAGAATCATTGTTACTCTGGGGGGTCAAATGTACAAGATACCCAAGGTAGTCCCTACTACTGTCTCGAAAAAATAGTGTTGCAAAGTAATCTCTCATACCGTAAATTTTATCCTCTTCACAATCTGGGAAAAAATGAATGGAAGGACACTGCAACCACTACAACCTTTTCCTATTACCTTCATATCCAACATAATAAGATTGTATAAGAGCACAAAATTATTTTTGCGTCACCTATGAGGGTGCCTCCACACTCCCCAATCCAACAAAGTTAAAATAGAGCCCTTCATAGTCCTCATATCGTATCATCACTGACAGAGTCCTCCCACACTCGGGAATATCAAATAGGTAGATCAATTGAATGGATCCAACCCCTCCATTGACGGGTTCATAACAACCTTCAAAAACATAAGCTAGATAACATCTTCAACAAGGCAAGCAGTTCACTAAGGTTCAGATTTGGAAACATACTCCCCGTTTTCCATGGGAACTTGACGCAATGGAGACTATTGGGAAGGAATTTTGGGGAATATAACAGTGAGAAGATATGAGGTGTAGGGAAAAGGTGCATGATCAATAATATCAAGAAGATAAAGAATATCAATAAATAAGAGAGAAGAAAGAGGAAAATGTGGGGGACATGAAATAACAACTAGTGCAAAATCCAGGAAAACTAGTCGAGCATGATCTATATCCAACTCATAATGAGTTGTCACCAGTCAAGCATGAGTAGTATCCAACTCATTATGAGTTGGCAAATGAACCCGAGAAAAAGGAATAATTACGAAAAAGGCCTGCGAAGTTCAGGGATGATTCTTAGTAGTTGTTTAATTGTTGTTGAGAAGAATATTGTATATTGAATCTCCATTGTAGCACATAGAACAAGAAGAATGCCATAAATATATTTAAAAAGAAAATATTTTATGGAATTAGCATGAGAGGGGATGAACAACAATAACTCTATGTATAATTTTGTTGTTTAATTATTATTCATGTCTGTATTGTATTAATTCTTTCATTTACTATGGATGAATGCTTATCTTCGTTGATATTGTTGATAGATTAATGCACAATAGCTTTAATTGTATATTTAACCACTAAGTGACATGAATATGGACTGATATAAACATAGAATTAAGAAACTATTTTAGGTTAACTAAGAACTAGTGCACGAAAGGATCCTGTAGGTATGACCGAGCATGTCCCCCTTCTTTCCCTCACCACTGCAGAATATTGGTTCTTGTAGTCCCCATAAAGATACCTTGAGTGAGACTTCACATGCTTCCATGTGATGCTGAAAGAGTTGGTATATGTAGGTTTGTTGGACTAATTAAATTGAACCTAGGGTCTTGAACCTACGTTCATGTGCACCAACAAATGGTTATGTTTCCAAGACCTAGACGTTGGAAGTGAGGGAATGTTTTGCATACCAATGTGGAAGGAGATAATCGAATGTCTGGAACAAAAAGAGAAATATTTTTCTCAAAAGGAGAATATAAACCCTTGTGTAAAGAATAAGCAATGGTTGTAAAGGTATGTGTACAAAAATTTGCATGAGATCCTTTTCGATGAATTTCCTAATATTTTAGTAGAATGGTTGGAAAGATTTGTGGAAAAGACTGGTATACATAGAACATCTTCCACAAAGAACTGGAATTCTGAAATAGTGAGATGAGTGGACTCAATAAACAACAGGACGTCTCATGTAGTGGAGTTTTGGATCGATAGTATATTGGGACACTACATAACATAATTTTCCATAGATTGTACCCAATATTACAATGTCACAGAAAGAGACTTCTTTAAGGGCCCACGAGGAAGATTCATAAAATAGTTAGCTACCTGGATAAAGATGTTGCTATATGACAAGGAAGTTATGACGATGGAGTCAAAAAAATAAATAATTTTTCACCTAACAAAGGGACTAGGGTTGTTGGCTAGGAGATGACTTGTGGGTAAGAAAAATGGACAAAGGAAAGGAAGACCGAGAATGCATGAGAAATGGGAAGAGATATCAGAAGGAGTAGACTAATTTGGAGTTCTACGCAATGGGAGAAGGTATAAGAAGTCGAGAAATGTAGTTGAAGAGAGAGAGAAATGCACTGAGTACCTGGAACATCTTGTAGGTATCTGTATCATAGAAGTACAACAGACAAAAGGAGAAGAAGAAGATATTCATTTCAGTCTGGTTATAGAAGAACCAATAATTCCTTCCTGAGCCGAGGTCCTCATGTGTGGCACCTAAATCTGACATAATGCTTGAAGACCTTTCTAGAGAACTTGTAATCAATAGGGTAAGTTAGAGAAGAAATATCCAAAGAAGTGGTAGCAATACAACTAATCAGAATCAACCAGCATCACGAGGAAGGGGTCCTACACACAAAAACAATGAAAGGGTGGATAACCCACTAAAACTACCGGAGTTAAAATGAATTGGATCAGAATAACCCAAACAACATCTATTCATATGTGAAACCATATGGACTACAAAGAATGTCCACAATGATGGTGCAATGATTGTGTAGTTGGAGACAAAATTTAGAGGACATTGTTGGACACACCTACCACACTTAGAGGGAGGGTGAATGAGTGTGGGGCTCTTTTTACCAAAACTTCCTTCTTTCACAAAACTCATTAGTTAGCATTCAAAATTTACTCATTACCCATTGTTTTCATTTATAACCAATTAGATGTGAACATATGTCAACAACATATATCAACAATATATCATCAACAAGTCATCACTACAAGGAACACAAAGAACACAAGATGTATGTACAATTTTATTTTTATTACGGACTACAATCCTTGGGGTTTTTCAACAACAACTGAATAGAATGAAACTCTACAAGAGCACCAGCTCTATAATGCAAGACTCATCTTACATACTCAACATCAATTTAGACGAGGCAACAATCCTCAATAGATATCAATCTGTACCATAAACAAGTGCATCAACCATGCACCAACAAGTGCCAAACAACCTATAATCCATGTGCACCATAAACAAGTGCATCAAACCATGTACCAAGTATATGCCAATCATTTGTCAACTAATCATCAACAATGAGTCATCAATATGTACCAAAATCATCAACTATACACCTCATGTATGTGCCAACTCATCAACTTCTTGTCTCAACCATGACTACTTTTGGATTAGTCAACAACCCTAACTTGAAATAATCATAACTTTGAACCTGTAATGAATAAAGATATGAAACTGATACACAATGTTATTCAGTTTTTTTTATGCAATTACTCCAGGTTTTACTACTTGGAACCTCTCATAAAATGATTTAAAGAAAAAATGGCACACCTTGCTGAATCCTGGCTTATTCTAGAGAGCGACCTTGTAGAGAGTGCCCCGCATGGAGTATTTGTTGAATTTATATGAAACTGTTAAATCACAAAACAAGGAATGTAATATTACCAAAAAAAATTGTTTCACGGAATTTGGATCTTTTATGAAGAAGTTATGACATTTTGACCCGAAACACCTGTTTTAGACTAGTTTGAGGACCTGCCACAAACCCTATTTTCCACAGAGTGTATATCCAAAACTACAACGACCCACAAGATTAATTATTAACAATAGATACTTGGATATGTTTAATCAATGGTATATCCATATCATGGTCTGAATCATTATAGAAAAATATTTATTACGAAAATGGTGAGATGACCTGTAAATAAGATACCTTAGAAAGCATCATGAAACGAATTTATCCTCCCTTGAATTTTGGCTCTGTTTTCTTCCCCTTCCTTCTGAAATTCGGCTTAGATATCCTTTGGTTACCTCAGTCACTTATATATATTCAATATTCTCAAGTGTTCCACACTAAAAATGCTCAAGAATCTCTCACAAGAAGCTCTCCATCAATACTCCAAAAGATATTCTCACAAGAAGCTCTCCATTGATCCATAAAAAGGATGATCTACAAGAGACCATTGCTATATTATTTCTACTTTCATCATATACGTCACTTAATCCATTTTTAGGTCACTTAACCCATTTTTAGGTCACTTAACCCATTTCTAGGTCACTTAACCTATTTTCCTTGTTTTAGGGTTAACCACTTTCCATAAATAGAAAGTTCTCCAATACATTATCATTTAAATATTCCCTCTTGATTTTGTCACCTTACGTTATCATTTCTTGATTTTGTCACTTATATTTATTATTTAAATAATCCACCGTGAATTTGTCACTTTACTTTATCATTTAAATAATATTAACCCATGTCTTTTAGGTCACTTTGACTTCTTTGACCTTGGGGGTTTCAAGCCTTCATGTGGGGGTCCTTCATCTTCATAAGGCCATAACTCTTAAACCATGAGGAGTTATGTGACATTCCACATACCACCAGAAATGGAATGACAAGAACTATCCATATAGGATAGTTTCACCAACAATTTCCTTGATCTTCATCTCACTATTCCACATACAAGAATGGGTCCTCCAACCATTCTTCTAGGATAACTAAATCCGCAAAACGTCTTCCCGTGAGGAATTTCACCATAAGGGGACCACTTTGGAGTTTATCCATTTATGCACCTTATCAATAATGATAAGACAATAATGAGACATCTATACATTTTTCCAACAATGCATCATATACCAATGAAAACACATCGATCCATCTTCATCATGTATCAATGACAACTCATTGATCCATATTCATCATATCAATGACAACTCATTGATCCATATTCATCTATGCATTCTCATCAAGGACAATACATATTACATTACATCAATAATCAATCAAAAAATACTTTGGCATCAATCAAACAATCACTTAGCATCAATCAATGACATCAATCAATCAAACCATTGACATCAATGACAACATGATCCAACAATCCACCCCTTTGGCATTGATGGAAATACCAACATTGATGTGAACACCAATTACCAATTATTGATGTCAACATGTATATAATGCATGTTCTACATCAATATTCAATGTGACTATCTCTCCCCATAAACAAACATCAATCACATCAATGTGATTAACTCTCCCCCTTTGATATCAATGGAAAAGGGTCATTCTCCTCTTGGGGATGCTCCCCTACTTGAGCTCTTTTATGAATAATCTCTCACCTTTTGAACAATGGATATCACTCTGATGTAATGTTGAATATACATCGAACATACTCCCCCTATGACCATCGCTCCCCTTGGAACTATCCCTCTGTGATCTTTCTTCAAATATATGGCTCTTTTCTAGGTATGCATCTAATAAGTATTTCATCCTAGAATCATGAGAAGAAGAATGACTCCCCCTATGGGTATGTATCCCCTATCTTCTCTGTGAGATGAAAAATGTGCTACCATGTAATGATCCTTGGACCTGTTCATGCATCAAACTCATTCTATACCAAGCATCATGAAGAAAAATATATGTCAACAATGAAATAAAGAATCTTGAGAAAAATATCAACCAAGCACATCCTGTACAAAAATGTGTGCTCATCATGCACAACACCTATGTACATCAACCATGTACATCAACATCATACAAAGTGATAAAATATATCATCCATGGAATGTATCAATCATATGCCTCTATCAACATGCCAACATGTGCATCTACCAATATGCCAACCATGTACATCCACCAATATGCCAACCATGTGCATATACTGATATGCCAACCATGTGCATCTACCAATTTGTCAACCATGTGCATATACCGATATGCCAACCATGTGCATATACCAATATGCCAACCATGTTTCATATCACTCATGATATGTCTCCATCATGAACCAAGTGCCACAATCATGTATCTTAAACAAATATCAATTGTTGTGTTGATCAAGTAGTACCAATGGTGTAGTATCATCAAGCATATTCCATCTATGAGTGTACCAAACATGTATAAATTATAGATCAAGCTATGAATCATCAATGATGTACAGCATGATCACCTCATCAATTCACCAACCACATCTCCCAATTGTGTAGCCCATCCATATGCTAAATGCATGCATCAAGCTTTCCAACAAGTAAGCTTCCAATACATCATCAAGAATATCACATAACCAAGGTGTCATAACTTCACTGTCATAAATAACATTTTTCTTCAACAGTAAATGCATCAATCCATACTCATGGGTTAGTTCCATGCACCCAAGATTTTATTTTACATCATCACCTTACATAATCCAATATAGAATCATGAAAACTTGCAGCAAACAATGTCAGAACCTGCAATAAACCATGTCAGACCCTGCATCATAGATTTATACCATCACATCAAAATACAATCCCTATGCATAGCCCTTTTCCTTAGGCCTCACCACATATACGTGACCTATTACACAGACAACTTGTGTATGTACATGACCTATACATGGTCAACCTGCTTATGTATGTGATTGATACTACTGTCACCCATGTATGCCTCAATAGATGACATTTTTGAACTTCCCTCCAGTCTTTCATTCTGTTCTAGTTTCTCTGTCTTCTTCACCCACTTTTGTAGATGTCCCTGCTCCTCAAAACTTGATCTCTGAGCATCCATCTTTTCAAAGATGTCTCCCTTCCTTACTTCATTCCTTCTTCTAGCCATGCTATTTGAAGTCCTCATATAGAATTTCTTCTTGTGTTCCAGCACTCCTAGGATTTGTGGCCAAATCCACTACAGCTGTAGCATCTCATGGTGTTATAGTGAACAACAATGTGTCCTACTTGATCACATATCCAACACCTTATGGTGTTATAAAATCTTCCATTATATCACCTTTCATAAGATCTACATTCAAAAGCTTTGTGACCATATCCATTACATGAGTAACAATGCCCATGAAAAATACTTTCATACCTTTGCTTTGGTGTCCCGAAAATAGCTTCTTGATGTCTTCCTTGCTTTTTTCTTTTGAAATTCTATTTGCCTTGTGTAGATGGTTGTTTTGCAACATTGTCTTCCTTCTTTGATGGACTTACCTCATGCTTCTTTGAGGTGCTTGATTCAACATGTGTATCTTCTCCTTTGTATCCAAGACCTGATTTATCATATGGTGATCTTTGACTTTCCAAGAACTCATCCAAGATTAGTGAGCTATTCAAGAATTTATTTGACTTCTCCACTCTCTTTCTAAGATCAACAATTTCAGCTTCTAACTTACAACATGACTTTTCCTTTTCTTTTTTGATTCTTTAGTAGTTCTTCTATTCTTTCGACTTCTTCAATTTGGGTCTTGAGATGGACAATGATTTCAAAACTTTTTCCAATCTCATCATCTACATTCATATCCTCTTATCCATTCTTTAGTCTTGTGATCTCTTCTTCCTTTTCTTCTAATTGAGTCTTATTTCTCTCTTCTTGTTCTTTGAGCATTTCCTTCAATTTCAATATGTTCCTTAGACTCCTCCTAAGAAACTTCTTAGTATTATCTGAAATATAGTTATAGTATATATAATAATGATCACTTCTATATCTATATAAACCCTCTTCAACTTCCTTTTGAAGTTTTAATAGATTTTCTTCTATTCTTTTCATGGGCTAATTACCATCAAACTTTACACAAATTGTTTCTAGATCTTCTTCACTTGTAGAGAAAAATTCATCATCATCATTGCAATCAAGGGTTTTTGAGGGTTCTTTACCTTCATTTGAAATGTCTTCACGATCTTCCTTTTTTCCAATATCAACACATAATTATTTGCCTTCATTTGAAATGTCTTCAAGATCTTCCTTTGCGATATCATCAGTAGATTCTTTATCTTCACTTGAAATTTTTTCGAGATCACATTTTAAAATAATACAATCAAGGGTTTTTGGAGATTCTTTACCTTTAATGATCTTTATGGAGTGATCTTTAATATCTTCCTTCTCCTTCTTGCTTTGATATCTCTCCTCTAGCTTTAGCCATAGATCCTTGGCGGAAGTGCATTGTCCCATGATTTCTTTCATAGGGCTTGAGATTCCACTAAGAATGGTCTTGAGATCCAATGCATCATTCTTCTTTCCTTCCCTTTGAGCTGCAAACTTTGACTTTTTATTCAAGGGAACCGATCCACCAATGGCTGCCTTCCAAATAGTTTCTCCCATTGTCTTCAAATATAATCTCATTTCTATTATCCAAGTAGAATAGTTTTCCTCATCAAGGATTGGAACTTCATCATCCATTTGTGTGTTTGTGGATCTCCTTCAAGATTTTTAAGGCTTTTAGTAAAGGCCAACTCTGATACCAGTTGTTGGACACATCTACCACACTTAGAGGGGGGCTGAATGAGTGTGGAGCCCTTTTTCCCAAAACTTCCTTCTTACACAAAACTCAGTAGTTAGCATTAAACATTTACTCATTACCCATTGATGTCATTTATAACTAGTTATATGTGAACATATATCAACAACATATATCATCAATATGTCATCAACAAGTCATCACTACAAGGAACACAAAGAACACAAGATGTATGTACAATTTTCTTTTTATTACGGACTACAATCCTTGGGGTTTTTCAGCAACAACTTAATAGAGTGAAACTCTACAAAAGAACCAGATATATAATTCAAGACTCAGCTTACATATTCAGAATCAACTAAGATGAGGCAACAATCCTCAAAATATATCAATCTGCAACCTAAACAAGTGCATCAACCATTCACCAACCTGTGCCAAACAACCTGTAATCAACCTATACCATAAACAAGTGCATCCAACCATGTACCAAGTATATACCAATAATGTGTCAACTACTCATCAACAATGACTCATAAGTGTGTGCCAACATCATCGACTATATGCCTCCTATATGTGTGAACTCATCATCTGCTTGTCTCAACCATGACTAGTTTTGGATTAGTCAACAACCCTAAATTGAAATAATAATAATTTTGTACCTATAATGAATAAAAATATGAAACTGATATACAATGTTTTTTAGTGTGTTTTATGAAATTTATCCAGGTTTCACTACTTGGAACCTCTCATAAAATGAGTTATATAAAAAATGGTACACCTTGTTGAATTCTGGCTTATTCTAGAGAGCGACCTTGTAGAGCGTGCCCCGCATGGAAAATTTGTTGAATTGATATGAAACTATTACAAATCATACTACAGACTGTAATATAACCAAAACAATTGGTTTCATGGAATTTGGATATTTTATGAATAAGTTATGACGTTTTTACCCGAAACACCTGTTTTTGACTAGTTTCAAGACTAGCCACAAACCCTATTTTCCACGGAGTGTATCTCCAAAAATACAACGACCCACAAGATGATTTTTTTAACACAAATACTTGGATATGTTTCCTCAATGGAATATCAATCTCATGGTCTGAGGCATTATATAAAAAAAAAAATTATTTTGAAAATGGTGAGATGACCTGTAAATAACATACCTTAGAAAGCATCATGAAAAAACTTTATCCTCCCTTGAATTTCAGCCCTCTTTTCTTCACCTTCCTTCTGAAATTCAGATTAGATATCATTTTTTTACCTCAGTCACCTATATATATTCAATATTCTCAATTGTTCCGCACCAAAAATGCTCAAGAAGCTCTCCATCAATACTCCAAAATATATTCTCACAAGAAGCTCTCCATTGATCCATAAAAAGGATGATCTACAAGAGACCATTTCTATATTATTTATACTTTCATCCTCTAGGTCACTTAACCCATTTTAGGTCACTTAACCTATTTTTCTTATTTTAGGGTTAACCACTTTCCATAAATAGAAAGTTCTCCAATACTTTATCATTTAAATATTCCTTCTTGATTTTGTCACCTTACTTTATCATTTCTTGATTTTGTCACTTCTCTT
>ML794128.1:141207-174126 GCA_009831015.1 Picea engelmannii
ATCTACCTATGTGCGGGTTAGGACCTTAACACCTAAGTTTGCATATATAGGAGACTAATGGGATGAGGAAACCGTAGAAACAATAACATATCTCTTGTGTGAATACCAATACTTATTCCCTACTACATTATCAGAAATGAAAGGGATAGCAAGAAAGCTAGAGAAGATGAGGATCCCATTGAAGCTAGGCGCCAAACCAGTGAAACAGAGACCCTACAGGTTGAATCCAATATATAAAGAAAAATAAAGGAGGAAATATACCACATGATAAATCATGAGTCATCGAACCGGTTGTGGAGTCAGAATGGATAAGTACCATGGTAGTGCAGGATAAGAAAACAAGGGGTATCAAAATATGTGTCGAACTGAGGAAACTAAATGATGCATGCACGCACGATCCATTCCCAATGTCATTTACATATGAAGTACTTGAAAATGTAGATGGACATGAAGTCGATTCATTCACGGATGATTTCTCGAGTTACCATCATACAAGAATTGCAAATGAAGATAGATACAAAACTACATTTGTGACTGAATGGGGAAGTTTTCAATACATAGTAATGTCATTTGGGTTGAAGAACATGCCCACAATATTTTCAATAGTAGTTGTCGCAGTGTTTAAGGAGTTTATTCACAAGATTCTCAAAGTCTACTTGGATGAATGGATTGTATTTATCTTGTTACGAGATCATGTAAAATTGCTAATATTGATGTTGGCTAAGTGTAGACAACATCATATACCCTTAAACCTAAAGAAGTGTAATTTTTGTGCACCATTTGGAATATTATTGGGGCACATGGTATGAAAAAAAGGATTGATAGTTGATCCCACAAAGATTGTAGTTATTCTATACTTACAACCACCCACATCAGTTGAACAGTTGCACGTGACATTGGGTCATACAGGGTATTACAAGAAGTTTATCAAAGGATACACACAGATTAAAACCCCAATGGAAAAATTGTTGAAAAAATACACAAAGTTCTTGTGGAATGAGGTTTGTCAGAAAGGACTCGACACACTAAAACAAAATTTAGTAACTGCGTTGATATTAATTTTCCCCGACTTGAACACAGAATTTCATGTACACATGGATGCATTATCAATAACATTGCACGTGATCTTGTCGCATCCAAGGGAGGGAGAGATACATCACCCAATCACTTTTGCAAGCATGAAACTATCAACAATGGAGAAAAACTATACCACAATAGAACGTGAGGGATTGGCTATGGTCTATGCACTGTAGAAGTTTAGACACTACTTACTAGGCTCACACTACTTACTAGGCTCATGCTTATTTGACAAACATTGTCAAGTTCTTAAGTACAGAGATGGCCCCCTTAGACATGATGGTCGTGTAGAAAATAAGTTGGTAGTAAAGGCTACAAACTACCAAATAATTGCAAGAGGATTATATAAACTAGGAATATATGGAATACTACAATGTTGTGTCATCGAACACAAGAGACCAACTATATTGGCATAAGCTAATGATGGAATAATAGGCATACATTATGTAGGTAAAGCTACTTCATAGAAGATATTACACATAGGATTATCATGGCCTACACTCCACAGGGATGCTAAGGAATATTGTTGGACCTGTGATGTTTTCCAAAGGATTGAAAAACCCTCCAAAAGGGATTAGACTCCATTTCAACCCGAAGTAACATTAAAGTATTTTGATAAATGGGCCAACGATTTCATTGGACCAATGATTGAGGCTACAATATTTATTAGAGATAGTTTGATTGACACCTACGCAAGGAGCAGGCACAACCTATAAAGTCATAGCAGAGGAAGCACAGTCTGGGGTATCAACGCAACTGACAGTAAAGTGCAAAGTACTCAAAATCCCATTAGATACAGTCAAATTACCAAACCTTGAAGAACATGAGAAGCTACAAGGACTAAGTCACGTGGACCCAGTCATCTCCCACATGTTAATAGAATTATTACATAGTTTTCACACCAGGATCACACAAGAACTCTGATTTCAGGTAAACACTGCAACCATTGAATTGGATAAAGAAAAATACGAGAAGGTGGAACTACATAAGAAATACAACACTGCACTACAAGAAAAGTGAAAAATAGAACACTGAGTGGAACTCGCAGAAAAGGAGAAGAGTGAAATAGAGGGACAAGCAGAGAAAGCCAGGACAAAGAAGAGTGAAGTGAAAGAAAAGGTCGATAAATCATTAAACAACAAAGCTAAGGCCAAAACAAGGGTTTCCAAAGCCTCGAAGGAGAAGGATGAAGATGAATAGATGGCACATAGATTCCACACAACAATCCAAAAATTATACAAGGATCTCCCAAAAGTATTGATGGTGGTACATGCCATGGTAGCGGAACATATAGTAAATATTAGTGAGGCTATCAGATGCCTTCGCATGAATATAATAGAGTTGGAAGTGCGTGTAACACGAGGGACACCATCAAAAGAAAGATAAAAAAGGGAAAGGAATGTGCAGACAATGGTGGCAAATATCAAAAGATTGGAACATGAATGCATAAAGATGTGCGATGAAGGAACATGCATCTGAACAGAGATTACAAACAACCCATAGGTATAAGAACTTTAATATCAAATAAGGACTGCGTAGTAACAAGTGAATCATGACATTAAGTACATAAATACTTTCCCACCAACAGAAAGAATGAAAACACTCCTAGCTAACAGGAAACTATACTTTGCAGTGGAATAGAGGAAGAAACAACAATGGGATATCACACAAGAGTTGGGACCATGATAGGACGAAGTCCTTGGGGTAATAGAATAACTATCTACCGTGCAAATCATCATGAAATTAGCATCACAAGAAACCATGTCCAAACTGACTAGTTTGATAGAGAATATGATGGAGGAAAATGTGAACAAGGAAACATAAATCACAACTGCAATACCAACAAAAAAGGACAATCTCCAGAAATTCACTGAGGCATGGAGGAGCATGACACAACAGTCCTAAGTGGCTCAAGACAAGCCATAGGTGAGTGTTGGGGGCTTGTTGGGAAGGAATTTTGGGGAATGGAATAGTGAGAAGAGATGAGCTACAAGGAAAAAGTTCAAGATCAAGAAGATCAATAAGATCAAGAAAGAAAAGACAAGAAAGAGGAGAAGATGAGGGACATAAAATAATATCTAGTGAAAAATCCAAGAAAACTAGTCGATCATGAGTTGTATCCATCTCATAATGATTTTTCACCAGTCGAGCATGAGTAGTAGCCAACTCAGTATGGGATAGAAAATGAACCTAGGAAAAAGGCATAAATATCTAAAAGGCCCGTGAAGTTCAGGGATGATTCTTAGTAGTTGTTTAGTTGTTGTTGAGAAGAATATTGTATATTGAACCTCCATTGTAGCACAAAGCACAAGAAAAATTCCATATATATAATAAAGAAGAAAATATTTTGTGGATGTATCCCAAGAGGGGGTGAACCAAGATAACTCTATGTATAATTGTGTTTTTGAATGATTATTCATGTCTGTATTGTGTTAATTCTTTCGTTTACTATGGATGAATTATTATATTCACTGATATTGTTGATGGATTAATGTACATTATATTTAATTTAATTGTATGTTTAACCACTGAGCGACATGAATATGGACTAATATGCACATAGAATTAAGTAATAAGTTTAAGTTAACTAAGATCTAGTGCGTGAAATGATCCTATATGTATGATAGAGAACGTTCCCCTTCTTTCCCTCACCGCTACAGAATCTTGGTTCTTGTAGTCCCCATAAAGATACCTCAGGTGAGACTTTGCTTGCTTCAAGTGATGACGAAAGGGCCGGTATTTATAGGAGTTTGTTGGACTAATTAATTTGAACCTAGGGAATTGATCCTACCTGCATGTGTGCCAATAGAGATGATTTCTTCCTAAAGGGGGAAGAATGATCGAAGAGGAAATTGATGGTCACCCACATATTCCACTAGCTCAAAACAAGGGTTTCCACCTTGGCGTTTTTTCTACATTATTTTGGCTCCTAAATGTCTAGGGCCATTTTGAGGCCCTAAAAAATGTTTTTTCAGCGTAGCATAGTCACAATGTAGGAATTAGGCAAAGTGTGATGGAAAAATATGTAGTCTGCAGACATACATTTCCAATGAGATATCGTGTGCCCCAAACAAAGATTGTATGAAAAAGTTACACCCTTGTCAAGTTGACATATCAACTACATCCATTGGGGCCCACAAACATTTTGGCGTTTCATCTTCCAAGGTTAGATTTTTGTATTTTATTTATTTTAAAAAGACCTTTGGAGCCTCGTTCTAAACATCATCTTCTTTCGAATGAGCGTAGACATCACATCTCTTCTTAGAGATAAGTTGCCACCATTCTAGTGAGTTCATTCACTCTATATTTTGATTGCTTCTGTACATTTATTTCATTAATAAAACTTGTGCGTTTATTTCATTTCTTTCATTAATATTATATTCTATAAATATATATGTGTATTGTTGATTAATTGGGTTGGTTTTCATTGATGTCATCCCTTGAAGAAACTCCCGTAGCACAATGGTTTGGGTAAAGGACCCAATTTTATTTGATGGATAATGGTATGTGTTTTGATATATTTGCATGTAATACTATTAAGATAGTACATGTCATGCAATTTTTGATGGTATGTGTAACGTCACATAACTTCTCACAGTTAGAGATTTATGGCCATGTGAAGTTGGAGAAATGTTTGGGCAATGGACCCAAGTTTTTTTGATGGATAATGGTATGAGTTTTGATATATTTTCAAGTAAGAATATTCTATATGGATAGTACATGTTATTCCATTTCCGGTAGTATGTGGAAAGTCACATAAATCCTCACGATTATATAGTTATGGCCATGTGAAGTTGGAGAACCCTCATGAGTCATATAGAAGCCCCAAAAGGTCAAAGTTGTCAAAGTGGTTTTAGAGAATTTAGAAGGTAAATAATAAAGTGAAGTGATGAGTGTACTATAAGTCAAAGTGAATACAAATTAAATTATTTAAATAATAAATTTAATGGAGAAATTACAAAGTGGACAAGTGGTTAGAAGTGGGTTAACCCTAAAATAAAGAAAGTGGGTTAAGATGGTTAAAAGCTAACCCCTTGAGGAAGCTACATGAAAGTATAAATAAGAGACAAGGCTCTTTCATTTTAATCACACTTGAGAATATTTAATATCTACAAGTGACTAAGGTAACCAAAGGATATCTAAGTCTAATTTAAGAGGGAAGGTGAAGTAAAGAAGGCCAAAATTCAAGGGAGGATAAAATCTTTTTATGATGCTTTCTAAGGTATGTTATTTACAAGTCATCTCACCATTTTCACAATAATGTTTTTTCTAGAATGATTCAGACTGTGAAATTGGGAGTCCAATGAGGAAACATATCCAAGTAGTTGTGATACAAATGTCATCTTATGGGTCATTGTATTTTTGGAGTTACACGCCGTGGAAAATAGGGTTTGTGCCTAGTCCTGAAACTAGTCTAAAACAAGTGTTTTGGGGAAACAAGTCATAACTTCTTCATAACAGATTGAAATTACATAAGAAAAAATGTATTGGTTAGAGTACATTCTTTAGTATGTTTTGTACAATTTTTATATCCATACAACAAATATCCAATGCGGGGCATGCTCTACAAGTTCGCTCTCTAGAATAAGCCAAAATTCAAAAAGGTATGCCATTTTTGCTATAACTCCTTTTATGAGAGGTTCCAAGTAGTGAAGTTTGGAGGAATTGCATAAAAGACACTGAAGAACATTTTGTACCATTTTTAGATCTTTATTCATTATAGGTGCATAGTTATGATTATTTCAAGTTAGGGTTGTTGACTAATCCAAAATTAGTCATGTAAGACTAAAGTAAAGTTTGATGAAAATGCTAGTCTCTTGTTGTTAAAGTTAAGGAAGGTTTGCAGGTATGTGATCTTATACACTAGGTCTATTATAGAGTTACAAATCAGATTTGGATGATGAAATTGATGAGGGATTTTGGTTGAGGTACATGTTGAGTACATGGTTGAGACAAGTAGTTGATGAGTTGGCACATACATGAGGTGTATAGTTGATGATGTTGGTACATCTTGATGAGTCATAGTCGATGAGTAGTTGATGCATGATTGGTACATACTTGGTACATGGTTGGAGGCACTTGTTATTATTATTGATGACACATGGTTTATGGATGATGTAGCATACTTGTATTGGTATATTATTAGAAGAACATATTGATCTTGGTGATGATTATGAGTACTTGTGTTATGCTTGGTTGATGAACATATTTGAGAGTTTTCTTGGTGATTGATATTGGTGAATAGATCTAATTTGGTTGATAATATTGATGAGACAGGTTGTTGTGATAGGTTGTTTGGACAGGTTGTTGTGACATGTTAGGTGTACAGGTTTGTTGCATGGTTGATGCATTTGTTTATGGTACAGGTTGATGTATAGGTTGGTGCATGGTTGATGCACTTGGTTATGGTACCGATTGATTACAGGTTGTTTGGTACAGGTTGGTGCATGGTTGATGCACTTGTTTATAGTACAAGTTGATTATAGGTTGTTTGGTATAGGTTGGTGCATGGTTGATGCACTTGTTTATGGTACAGGTTGATGCATGGTTGATGCATAGTTCAGGTTATTGGTAAATGTTGTTTGGTGTTGGTTGATTGATACAATTTTACATGAGGATATCTCATAGTGATAGTGTGACAATGGTTCCATCATTCTACTTCTACGTTAGGGTGGTTGGATGGGGAAAGGATTGGTAGTTGTAGCCACCTTCTAGTTGTAGCCAGAGTACATAGGGGTTGTAGCCTCCTTCTGGTTGTATCCAGAGAATTGGGGAGTTGGATCTTCCCTTAGGTTATAGCCTAAGAAACTAGGGGGTTAGAGCCTCCTTCCAGTTGCATCTAGAAAACAAAGGAATTTGGTGCTTCCAATGAATGTAATTCTTAAATACATATAAGAAAAAACATTATGTGGTTTTCTCCCGCTATGGGTTTCCACGTAAAAACACTATTGTATTGTGTATGTGTATGATTTCTCATTTTTTCATTGTTTATTTACTCTGCAACTATTGGATGATAATGCTACATTGATATAACACTTGCATATTGAGGTTAAAAATGATTGAATTTCTCTATTACCGATTCACTCCCCCTCTCAGTAATCCAAAAATTTGTATCAGAGCAGGCTCCTTCAGGAAACAGTTTAACCACTGGAAGGAGATCATGGATTATTCTGAGAATGGAGTACCATTGTTTAACGGTTAGAATGGTTTAAATTATGAGATGTGGAGCATAAATATGAAAGTACTTTTACAGGCACAAGGGCATTATATTTTTCTATCAGTCGTTACAGGATATGATAGTTCAAAAAGGGAAAATATTGCAGCCAAGAAGGAATTAAAGAAGAATAACAAAATAGCAATGGATTTCATATGGGAAGGATTTCCTAATCCAGTAAGATAAAAGGTTGGTAAATTTTCATCAGCCAAAGAACTTTGGCATAAGTTACATGACATATATTATTCACCCATCATAGATTCAGAAAATGCCAAAGAAGATGTAGCTACAGATCAAGAAGAAATATGTGTTGGCAGATTGGTTGTTGTTATTGATGTCAACCCTAGTCATGGGTTTTGGACCACAAGATTGATGAAGGTATTTGGACATTAAGGAAAATTCACATGCATATACAACACATATGGATGGATATTATACATCATGTTGTTGGAATATTGGTTGTTTCCATTGATGTCAACGCTAGTCGTGGGTTTTGGACCGCAATATTGATGAAGGTATTTGGACATGAAGGAAAATGCACATGCAAATACAACATCCATGAATGTATAGTATATATCATGTTGTTTTTGGTGGTATGTGGAACATCACATGGATCCTCATAGTTGAGGAGAAATGAATTTTTGAAGATGACAAAGTGAATTGAAGAAGGAAGTACATGTAGGCCCTGAAGATAATTAAAGAAAAGAATTACAAAATAAGAAAGTGCCAGTTCGGCCCTAATGTTAAAAGGAAGTGACATAAATGGTATAAATAAATATAATTATACATTCATTTGATATACAATTCAAATTTCAGAGGAAATCAGAAGTAAAGAAGGCCAGATTTCAAGGGAGGATGAAGTCTCTTGGTGATGTGTTCTAAGGTATGTTATTTTCAGGTCATCTTACCATTTTCACTATAACTTTTTCTCAAAATGATTCAGATGGTGAAATTGATATGGTATTGAGAAGACATATCAAGGTACCTATGGTAAAAGTTTCATCTCTTTATTCGCTATAATTATGGAGATACACTCAGTGGAAGATAGGGTTTTTTACCAGTCTTGAAGCTAGTCAATAAATAGGTGTTCCGGGTAAAACAGTCATAACTTCTTCATAGAGAATCAAATTGAAGTCGAAAAAATTGCATTGGAAATCATAAGGATTGTAGTTTCTTGTGTGGGAGTTTCCGAATATGATGTTAAATATTGAGTGCAGGGCATGCTGTACAAGTTCAGTCTTCTGAATAAACCATGATTGAACAAGGTCTACCATTTTCTCTATAACTTCTTTTTGGGGAGGATTCAAGGAGTGAAACTTGGAGAAGTTTCAGAGAATACATTGAGTAATATTATCTACAGGATCAGAGTATTTCAATAATTGAATAATTGCAGAAGTTGAAGAAGTCTCATGAAGTATTATCAGGCTCTATGTGATGGTTGGTTGATGGTGATGATTTAATGTAAAGTTTTATTATATCTCATATATTATTGGGTGGAAGGAAGGGGAAAGGATGGAGAGTTAAACCCTCTCTTGATATTGAAGGATTGTATCTTCCTCTTGGAGGTTTATCCCTCCCTTTACATTTGGTAGTTGTAGCTACCTTTGGAAGTCATTACTTCCCTTGAACAATAACTATTGATTATTTCTCATATATTGTGCATGGTGTAACTATTATACTATTGTCCATTATTCATTGGATATAATTGAATTCTTTAAGTATAATTTGAAAAAGGTTCTAAATTGTACTTGATACTGATTCACCCCCCTCTCAGTATCAACAATTGGCATCAGAGCAGGTTACCTTTCGTGCAGTTTAACCACTGGAAGGAAGATCCTATGCAGAAATGGAAGACAACATTCCAAATGGGATTCCACCATTTGATGGAAGCAATTTTGAATACTGGAGTAATAGAATGGAACTTACTTGAAATATATTGGGGAAGATGTTTGGTTCTTAGTTGCTTCAAGATATAATGCTTTGAAGAAACCAAAGACTACAACTCAGAAGGAAGAAAAAAGGAACAACAAATTGGCAATAGATATCATCCTGGATGGATTGACAGATTCAGTGAAATCCAAGGTGGGATCATGTGCATCAGCAAAAGAGATTTGGGACAAGCTACAAGACCTTTATGCAAGGGAAGAAGCAAAAGAAGAAGAAGAAGAAGTTGAAGCAAATTACAACGTCTCAGATTTCAAAGAAGAAAATAGAGGTCAGTTCTTTTTCTTTAATTGTGGAGTAGGACATGTTGAATTTGAATGTCCTCATACAAGGATTGAAAGAGATGACACTAAACAAGAAAATTCCAATGAAGAAGAAGAAAATCATGAAGCAGAAATGATTCAACAAGAAGATGTGAATCTTAAAAAATTGAAGCATGTTGAGATTGAAAATAGAAAGCTCAAAGACACGCGTAGAAAACTAAGAAGTGAATTGGGTAGTTATGAAAATACAGTTGTAAGCTTGAATAAACAATTAGAAGACTTTGAGAAACTAAGAGAAGAAACCATTTCCTTGAAAACTCTACTCGAAGAAGCAAGAAGAATAGGAGAAGTAAAGAAGGTCCAAATGATGAAGAAAGAAGAAGATTGTGGGAAACTTTAACAAGAAGTTGTCTCATTGAGGAAGAGCTTAAGAAAATCTCAAGTTCCAAAAGAACTAACACATCTTGGATGCATGGGTGAAACTTCATACAAAGAAAATGAAAATACCAACAAGAAGATTGAAGAAAGAGCTACATAGACAATTGATGAGAAGTGGACCAGGATACCAAAAAGAAGGAATTATTACAAAAGAGATGAATATCCAAGAAGGCCTCCTAAATTCATGAATCAAAGAAGCTTCAATCCGTATGAAGGAAACTACAGAAGAGTATATCATGAACCCAGATGGACTACATCACAAAGAAGGTCACTTACTCCAAGGTATCAAAATTTCTTTTTTGGTCATTGTTATACTTGCAAAAATTTTGGGCATAAGGAAAATAATTGCAGAATCAATGAAAGGAACAAATACACAAGAAACATGAATGGTGTAAATAGAAGATATGGAAATAATCGTGGATTTGTCAACACAAGTTATAATTCATTTTCCCCATTGATGGACAAAAATATTGTATGCTACAAATGTAATTATCTTGGTCACAAAGCCTGAGATTGCAGATATATGAATGAAGATGTCCCTATGCCAACCACAGTATGGAGAAATAAAGAGTTTCCAAACAATGAAGATTGTTGAATAGCATTGACCACTGAAAAATGTAAAGAAGAATATGAATGGTACATAGACAGTGGATGTTCTTCACACATGACCAGGGATCAAGACAAATACATCAGCTTGAAGAGAAAGGGTGGAAAAGTTGCGTTTGGAGATGACTCATCTGCCAAAATACTTGGAGAAGGTGTAGTAGAGGTTGGAAGAAAAAATATAAAAGTAGAGAATGTCCTATTGGTTGAAGACTTGAAACATAATCTACTCTGTGTTAGTAAAATGTGTGATCAAGGATACACTCTTACGTTTGACTCCCGAAAATGTAAAATCAGAGAAAATAACTCAGGAAGATTGGTTTCAACTGCAACAAGAAGACCGAACAATATATACATCCTAGACATGAAGAAGAAATATAATACATAAGCCACACAAAAGGATTGCAAGGAAGACAAAATCCAAAAGACCAAAAATAAGGATGAAGTATTATTGAGTGCCACGTGTTCAGGGGGAGCAACCCCAAAGAAGAGAGTTACCTTTTTCCATTAAACTCAGGGGTAGAATCCCTATCCTTTTCCATTGATGTCAAAGGGGGAGAGAAATTGGGATCATAATGATAGGGGGAGCATGAGTCTTGCCATCAATGACAAAGGAGGAGATTGTTGGAAGATTGGTTGTTGTCCTTGATGTCAACCCTAGTCATGGGTTTTGGACTGCAATATTGATGAAGGTATTTGGACATGAAGGACAATGCACATGCAGATACAAAACCCATGGATGGATAGTATACATCATGTTGTTGGAAGATTGGTTGTTGTCATTGATGTCAACCCTAGTCATGGGTTTTGGACCACAAGATTGATGAAGGTATTTGGAAATGAAGGACAATGCACATGAAGATACAACACCCATGGATGGATAGTATACATCATTTTGTTTTCGGTGATATGTGGAATGTCACATGGATCCTCATGGTTGAGGAGAAATGAATATTTGAAGATGACAAAGTGAATTGAAGAAGGAAGTACATGTAGGCCCTGAAGATAATTAAAGAAAATAATTACAAAATAAGAAAGTGTCAGGTCGGCCCTAATGTTAAAAGGAAGTGACATAAATGGAATAAATAAATATAATTATACATTCATTTGATATACAAGTCAAATTTCAGAGAAAATCAGAAGTAAATAAAGTCAGATTTCAAGGGAGGATGAAGTCTTTTGGTGATGTGGTCTAAGGTATGTTATTTTTCAGGTCATCTTACCATTTTCGCTATAATTTGTTTTCTAGAATGATTCATATGGTGACATTGCTATGGTATTGCGAAGACATATCAAGGTACCTGTGTTAAAATTTTCATCTCTTTATTCGCTATAATTATGGAGATACACTAGGTGGAAAATAGGATTTTTTACCAGTCCTGAAGCTAGTCAATAAATAGGTGTTCTAGGTAAAACAGTCATAACTTCTTCATAGAGAATCAAAATTAAGTGGGAAAAATTATATTGGAAATAGTATAGACTTTAGTTTCTTGTGTGCAAGTTTCATAATTGGATGTTAAATATTGAGCGTGAGACATGTTGTACAAGTTTGGTTTCCTAAATAAACCAGAATTGAACAAGGTCTACCATTCTCTCTATAACTTCTTTTTGGGGAGGATTCAAGGAGTGAAACTTAGAGAATTTTCAAAGAATACATTGAGTAATATTATCTACAGGATCAGAGTATTTCAATAATTGAATAATTTCATAAGTTGAAGAAGTCTCATGAAGCATTATTAGGTTCTATGTGATGGTTGGTTGATGGTGGTGATTTAATGTAAATTTTTATTATCTCTCATATATTCTTGGGTAGAAGGAAGGGGAAAGGATGGAGATTTAAACACTCTCTTGATAATGGAGGATTGTATCTTCCTCTTGGAGGTTTATCCCTCCCTTTACATTTGGAAGCTGTAGCTACCTTTGGAAGTCATTACTTCCCTTGAACAATAACTATTGATTATTTCTCATATATTGTGCATGGTGTAACTCTTATACTGTTGTTCATTCATGATTGGATATAATTGAATGGTTTAAGTATAAGTTGAAAAATGTTTTAAATTGTACTTGATACTGATTCACCCCCCTCTTAGTATCAACAATATGTTCACCATGTCAAACAAATTCAGAACATGAAGAGTACATAATAAACACAGGTATGTTGTTATGATTTAATTGTGAAAAACACGGACATCTTGAAATAGAATGCCATGAAGGAAATGAGACAGAAAAACAAATTGGAAAAGAAGATAATTATGAGCCCGAATTGATTAGTGTTTTAGATGAACTAAGAGAAGAAAACAAGTCACTCAAGAAAGAATTGATGAAACAAAAGGAAAGTGTTCACATTTTTTAAGAAGCCCAACAGGTCATCGAGAACTTAAGAACTCAGCTAGAAGAAGCCAGAAAGATCGAAGAAAATCTTGAATATCAAACGGAGTGTTTGGAAGCCAACATAGAAACACATAAGGAAGAAATAGAAATGAGAGAGAAAGTATTGACATATCATCTTAAGGAAAGAAACGATCTAAACTAGCTTGAGTCATAGCTTGGTCAAGAAGAGAAAGTACTTGAAGAAGAAATAATCACATTAAAAATTTAGCTTGAAGAAGCGAAGAGAACATAAGAATTCATGAAGTCTCAGATATTAAAGAAAGAAGAATAGGTTGAGAAGATTGAATAAGAAGTTGTCACATTGAGAAGTAAAATTGTCAAGCTCAAAAAGAACGTTGAAGAGACAGAAACATCCACATCAGTTATGGATAATGAAGAGAGGAACTCTGGGTTGCTAGAAAAGAAGAATGAAGAAAATAGAAAGAGCTATGCAGAAGTACTCAAAGTAGGGAATCATGGTAAACCAGAATCTAAGAAAACTATTGAAGATACATCTTCAAGAAGACCATATGTGTTCAAGCCACAAAGAAGCTTCAATCATGATCATGATGAGTCAAGGTAGAAATTCAGAAGGACTACACCAAAAATAAGATCATTCACTCCCAGGTATGCAAATTTGTTTTATAGTCATTGTTTTTATTGTACTAATTTTGAGCATAAGGTTGCATATTGCAAGTATTATAAAATAAATATTCAAGCAAGAAGTGCCTATGTGGCCACACGTAACATTGAGTGTTACAAATGTCATAACTATGGACACATAGCCAGTGATTGTAGAAGCATGATTGATACTTCCATGAAAGATAACACTAATATCAGATATAAGAAAGTATGGATAAGAAAACAAGAAGAAAATGTGAACAAAGATCAGGTACCAGAGATCGCAAGATTGGCAATAAAATGAGATGAAGAAAATCCTATAGAGAAAAAGAAAAATGTCAGATACAAAAAGGTTTGGAAATTAACTGAAAGAAAGGAGTGATAGGTAAATAAGGAACAGGTTTAAAAGATTGTACTTTTAGGAATTGTAGTGAAATATGAATCCACAGACAGAAAGAAAAAAGTCAGAGCTCAGAAAGATAATGAATATACCAATGACAATGATGATGAAGCTACCAATGAAGATGATGATAAATACACATTAGAGAAAAAAAAATTCTGAGCCATTTGGATTAGATACTGCAAGGTAATATGAATATTAGACAAGGGAAGTCTATGCGATAGATGTGATAGAACAAAGAACAATCCTTCTAGCAGCTTGCAGAGTTTGAGAAGACAGATTCAGAGCAGTCAGTTAGCAGAAGTATAGTTTGATAGATTAATCAAGACTTCATGATAATATAGTGATAAATGGGTCAGCATTATGGACAGTTGCACAAGTAGAGTCTTGGACAGTATGGATAGATATGGATTCGTAAGAACACTTAGCAAGTTTGGACAGATATATGACAGTGGACGAGAGAATCGATTTGTAGATTGGTTCAGAGAGTGGTTCAGAGACAAAGAACATTATCATAATGGATGATAATTACACAGGAAATGGCTTGAACAATGCTAATGGATTCTAAATTGACAGATATTTTTTGGACACATACAATGCATACAACAGCTCACATTCAAAACAAAGTAATGCTCATAAACAACAATGAAAAAACTCCCTATGAACTATGGAAAGGAAGCACAGACAACAACTTCTACATCAAGGTAACTCAATGTAGTATTTTATTAACTAAAATTTATGTTGATGATATTGTTTTAGAAGTATTATTGACAAGTTAAGCTAGAAATTTGCAAAGGATATGCAGAACGAATTTGAAATGCCATTATTTGGAGAACTATCCTTTTTTTTGGGTCTTTAGATATGTCAAAGAAACCAAGGAATTTTTATTTCTCAAATTAACTATATCATAGAAATGCTAAAGAGGTTTGGAATGGAAGATTGAAAACTAGTTACCACTCCTATGCAAACTAGTTGCAAGTTGAGAAAAAATGATGATTCAAATTCTACAGAACAAAGACAATACATGTCAATGATTGGTAGCTTACTATATGTGACAACATCTAGACTAGATGTAATGCAAAAATTTGGACAGGTGACATGATTTCAAGAAACACCAAAGGAATCACATGTATTAAAAGTAAAGATGATTTTCAGATATCTCAAAGGAACATAAGAGTTTGGATTATGGTATCCAAAAGGAAAAGATATATCACTTATTTCCTACACAAATGCAAATTGGGCAGGTTGCATTGATGACCGACGAAGCACCAGTGGAGTAGCATTCTTATTGGGAGAGTGTTTAGTATCATGGTTAAGCAAGAAACAATCATCAATATCCTTATCTACAGTCGAGGGAGAGTATATTGCAACAGAAGCATGTTGTACACAAGTTCTATGGATGAAACAAAATCTGACAGATATACAGGTTGAGTATGATGATCACATTCCAATCTATTATGATAATACAAGCGACATTAGTATCTCAAAGAACCCAATGATGAACTCCAAGATGAAGCATAGTCCAATAAAGTATCAATTTCTACAGGAACATGTTATAGAGAAGAACATCAGTGTTGAATATGTGGTCACAAAAGAATAAGTGGAAGACATATCTAGAAAACCGCTTACAAGAGAAGCCTTTGAGTATCTTTTCCAGAGACCTAGAGTAATTTCTACTCCAAAATGAATGTTTTTTAATGTTTATCTTATATGTCTTATATCTACATGAGGAAGCACCATAAAGAGGACAATTCAAGTTGGGTCAACATTTTCAAGAAGAGTTCAGTCAGGGGGAGTATCCCCATGGACAGTTCATTTAGAGGGAGCAACCGCGGATGGAAAGATACCTTTGCCATTGATGACAAAGGGGGAGAGATTTATCGGATGCAAAGGTAAAGGTAAAGGGGGAGAATGAGTGACATGACTTCAATATTGCATCATATTGTTCCCATCAATGAAAAAAGGGGGATATTTTTGATTAATTGGGTTGGTTTTCATTGATGTCAACCCTTGAAGAAAGTCCATTAGCAAATTCTGGTAGCACAATGGTTTGGGTAATGGACCTAAGTTTGTTTGATGGATAATGGTATGAGTTTTGATATATTTATAGGTAATAATATTCTATATGGATAGTACATGTCATGCCATTTCCAATGGTATGTGGAACGTCACATAACTCCTCACGGTTATAGATTTATGGCCATGTGAAGTTGGAGAAAGGTTTGGGTAATGGACCCAAGTTTGTTTAATGGATAATAGTATGAGTTTTGATATATTTGTAGGTAATAATATTCTATATGGATAGTACTTGTCATGCCATTTCTGGTGGTATGTGGAATGTCACATAACTCCTCACGGTTAGAGAGTTATGGCCATGTCAAGTTGGAGAACCCTCATGAGTCATCTAGAAGCCCCAAAAGGTCAAAGTAATCAAAGTGGTTTCAGAGAATTTAGAAGGTAAATAATAAAGTGAAGTGATGAGTGTACTATAATTCAAAGTGAATACAAATCAAATTATTTAAATAATAAAGTTAATGGAGAAATTACTAAGTGGACAAGTGGTTAGAAGTGGGTTAACCCTAAAATAAGGAAAGTGGGTTAAGATGGTTAAAAGGTAACCCCTTGAGGAAGCTAGATGAAAGTATAAATAAGAGGCAAGGATCTCTCATTTTAATAACACTTGATCATATTGAATATCTACAGGTGATTGAGGTAACCAAAGGATATCTAAGCCGAATATCATAGGGAAGGTGAAGTAAAGAAGGTTGAAATTCAAGGGAGGATAAATTCTTTTGATGATGCTTTCTAAGGTATGTTATTTACAGGTCATCTCACCATTTTTGCAATAACGTTTTTTTCTAGAATGATTCATACCATGAAATTGGGAGGTCATTGAGGAAACATATCCAAGTAGTTGTGATACAAATTTAAGCTCGTGGGTCGTTTCATTTTTGGAGTTACATGCCGTGGAAAATAGGGTTTGTGGCTAGTCCTGAAACTAGTATAAAACAAGTGTTTCAGGTAAAAACATCATAACGTCTTCATAACAGATCCAAATTCAGTAAGATGAAATGTATTTTTTCTAGTACACTTTGTAGTATTATGTGTGCAAGGTTTATATCCATACAAGAAATATTCCTTACAGGGCATGATCTATAAGTTCACTCTCTAGAATAAGCCAAAATTCAACAAGGTATGCCATTTTTTCTATAACCCCTTTTCAGAGATGTTCCAAGTAGTGAATTATGGAGGAGTTGCATAAAAGACACCGAAGAACATTGTGTACCATTTTTAGATATTTATTCATTACAGGTACATAGTTATGATTATTTCAAGTTGGGGTTGTTGACTAATCCAAAATTAGTCATGTGAGACTAAAGGAAAATTTGGTGAAAATGCTAGTCTCTTGTTGTTAAAGTTAAGGAAGGTTTGCAGGTATGTGATATTATACACCAGGTCTATTACATAGTTACAAATCAGATTTGGATGATTAAATTGATGAGGGATTTTGGTTGAGGCACATGTTGGGTACATGGTTGAGACAAGTAGTTGATGAGTTGGCACATATATGAGGTGTATAGTTGATGATGTTGGTACATATTGATCAATCATTGTTGATTAGTAGTTGATACATGATTGGTACATACTTGGTACATGGTTGGAGGCACTTGTTAGTATTATCATTGACACATGGTTTATGGAAGATGAAGCATACTTGTGTTGGTATATTATTAGAAGCACATATTGATATTGGTGATGATTATGAGTTGTTGTGTCATGCTTGGTTGATGCAGATATTTGAGAGTTGTCTTGGTGATTGATATTGGTGAGTAGATCTGATTTGGTTGATAAGATTGATGAGACAAGTTGTTGTGATAGTTTGTTTGGATAGGTTGTTGTGACATGTTAGTTGTACAAGTTTGGTGCATGGTTGATTCACTTGTTCATTGTACAGGTTGAGGTACATGTTGGTGCATGGTTGATGCACTTGCTTATGGTACAGGTTGATTACAGGTTGTTTGGTATAGGTTGGTGCATGGCTAATGCACTTTTTTATGGTACAAGTTGAGGTATAGGTTGACACATGGTTGATGCATGGTTCAAGTTATTGGTACAGGTTGTTTGGTGCATGTTGATTGGTACAAGTTTACAACAGTATATCTCATAGTGATAGTGTGATAGTGGTTCCATCATTCTACTTCTAGGTCAAGGCGGTTGGACGGGGCAAGGACATGTGGTTGTAGCCACCTTTCAGTTATAGATGGAGAACATAGGGGGTCATATCCTCCTTTTGGTTGTAGCCATAGAATTGGGGAGTTGGAGCTTCCCTCGGGTTGTAGCCTGAGAAATTAGGGGGTTGGAGCCTCCTTCCAGTTGCAGCTGGAAAACTAAGGAAGTTGGTGCTTCCAATGAATGTAATTCTTAAAGACATATAAGGAAAATCATTCTGTGATTTTCTCCATATTTGGGTTTCCACGTAAGAACATTGGTGTATTGTGTATGTGTATGATTGTTCATTTGTTCATTGTTTATTTACTCTGCAAATATTGGATGACAATGCTACATTGATATAACACTTGCATATTGTGGTTAAAAATGATTGAATTGCTCTATTACTGATTCACCCCCCCTCTCAGTAATCCAACATGTATTTACTAATCATATTTTCTTCCTCATTTCATTCTCAAAATTATCTAGATTGGTGGTATCAGCGCAGACTACTCCTTATCATTTCTTAGTGCACGTCGCTGATGAGTTCAAGGTATAGAGAGTTGGATATCGAGCTAGTTTCTCTTGAGGAAAACCACTCTTGCTAGCCCAAGAAACCTCGCATGGAAGAAGACAATATAGACGAGGGAGCAAAATATCCCATCAAGGTATTTCTCATGGAAGCCCTCACACAATATAAGAACAAGATGTTGGAGAATTTTTCCCAAATCCTTCAAAAATTACCGATAATAGCAGACACGTATTCATCAAGCAGTAGCTTTGTATATGCTTCCCCATTCAAGGTACAAGTTAAATTTGATATTCCCATATTTGAAGGTCAGATTGATGCAGATGCTTTGGAAAAGTGGTTAAATTTCCTAGAAGGTTATTTCTTTGTTCACAAATTTTCCAATAGAGAAAAGATCACATTTGCACTCCTTAAGGCTCTCCCCCATGTCAAGCATTGGTGGAAAAATTATTGGGAGAAACATTCCATAGAGGAGTCTGGAATATTTAAGGTCTATCCCACTTGGGATTTTTCCATAGATGCAGTCAAGGAGAAATATTACCCTATGGGAAACTACGATGACCAGTACATGAGATGGAACATACTGCATGAAGAGAGGGGCCAAAATTTGTTGGTGTTCACAAATACCTTCCATACCTTGTGCACCAAGCTGGGTATCAAAGACTCTGAGAAATATTTGGTTCTAAAATACATGAGGCTCTACATAGGTCCATCCAAACTAAAATGAAATTTATAGATATTTCATCACTGGTAGTCACGTATCTATATTCTATCAAAATCGGGAAAAAATTTATGCAGCAGAACAAGTGGGAATTTGGGTCTGCAAATTCACAAGAACCAAAGTATGGTAAAGGAAACCATAACTCACATAAAAATCAACCTGAAGACAACCAGTCCAAGCCACAGGAAAAGAAGACTAACGGGAAGACGCAAAAGAACAATGGGAAGTGGTGAAAATTCCAAAAATTATCTTGGCACAACAATAATGAATGTCACTCAAAATAGTCATTGGTGGCCGAGCTCAAAGAAACAGAGTTGAACCTCGACTCGGACATTGATTTAGACAATAATAAAACGAGAAAAATAATAGATGTAGAACCCACTACTACTATAGCGACCACAA
Organism: Picea engelmannii; assembly: GCA_009831015.1. Lineage (NCBI taxonomy): Eukaryota > Viridiplantae > Streptophyta > Pinopsida > Pinales > Pinaceae > Picea > Picea engelmannii. Next base: position 160,999 of record ML794128.1, read on the forward strand.
CAATCCAACCTGAAGAACCAGAGGATCCTGAGGAGGGGGAGCACCTTTTCCATTCACATATGTGGGTGAAGGGGACCTCGCTGCATTTTATTGTTGATAGTGGTAGCCAGAAGAACCTAATCTTAGAAAAGTTAGTCAAGTAGTTGGATTTTCCAATAACACCTCACCCATAACCATACAACATTGGGTGATTTTTCTATGGTGGAGATATTCGTGTCAGCCAACAATGTCTTTGTTTATTAAGGTTGGTTTTCATTGATGTCAACCCTTGAAGAAAGCTCGGTAATACAAAGGTTTGGGTAATGGACCCAAGTATGTTTGATGTAAAGATGACTCATTATTGTCTTCTCGTGGTTGATAATACATAAATATGGATGAACTTCAAAGTGGTCCCCTTATGGTTAAATCCCCCACAGGAAAATGCTTTGTGGAGTGAGAGAACCCATTCTTAATTGTGGAATAATGAGATGAAGGAAAGTGAATTTGTCAGTGAAACTATCCTAGATGGATAGTGTTTGTCATGCCATTTCCGGTAGTATGTGGAACGTCACATAACTCCTCATGGTTAGAGAGTTATGACCATATTGAGTTGGAGAACCCTCATGAGTCTTATAGAATCCCTCGAGAGTCAAAGTGTCTTGCAAAAAGAAATTATTTTAAATGGAGAAGCCCTAAAATAAGGAAAGTGTAAGGCTACATGAAGATATAAATAAGAGGTAAAGCTCACTCATTAAGGACACACTTGTAAATATTGTATATCTATTTTCTTGTGTAAATCTTATTGTAAATACTTGTGGATACATATGAATTGTCGAACGTATGGGGTAGCATGAAGGGTTGATGACGAAATTCTCAGAATTACAGCGAATACAAAAAACCCTATTTTTTGAGGCGTATGCAGGCTGTCTGTGTATAGGGTGAGTACATGTACGCGGGCTATATGTGAATAGGATGCGTACATACGTGAGCTATTTGTGTATAGGGTGAGTACGTGCGCGGGCTGGTTGTGTACATGGTGAGTACATGTTGGTGAATACATGGAAACTTGAGATGATGAAGATGCAAAGGTTCTAGATTCTTAGATCAAGCTTCCAGGAAGGTCTAAAGTGCTCAAATACATCCGATCCATCCATTGGTTCAAAAGGTATGTCTTAATTCTAAAATAGTTTTATTTTGATGTATGCGTGAGGAATGGAAATTGAGATTTGAGGATTCTCCCTAAAGATACTAGTGGCTACATGGGATCATCGGCATAAGTCAGATCTACAAAAATACAATGTCGGTATATCTATCATTGATACTTTTTGTTGAGACATATCTTGTATTTCTTGCCATATGGCTAAGGGTTTTTATGGTACATGGTTGAGATCTTGTATTTTTTTATGTTTTGAGAGGTTGAATATCAGAAAGGTTTTGATGACTAAGATCATGTGAAGGAAAGTATGCTTGTTCATGATTTCACACACCTATATGGTACATGACTAGAGAGATAAATATTTGTCTTGAGTGAATGTTATGTATGAGAATGCATGCACAGGATAAAGTTACAATTTGGATACAGTGAAAAGTTACATATCTATGTGAAATAAGTTACAGAGGGTCAGAAGTTTTCAAGTAAAAGGAAACCCTAGTTCTAGAAGGCATACGCAGGCTGCATAACAATTAGGGCACGTACAGATGTGGGCTGCATAACAGATAGGGCATGTACATATGTGGGTTGCATCACTACAGGTCACGTACCTGTTCTATTTTTGTAGATACATGTTCAGTTCAAGTATAGATTGATTACATGGAAGTTGTATAGATTGGATACAGGTCAATGGTAAAGGTTGATACAATTGTACAATAGTATATCTCATAGTGAAAGGTTGATAGTGGTTCCATCATTCTACTTATACGTCAGTGCGATTGGACGGGGCAAGGATAGGTGGTTGTAGCCACCTTCCGGTTGTAGCCGGAGAACATAGGGGGTTGTAATCTCCTTCTGGTTGTTGCCAGAGAATTAGAGAGTTGGAGATTCCCTCAGGTTGTAGCCTGAGAAACTAGGGGTTTGGAGCCTCCTTCTAGTTGCAGTTGGAAAACAAAGGATGTTGGTGCTTCCAATGAATGTAATTCTTCAAGACATATAAGAAAAATCATTATGTGGTTTTCTCCCGATTTGGGTTTCCATGTAAAACACTGGTGTACTGAGTATGTGTGTGATTGTTCATTTCTTATTGCTCATTATTGGATAATAATTCTACATTGATATAACACTTGAATTATTTGAATAAAAAGGATTAAATTGCGCTATTACTGATTCACCCCCCCTCTTAGTAATCCAACAATTGGATCATAGTAGGTTCCTTCAGAAATCAATTTAACCACTGAAAGGTAGATCATGGAGAGTACCAACTTGTATAAAAATGGAATACCACATTTTGATGGACATAAGTATTCTTTTTGGAGCATAAGGATGAAGACATATATACAGGCACATGGATTTCAAGTTTGCCAATCAATTGTATATGGATACACAGCACTAAGAGTTCCACCAACAAATGACAAAATAATGAAACTCGGTGAGAATAATTCCAAAGCCAAAAATTCACTTTTGAATGGTCTCAGTGATACAGTATTCACCAAAGTTGCACATTGTAAATCCGCTAAAGAGATTTGGGAAAAGCTTCGAAATATCTATGAAGAAGATACAAAAGTCAAAGCAGTAAAGCTTCAAACTTACAGAGGTCATTTTGAAAACTAAAAATGAAGGAAGATGAGAATATTTCAGTCTACTTCTTACAAGTCGATGAAACAATGAATGCAATCATAGGAATGGGAGAAGAAATCAAAGAATCTGTAATTGTTCAAAAGGTACTAAGATCTCTTCCTATGATATTTAACCCTAAGATATCAGCACTAGAAGGAAGATCGGATCTAAAATCAATAAGAAGTGACTAACTGAATGGAATCTTCACAGCATGTGAAATGAGAACTGAACAAGAAAATCCATACGTAAAAGAAGCAGCCTTTAGAGCATCCAAAATATCAAAGAAAAATAAAAAGGAACAAGAATAATATAACAATAGCAATGACGTCTTGGAAGATGATGAAGAAGTAGCCAACTTCATCAAAAGACTAAACAAGGGAATTGACGATAGGTATAGATGTAAGCTTCCTTTAATTTGTTTTAATTGTGATGGTATTGGTCATTTTGCTAACAAATGTCCCCATAATAAAAAGAGAAATGATGAAGGTTACTCAAAAGGAAAACACACATATAAAGGCAAAATAACTACAAAGAAATTTTTCAAGAAAATCTTATGCACAAAAGAAGACATCTCATCATCAGATGAAGATGAATTCAGTGAGAGTGAGATAGGAAGAGTTATATTCATGGCAGTAAAAGACTCTGAAAAAAAAGACCCCGAAGAGGAATATGAAGAAGCCAAATAAGAAATTGAAGAAGCAGAAGTTGACTTTCGATAAGAATTAATGTGCGCCATAGAAGTTATCATAAGAGAAAAGAATAAAAACAAGAAACTACAAGCAGAACTAGACAAGAAATAAGACACTCAAGAACTAGAACAAATGATCACAAAATTGAAGGTTCAATAGAAGAAGATAAAAGAATTGAAGAAGCACTCAAGGAAAAGATAGAAGAAAAGGACAGGATCATTGGAAACTTGGAAGCAAAGATTGTCACACTAAGAAAGGATATTCAAAAGAAAAATATGCATAATAGCTCAAAAGTTCTGGATAAAATTATCAACAATCAAAAATATCATCTTGACAAATCTGAACTTGGATACAATTAGACAGAAAAGGGATCAATCTCCAAAACAACAAAGCAAGAAACATATCCAAAACGTTATGCACAAACAATCAAAGGGGATAGGAAGATATACAAGGAAGATTACAAGGACACTCCTCCACCGAGAAGATTCAGATTTCATAATAAACAACAGCCAGATAGGCCTCAATAAGAAGAAGGATTCATAAGAGAACCTACTTTCGGAAGATTTTCAAATCCCAAGTATCAAGCTATATTTTTAGGTTTACGTTATGCATGTAATAATTTTGGACATAAAGTTGTGAATTGCAGAGCTAATAACAGGAACAATAACAACTTTGAGAGTCATACACAAAGGGGTTATTTAAGAAGACCTAGTGAAACACAGAGAAGAAGTTACAACAGGTTTGAATCTTTGAGCACTGAAGTGGAATGTTATAAATGTAACAATTTTGGACACGTCGCCAAAGATTGCAGAATGACAATCCCTCCTAAAGAACCTCAACAAAATAGCAACAACCACATGCAATATCATAAAACGACATGGATAAGAAAGAAAGATAAGTATAGCAATGAAGAATGCACAATTGCTCTAACAACTAAGAAGAAGAAAAGTGGTTGGTATGTTGACAGTGGGTGTTCAAAACACATGACATGTGATAGAGACAATTTTCTTACATTATGGAAGGAAAGAGATGGATCAGTCTCCTTCAGAAATGATGATTCAACCAAAATCATTGGAAAAGGAACAGTCTGAATTGAGAACAAAAATGAAAAGTGATGCAGGAGCATCACCAACTCATCAAGCGAGCCAGCGCGGAAGTGGGAGACAGCTGGACAAGCCAGCACAAATTTTGAAAATGCCTTGAAGTTGTTGCGCGAACATAAATGTAACAATTTATTGAAGCGCACTTGTATAATGTAATGGACCTTGAGCGGACTGCTCTCGTCCTTAGTAGGTAGAGGCATTTAAGATAGTTAATGTAAAGTAGATAGAATTTAATTCTAGATTAGACTGTTTGAGAGCGCAAGAGGGAAACGGGATATAGACACCCTCATTGTGCATTTGTAACATGATGGAAGAGTGTGAGAATTTGTGTATGAAGAACACAGGAGAGAAGCAGAGAGCTGTTGAAAAACATCCATGTACAGATATTTGGATTAATAGAAATCTTGGATTCAAATTCATGGTTTGTGTTGTTCTCTGTGTATTGATGTTATTCTCATGAATATTTTCTTCCTGTTATACATTTGCTTTGATATGCTGTGTATGTGATTTCATGTTGAGGTTGGAATTTGAAAGGAAGGAGGAATAAGTTTCAATTCTTTCTCTAGTTGAGCTAGAGAATTCCTGCAAGGAGTGCAGTTGAAGTGTCCACAAGGAGTGCGTTGACAGGGGGTTCGGGTAGAGATAGCTTTTGTTCTCATTTATGCCAAAGGTGCAGTTGGGCACAGGAGTCGTGCAAGGAGTGTGCAGGCCGAGTGGAGTTCAGGGTTGTGAACCTGAGCAAGAGCTGAAGGACTGCTGTCGTGAGTGTGCGCAAAGTCGAAGTATTCAAGCACTTGAGAGTGTTTGACGGTTTCCACAAGGAGTGCGCGCAATGAGTCTTTTTCTAAGGCTCATAGTTGAAATAAAGCTCAGGAAGGATAGGCCTTCGAATTCTGCTGAATAACAGTGTAGGGAAGCCGTGATTGAGAGTTCATAAGAAGTGTCGCAAGGTTGCACGAAGGTGAACAAGTTCTGTGGAGAGGAACACTTGGTCAATTCACAAATTTCATCAGGAGTAACGAATGGACGGAGTTCCCTGAGGAGAAACCGTGAATCTTCGTGAGCCGTTGGATCTCCCAGAGGTGCAAGGGGGATACCGTGACGTGTTCTGGAGAGGATAAACCTCAGGAATTGCAAAATCATGATACGCGATATCCCGAAAGTTAAAAGATAGCGTGGGCCATAGGAGAGTCGGCGAATGGAGGACAGGTGGCACGATTTATCAGAGTTTCACAGCGAGTAGTGACGAAACATTGACCCCAGGATTCGTGATCCCGCGAAGTCTGAAATCCCAATAGAAGTGACGGGAATTTGAAGGGACAACTCGCGCGTGCATCGGAGTTTCGGCGTATCGGGCATCGGGAGTCAGAGAAACGAGCTGCTTGACATCGCGAGTGTCAAATTCGTGATAGGGAAAAGTCCCGATAGAGGGAAGAGAAGGCCAGCGTTGACTGGTCATCGGGTCTCAGGGATTCGAGAGTCCAGTGCTCGACCTTTGACAATGCGAAGTCGCGAAGTCTGATCTTCTGAGTGCGAAAGGAAGATCTAGTGAAAAATTCTGTGGGCGTAGATTTCCCGATAGGGAAATAGAAGGACCAGTTAGTGTTCTTCGGGCCGAGGAAGGAGAAGATCCTGTGAGCTGACGTGGACCTTCCGACCTGCGGGTTGTGGGGAGGGCGTTGGCATCAAGAGGTATCAGAGCCACCACTCTGTTTGTATATTTCAAGCAGAGGGAGGCATAAGAGGAGGAAAGCACTCTGATACATGTCAAGTGGTATCAGAGCACAGAAAGGTTCTTTCCTTTCTGTAGTAGAGAAGAGGAGAATTCACCATGCCGCCGAGAAGAGATAGACAGTGACCCGATCCAGAGGATAGGGAAATGCCGCGACGAAGAGGCAGGAAGATGGCAGATCCAACCATAGAGAGACAAATGCGTGATCTCCGAGCTAGACTCGAAGACATGGAGACAGCGCAAAGACGCATAGCCAGTGCAGGGGATCTTAGTGATTCCGAGAGTGAAGTTGAGGCTGAACAAGAAGAGGAAGTTGCAGCCGAAGATGCATCAAACGAGCGTTTGATCAGAGCTATTGCAAGGATGGGTGCAAGAGAAAAGATGGACATTCCAGTTTACGAGGGAAACTTGGATGCAGAGGAGCTTCTAGACTGGATTAGAGCTCTAGACACATACTTCGACTATGAAGATGTCGAAGAAGATAAGAAAGTCAAGCATGTTGTCACTAGATTGAAGGGACATGCATCATTGTGGTGGGATGAACTACAAGCTGACAGACGTTGCAAGGGAAAGCAAAAGATCAAAAGCTGGGACAGGATGATCGCGAAGATGAAAGCGAAATTCATTCCCAGGGACTATCAAATTTCTCTGTTCAGGAGGATGTAGAACCTGAGACAGAAGATGATGTCGGTAAAGGAATATAATGAGGAATTCTATAAACTGAATATCAGGGCAATTCATCGAGAGAGCGATGATGAGAAAGTTGCCAGATACATGAATGGTTTGAGATATGATATCCAGGATGAGATGAGCATGGTAACCATCCGAACGGTGGAAGATGCTTATCAGATGGCTCTAAAAGCTTAGGAGAAGTTGAGCCAAAATTAGAGTCAGAGGGGCCGAGGCAGGAGCTAGCCCAGAGGCAAGTCAGTTGCCCAGGAAAGAAACCAGAATCCCAAAGAGGAATGGAAGAAACCTCAGGGTAAAGTTGAGAGAGGTGGAACCTCACAGCGAGGGCCATATGATGAACATAGAGGGAAGCATAATGAGTAGAGAGGAGATTATGCTAACAACAACACTTTTCCTCGTACTAGAGGTAGAGGAAGAGGAAGAGGTGGAGTAATAACATGCTTCACATGTGGAAAGAATGGGCACAAGTCATTTGAGTGTCCAGAGAAAAAGAAAGAAACTGGAGAAGCTCACATCGCCGAGGCACAGAGGCGAGATGTTGAGGCAGAAGATGCTGAAGGTGGAAGATCATTGATGATGTGAAAAGTCCTTTTGACACCTGAGAAGGAGGTGGAAAGTTCATTCCAAAGGACCAGACTTTTTAGGACTTCTTGCAAGACCAAGGATAGGGTATGCAAGGTCATTGTGGACAGTGGAAGCATGGATAATCTCGTATCTACAGAGATGGTAGAGAAGATGGAGCTGGAGATGACTGATCATCCAAGCCCATACAGAGTTTCGTGGCTACAGAAAGGACACTAGGTAACTGTCACTAAACAATGCTTGGTTGAATTCAAGATAGGAGGATATAATGATAAGATATTGTGTGATGTCATTCCTATGGATGTTTGTCATCTATTGTTGGGTAGACCATGGCAATATGACAGAAATGTGATTCATGATGGGCGAATGAACACATACACCCTAGAGAAGAATGGGAGGAAACACATGTTGCTTCCAATAAAAGATAAGGAGGTGAAGCCGGAAGTAAGCAACACAGTACTTCTCATGAGTGGGAAGGAACTTCTTACAGATGTTAAGAACAAGGAGGATCCACAATTCTTTGTGGTCAGGAAGCCGAGGATTGTTCTGACTAGCACAAGAGTGGATGATTTGCCAGAAGAAGTTCAGGAACTGCTGGAAGAGTTCGTTGACATCATAGTGGACGAACTACCTCGTTCGTTGCCACCGATCAAGAGTGTGAGTCATCACATTGATCTCATACCAGGAGCTAGTTTTCCAAACAAATCCGCGTACAGATTGACATCGCAGGAGAATGAAGAGGTTAAGAGGCAAGTCCAAGATTTGTTGGACAAAGGTTTAGTCAGGGAGAGCTTGAGTCCATGTGTTGTTCCAACAGTACCCAGTCCGAAGAAAGACGGAGGCTCGAGGATGTGTACTGACTCAAGGGAGATTAATAAGATAACCATCAGGTACAGATTTCCATTGCCGAGGATGGATGATCTGATGGACTGCTTGAGTGGAGCAAGGTTTTTTTCGAAGATTGACTTGAAGAGTGGATATCACCAGATTCGCATGAGAGAAGGTGATGAATGGAAGACAACATTCAAAACCAACGAAGGTTTGTATGAATGGCTTGTTATATCGTTTGGCTTAACAAATGCGCCAAGTACCTTCATGAGGTTGATGAAAAAAGTCTTGAAGGAGTTCATTGGGAAATTTGTCATTGTATATTTGGATGACACACTGGTTTTCAGTAAAACGACAGCGGAGCATCTAAAGCATTTGGCTACAGTGATGCAGAAATTGCAGCAGGAGAAACTGTTGATAAACATGAAGAAATCCTCATTTATGAAGACAGAGCTCATTTATTTGGGGTTTTTTATTTCAGAAAATGATTGAGGATGGATCCAGATAAGGTGGAAGTGATCAAGAATTGGCCATCACCAAGAAGTATTTTTGAGGTGAGAATTTTTCACGGATTGGTTAGTTTCTACCGGAATTTCATCAGGAATTTCAATGGAATCAACGCAACGATGATGGATACAGTGAAGAAAAGACATAAATCTTTTCACTGGATAGAAGAAGCCGAAAAGAGTTTCAATTTGTTGAAGAGGAAGATCACGGAACAACCGGTTTTGGTATTGCCGGATGTCCAAAAGACATTTCAGGTGAAATGCGATGCAAGTGGGTTTGCAATAGGGGCAGTCTTGAGTCAGGAAGACAGGCTGATAGCGTATTTCAGGGAGAAGATGAATGAAGCGAATTTGAAATATTCCACTTATGATAAGGAATTTTACGCTATCATCCAGGCATTGAAGAAATGGAGGCATTACTTGATACCCAAAGAGTTTGTTTTGTACAATGACAATCATGCATTGCAGATTGTGACTCAACAGGAGAAGTTCAATCAGAAACATGTCAAATGGGTTGAGTATATGAAAAATTTCACTTTTGTGATAAAACATATTGTTGGTATTGCTAACAAAGTTGTTGATGCTTTGAGCAGGAAGTGTTTGTTGTTGCAGGAATTCAAAGTCAAAACATTGGGTTTTGATGATCTCAGGGACATGTACGCAGATGATCAGGATCTTGGAGAGGCGTATGAAGCAGTTGAGAATCCAGTTCTCAGAGATAGCAGCAAATGGGCTGAATACATGATCTAGGAAGGATTGTTGTTTAAGGGCAATCATCTATGTATTCTGAATTGCTCCATGAGGGAGAATTTGCTGAAGGAAAAACACAGTGGAGGATTAGCAGGACACTTCGGTCATGAAAAAACATTTGCAAAGCTAAGAGAGTCATACTTTTGGCCAGGAATGCGATCATAGGTCAAGATATTTGTGGACAGATGCAGAATTTGCCAGCATTTGAAGGGAAGAAAGCAGAATGCGGGTTTTTATCAACCATTGCCCATACCTGAAAGGCTGTGGGATGTGATTAGCATGGATTTCGTATTGGGGTTGCCAAGAACACAAAGAGGTGTTGATTCAATCTTTGTGGTGGTGGATAGATTTTCCAAAATGGCACACTTCATTCCATGTCAGAAGACCAGCGATGCAACTCACATTGCGAACATGTTTTTCAAAGAGGTCATTCGACTTCATGGTTTGCCGAGGAGTATAGTTTCGGATCGAGACACCAAATTCATAGGGAATTTTTGGAGGACCTTATGGAAGAAGTTGGGAACTAACTTGTTGTTTAGTTCAGCATACCATCCGCAGACAGATGGACAGACAGAAGTGGTAAATAGAAGTCTGGGAGATTTGCTGAGAAGCTTGGTGACAGAGCACCACAGCAGTTGGGACAATATATTGCCGCAGGCAGAATTTGTGTACAATGACTCAGTGAACAGGAGTACAGGACAGAGTCCATTTCAGATTGTTTATGGCATAAAGCCGAGGGGAATTTTTGAATTGAGGGATTCATAACAGAATGCAACTAGCAGCGCTAGTGCAGAAGAATTCACAGAGGTGATAAAAGAACTTCACAGCCAGGTGAAGGAGCGACTGCAGAATTCAAGTCAAGAGTATAAGCGCCAAGAAGATCAGCATAGAAGACAACTTCAGTTTGAGGTTGGTGATGTTGTTCTGGCACATTTGAGAAAAGAAAGGTTCCCGAGGGGAACATACAATAAGTTGAAGATGAAGAAAATCGGGCCATGCAAGGTCTTGAAGAAATTTGGGGCAAACGCTTATGAGATTGAATTACCCGATGGGATCGGAATTTCTCCGATATTAAACATCTCAGATTTGTATCCATATAAGGCTGGAGAAGAAGAGACTGCAATTGATCAGCCAGTGATCCAGTGGAAAAAACAAATGCTAGTTGTAGAGAGGTCGCAGATGGAGCGCATACTAGACAAGAGAGTAGGCAAGAGGACCAGGTGAAAGAAATACCTTGAGTATCTGGTCAAATGGAAGAACCATCCAGTTGAAGATGTCATCTGGGAGAATGAAGCAGAGATACAGAAGCATGGGCAGACCGTGTAGGAGCTCATGGAAAGGAGCCCATGAAAAGTTTCAAGATGAGCAGTATGATGCAGGAGCATCACCAACTCATCAAGCGAGCCAGCGCGGAAGCGGGAGACAGCTGGACAAGCCAGCATAAATTTTGAAAACGCCTTGAATTTGTTGCGCGAACATAAATGTAACAATTTATTGAAGCGCACTTGTATAATGTAATGGACCTTGAGCGGATTTCTCTCGTCCTTAGTAGGTAGAGGCATTTAAGATAGTTAATGTAAAGTAGATAAAATTTAATTCTAGATTAGATTGTTTGAGAGCACAAGAGGGAAACGAGATATAGACACCCTCATTGTGCATTTGTAACATCATGGAAGAGTGTGAGCATTTGTGTATGAAGAACACAAGAGAGAAGCAAAGAGTTGTTGAAAAACATCCATGTACAGATATTTGGATTAATAGAAAGCTTGGATTCAAATTCATGGTTTGTGTTGTTTTCTGTGTATTGATGTTATGCTCATGAATATTTGCTTCCTATTATACATTTGCTTTGATATGCTGTGTATGTGATTTCATGTTGAGGTTGGAATCTGAAAGGAAGGAGGAATGAGTTTCAATTGTTTCTCTAGTTGAGCCAGAGAATTCCTGCAAGGAGTGCAGTTGAAGTGTCCGCAAGGAGTGCGTTGACAGGGGGTTCAGGTAGAGATAGATTTTGTTCTCATTTATCCCAAAGGTGCAGTTGGGCACAGGATCCGTGCAAGGAGTGCGTAGGCCGAGCGGAGTTCAGGGTTGTGAACCTGAGCAAGAGCTGAAGGACTGCTGTCGTGAGTGTGCGCAGAGTCGAAGTATTCAAGAACTTGAGAGTGTTTGATGGTTGCCACAAGGAGTGCGCGCAAGGAGTCTTTTTCTAAGGCTCAGAGTTGAAATAAAGCTCAGGAAGGATAGGCCTTCGAATTCTGCTGAAGAACAGTGTAGGGAAGCCGTGATTGAGAGTTCGTAAGAAGTGTCGCAAGGTTGCGCGAAGGTGAACAAGTTCTGTGGAGAGGAACACTTGGTCAATTCACAAATTTCATCAGGAGTAACGAATGGACGGAGTTCCCTGAGGAGAAACCACGAATCTCTGTGAGTTGTTGGATCTCATAGAGGTGCAGGGGGGATACTGTGATGTGTTCTGAAGAGGATAAAGCTCAGGAGGGAGAGATTCATTGATCCAAGCCGACCAGGACCGTTGGATCTACACGTATATCATGTATCGGGGTTTCGTGGATTGAAACTCCAAAACATTTCAACGGGAATTGAGAAATCGCGATACGCGATATCCCGAAAGTTAAAAGATAGCGTGGGCCATAGCAGAGTCGGTGAGTGGAGGACAGGTGGCACGAGTTATCGGGGTTTCGCAGCGAGTAGTGTCGAAACATTGACCCCAGGATTCGCGATCCCGCGAAGTCCGAAATCCCGATAAAAGTGACAGGAAGTTGAAGGGACAACTCGCACGTGCGTCGGATTTTTGGCGTATCGGGCATCAGGAGTCATAGAAACAAGTTTCTTGACATCGCGAGTGCCGAATTCGCGATAGGGAAAAGTCCTGATAGAGGGAAGAGAAGGTCAGCGTTGACTGGTCATCGGGTCTCGGGGATTTGAGAGTCCAGTGCTCGACCTTTGACATTGCGAAGTCGCGAAGTCCGATCTTCCGAGTGGGAAAGGAATATCCAGCGAAAAATTTTGTGGGAGTATATTTCCCGATAGGGAAATAGAAGGACCGGTTAGTGTTCTTCGGGCCGAGGAAGGAGAAGATCCTGTGAGCTGGCGTGGACCTTCCGACCTGCGGGTTGTGGGGAGGGCGTTGGCATCAAAAAGGTAGAAAATGTTCTACTAGTAGAAGATATGAAACATAATCCTCTGAGTGTGATTCAAATGTGTGACCAAGATCATAAAGTTACTTTCGATTCACAAAAGTGTGAGATAAGAAAAGAAGGTTCAGGGAAATTGATTGCTACAGTTGCAAGAACCTGAAGCAACATATATGTGTTTAGTGAAATTGGAAATGAAAAGTGTTATCTAGGAAAGGAAGATGAAAGTTCGCTATGGCACAAAACAATGGGTCACATACATTTTGATAACCTTGTCAAAGTCAGCAAAAGAGAAGCAGTCAGAGAAATTCTCCATATCACGAAACCAACCAACACTTTATGCAAGCATT
>ML794128.1:174176-195234 GCA_009831015.1 Picea engelmannii
TGTGGAGAGGAACACTTGGTCAATTCACAAATTTCATCAGGAGTAACGAATGGACGGAGTTCCCTGAGGAGAAACCACGAATATCTGTGAGTTGTTGGATCTCATAGAGGTGCAGGGGGGATACTGTGATGTGTTCTGAAGAGGATAAAGCTCAGGAGGGAGAGAGTCGTTGATCCAAGCCGGCCAGGACCGTTGGATCTACACGTATATCATGTATCGGGGTTTCGTGGATTGAAACTCCAAAACATTTCAACGGGAATTGAGAAATCGTGATACGCGATATCCCTAAAGTTAAAAGATAGTGTGGGCCATAGCAGAGTCGGTGAGTGGAGGACAGGTGGCATGAGTTATCGGGGTTTTGCAGCGAGTAGTGTCGATACATTGACCCCAGGATTCGCGATCCCGCGAAGTCCGAAATCCCGATAAAAGTGACAGGAAGTTGAAGGGACAACTCGCACGTGCGTCGGAGTTTTGGCGTATCAGGCATCAGGAGTCATAGAAACGAGTTGCTTGACATCGCGAGTGCCGAATTCGCGATAGGGAAAAGTCCCGATAGAGGGAAGAGAAGGTCAGCGTTGACTGGTCATCGGGTCTCGGGGATTTGAGAGTCCAGTGCTCGACCTTTGACATTGCGAAGTCGCGAAGTCCGATCTTCCGAGTGGGAAAGGAATATCCAGCGAAAAATTCTGTGGGAGTAGATTTCCCAATAGGGAAATAGAAGGACCGGTTAGTGTTCTTCGGGCCGAGGAAGGAGAAGATCCTGTGAGCTGGCGTGGACCTTCCGACCTGCGGGTTGTGGGGAGGGCGTTGGCATCAAAAAGGCAGAAAATGTTCTACTAGTAGAAGATATGAAACATAATCCTCTGAGTGTGATTCAAATGTGTGACCAAGATCATAAAGTTACTTTCGATTCATAAAAGTGTGAGATAAGAAAAGAAGGTTCAGGGAAATTGATTGCTACAGTTGCAAGAACCTGAAGCAACATATATGTGTTTAGTGAAATTGGAAATGAAAAGTGTTGTCTAGGAAAGGAAGATGAAAGTTCGCTATGGCACAAAACAATGGGTCACATACATTTTGATAACCTTGTCAAAGTCAGCAAAAGAGAAGCAGTCAGAGAAATTCTCCATATCACGAAACCAACCAACACTTTATGCAAGCATTGTCAAGAAGGAAAGGAAACAAAGACCAAGTTTAAATCAAAGGAATATTCAACGACAAGATCACTGGAAATTGTGCATCCTGATCTAGTTGTACCAACTAAAACAAAGGGATTAAAAGGTGAGAAATATTTCATTTTATTAGTTGTTGATTATACAAGAATGAATGTAGTTTGCTTTCTCAATAATAAGTCAGAAGCTTTTGAAAACTTCAATATCTACAAGGAAATGGTTGAAAATGAAATGGATTCAAAAATCAATTTCTTGAGATCAGATAATGGAGGAGATTTCACCTCAAAGGAATTTATGGACTACTACAACAATCATGGAATAAAAAGGAAATTCTATGTTGCTAGGACACCTCAACAGAATGGAGTTGTTGAAAGAAAGAACAGGACAGTACGGGAAATGGATCGAACAATGTTAATGGACTTGAAATTGACATATCTTTTTTGGACACAGGCAATGCATACAACAGTTCACATTCAAAACACAGTAATGCTCAGAAAGAACACTGACAAAACTCCTCACGAACTATGGAATGGAAGACCAGCAAATGTAAAGAACTTGTGAGTTTTTGGAAGAAAATGTTATATCAAAATATAAGATGGCAGAATGGGAAAGCTTGAATATCGTGTGGACAAAGGAGTACTTGTTGGTTACTCAAGTACAAGGAAAGCATACAAGTGTTACAATCTAAGATTAAACAAAGTTGTGGAAAGCATCAACGTAACAATTGATGAAATAGGAAGACCAGAATCAAAGGAAGAAAATGAATCAATGAAACAACCCTTAGAAGAAGAAGCAAAAGATGAAAAATAAGTAGAAGAGGAAGATCAAGAGAATCCGACAGAAGTAGAAGAGAAATTTCAGCAAGTGTCTCCAAAGACACCCAGTAAACGAGTATAGAAGAATCATCCTTTAGATCAGATTATCGGAAACAAAGATGCAGGAGTTGAGACTAGAAGAAGAATCTGTTCACCAGAACAAACACACCTAGCACTCTTATCTACAATTGAACCAAATTGTTTTGAAGAATCCAACAATGATTAATTTTGGAATAAGTCCATGCATAAAGAATTGGATCAAATAGAGAAAAATGACACTTGGGAATTGGTTCCAAGACCAAATAATAAGAATGTGATCAACAGAAAGTGGGTCTTCAGGAATAAATTAAATGAAGATGGACAAGTTACAAGGAAAAAATCTAGATTGGTATGTAAAGGATATGCACAGGTTGAAGGAATCGACTTTGAAGAGACATTTTTCCAAGTTTCCATAATGGAAGCAATCTGTTTGCTTTTATCTTATGCATGCTCCAAAAATATTAAAATGTATCAGATGGACGTAAAATCATCTTTTCTCAATGGGGAACTTGAAGAAGAATTCTACATTGAACAACCAGAAGGATTTCAGTTGTCAGAGAATGCATATTATGTGTGTAAATTAAAGAAGGCCTTGTATGGTTCAAAACAGGCTCCTAGAGCTTGGTACTCTAGACTGGATAAGTATCTGTAGTAGGCAGGGTTCAAAAAAAGGAAGTGCAGCCAGCAACCTCTACATCAAGGTAAGTCAAGGTAATATTTTATTAGTTGAAGTTTATGTTGATGATAATATTTTTGGTAGTGATGATGATAGGTTAAGCCATAAATTTGCAAAAGATATGCAGAATGAATTTGAAATGTTGTCACTTGGAGAACTATCCTTCTTTCTGGGACTTTAGATACGTCAAAACAACCAAGGAATTTTTATTTCTCAAACCAAGTACATTAGAGAAATGCTAAAGAAGTTCGGAATGGAAGATTGCAAACCAATTATCACTCCCATGCAAACCAGTTGCAAGTTGAACAAAGATTATGATTTGAAGTCTACAGATCAAAGGCAATACATGTCAATGATTGACAACCTACTATATGTGACAACATCCAAACCAGATGTAATGTAGGCAGTTGGACAGGTGGCACGATTTCAAGAAGCACCAAAGGAATCACATGTATTAGCAGTGAAGAGGATTTTCAGATATCTCAAAGGAGCATAAGAGTTTGGATTATGGTATACAAAAGGAAAGGATCTATCACTTATTGACTACATAGATGTAGATTGGGCAGGTTGTATTGATGACCGATGAAGCACCAATGGAGCAATGTTCTACTTAGGTGAGTGTTTAGTATCATGGCTAAGCAAGAAACAATCATCAGTATCTTTATCTACAGCCGAGGCAGAGTATATTGCAGCAACATCATGTTGTACACAAGTTATTTGGATGAAACAAACTCTGATAGATATATAGGTTGAGTATGATGAGCCCATTCCAATCTATTGTGATAATAAAAGCTTCATCTGTATCTCGAAGAACCCAGTGATGCACTCCAAGACAAAGCACATTCCAATCAAGTATCACTTTCTACGAGAGTAGGTTGTAGAAAACAACATCAAAATTGAGTATGTGGGCACAAAAGAACAAGTGGTAGACATATTTACAAAACCACTTCCACGGGAAGCCTTTGAATATCTTTGCTAGAGACTTGGAGTTATTTCTACTCCAAAATGAATTCTTATCTTATATGTCTTAGATTTACACGAGGAAGCACCATAAGAGGATAGTTTAGTCATGGGGAGTAACCCCAGATGGAAAGATACATTTTCCATTGATGACAAAGGGAGAGAGATTTATCCGATGCAGAGGATAGAGGCATGGTTCCAGGGGGAGCAGATTTATCAGATGTAGAGGACAGAGGCATGGTTCCAAGGGAAGCATATTTATCAGATACAGAGGACAGAGGCATGGTTCCAGGGGGAGCATGAGTGATATGATTTCAGTATTTCATCAGAGTGTTGTCATCAATGGAAAAGGGGGATATTTTTTATTAAGTTTGGTTGTCATTTATGTCAACCCTTGAAGAAAGCCCGATAACACAAAGGTTTGGGTAATGGACCCAAGTCCGTTTGATGTAAAGATGACTCATTATTTTCTTGTCATGGTTGATAAGAAGTAAAGATGGGTGAACTCCAAAGTGGTCCCCTTATGGTGAAATCCCTCATGGGAAGACGCTTTGTGGAGTGAGAGAACCCATGCTTAATTGTGGAATAATGAGATGAAGGATAGTGAATTTTTCAGTGAAACTATCCTAGATGGATAGTGTTTTCCATGCCATTTCTGATAGTATGTGGAACGTCACATAACTCCTCACGGTTAGAGATTTATGACCATATGAAGTTGGAGAACCCTCATGAGTCTTATAGAAGCCCCCAAGAGTCAAAGTGTCTTGCAAAAATAAATTATTTTAAATGGAGAAGCTCTAAAATAAGGAAAGTGTAAGGCTACATGAAGATATAAATAAGAGGCAAATCTCACTCATTAAGGAAACACTTGTACATATTGTATATCTATTTTCTTGTGTAAATCTTATTGTAAATACTTGTGGACACATATGAAGTGGTGAATGTCTGAGGTAGAACAAAGGGTTGACAACGAAATTCTTGAAATTACAGTGAATACAAAAAACCCTATTTTCTGAGGCATACATGGGCTGTCTGTGTATAGGGTGATTACATGTATGCGGGTTGTCTATGAATAGGGTGCATACATACATGGGTTGGCTGTGTATAGGGTGCGTACATGTACATGGGTTGTCTGTGTATAGGGTGAGTATGTACGCGCATTGGCTGTGTTCAGGGTGAGTACATGTTGGTGAAGCCATGGAAACTTGAGAAGATGAAGATGCAGAGGTTCTAGATTGTGAGATCAAGCTTCTAGGAAGGTCTAAAGTGCTCAGATACATTAGATCCATCCATTGGTTCAAAAGGTATGTCTTACTTCTATAATAGTTGGATTTTGATGTATGCATGAGGAATGGCAATGGAGATTTCAGGATTCTCCCTAAAGGGACTAGTGGCTACATGGGATAATCTGCACAAGTCATATCTACAGAAATACAGTGTTGGTATATTTATCATTGATACTTCTTGTTGAGACATATCTTGTATTTCTTGGCATATGGCTAAGGGTTTTTATGGTACATGATTGAGATCTTGTATTTATTGATGTTTTGAGAGGCTGAATATCAGAAAGGGTTTGATGACTAATATCATGTGAAGGAAAGTATACTTGTTCATGATTTCACACACCTATATGGCACATGACTAGAGAGAGACATATTTGTCTTGAGTGAATGTTATGTATGAGAATGCATGCATAGGGTAAAGTTACAGTTTGGATATAGTGACAAGTTATAGATCTCTGTGAAAGAAGTTACATAGGGTCATAAGTTTTCAAGTAAAAGGAAATCCTAGTTCTAGAAGGCATACACAAGCTGCATAATAGTTAGGGTGTGTACATACGCGGGCTTCATAATAGATAGGGCGCATACATACACGAGATGCAACACTACAGGTCGCATACCTGTTGTAATTTTGTAGATACATGTTTAGTTCAAGTACAGATTGATTACAGGGCAGTTGTACAGATTGGATACAGGTCAGTGGTACAGGTTGATACAGTTGTACAACAATATATATCATAGTGACAGGTTGACAGTGGTTCCATCATTCTACTTATATGTCAGGGAGGTTGGATGGGGCAAGGACAGGTCGTTGTAGCCACCTTCCAGTTGTAGCTGGAGAACATAGGGGGTTGTAGCCTCCTTCTGGTTGTAGCTAGAGAATTGGGGAGCTGGAGCTTCCCTCAAGTTGTAGCCTGAGAAACTAGGGGGTTGGAGCCTCCTTCTAGTTGCTGCTGGAAAAAAAGGATGTCGGTGCTTCCAATGAATGTAATTCTTCAAGACATATAAGAAAAAGAATTCTATGGTTTTCTCTCGATTTGGGTTTCCACGTAAAACACTGGTGTACTGTGTAGGTGTGTGATTTTTCATTTCTTATTGCTCATTATTGGATAATAATTATACATTCATATAACACTCAAATTATTTGGATAAAAAGGATTAAAGTGCTCTCTTACTGATTCACCCCCCCTCTCAGTAATCCAACAGTCTCCTATCCTATTGCATCAAGCCATTCAAGGATGAGGTATTGTTTGATGTTTCCCCACTGGAAGTCTATGATATTTTATTAGTATAGCCATATATGTGGAAGTGTCATTTTTTTTATGAGTCTCAACATTTTAGTGTCATTGTTACTCTGGGGGGTCAGCTCTACGGGATACCTGAGGTAGTCTCGGCTACCGTCGTGAAAAAACACTGCCACAAATTAATCTCTCATACCACGAAGTTCATCCTCTTCACATTCTGGGAAGAAGGTGAAATAAGGACACTACAACCAGTCTAGCCTCGACCCAATACCTTTCTATCGAGTAGAAGAACATTGTAGAAGAGAAAAAAAATATTGTTGCATCACATACGGGGGTGCCTCCACACTTCCCAATCCATCAAAGTTACAATAGATTCCTTCATACTCCTCATATCTCATCTTGACCGACAAATTCCTCCCACACTCGAGCAGACCATGCAACTAGATCAGTTGAATGGATCCAACCCCTCCAACAACAGGTTCATAACAATCTTCAACAAGCTAAGAACGATAACCTCTTCAACAAGGCAAGAAATTCACCAAGGTTCAGATTCGACAAAAGATTCCCCATCTTCCATGAGAACTTGATGCAATGGAGACCATTTCTTCCTAAGGGGGCAAGAATGTTCTAGGTCGAAATTGATGGCCAGCCCCCTATTCCACTGGCTCAAAACATGGGTTTGCACCTTGGCAATTTTTCTACAACATTTTGGGTCCTAAACTTCCGAGGTCATTTTGAGGCCATAAACAATGTTTTTTGGGTATGGCATAGTCACATTGTAAGCTTTAGCTAGAGTGTTATGGAAAAATGTTTATTCCTCACATAGACCTTTCAAAAGAGCTATCGTGTGCCCCAAACAAATATTGTATGCAAAAGTTACACCCTTGTCCAGTTGATGTATCAACTACCTCCATAGGGGCCCACACAAATTTTGTTGTTTCATCTTTCAAGGTTAGGGTTTTGTATTTTATTTATGTTAAAAAGGCCTTTGGAGCCTCATTGTAAACATCATATTCTTGCAAATGAGCGTAGCCATCACATCTCTTCTCAAAGATAATCTACCACCGTTGTAGCGAATTCATTCACTCTCTATTTTGACATCTTTTGTACATTTCTTTCATTAATAAAACTTGTGCATTATTATATCTCTATTTTTCTGGCAATATATATATGTATTTACTTATCATATTTTCGTCTTCATTTCGTTCTCGAAATAATATGGATCAGTGGTATCAAAGCAAGTTACTCCTTAATAGATGATTTTAGGGGCTAAATTTCGCAAATGGGCCAAGTTTCCATGGTTTTTCCCAAAAAACGATTCGCTAATTACCATTTTTTCTAAAACTGATTCACCCAAATTCCATAGAATAATTTTCTTTTACCTTTCAAATCATCAAAATTTTATCGAAACAATATAAAATTGTTAGAAATTTGAATATTTTTACAGAACTATTGCCAAACATTTCACATTTTGCATATTAAGGACTAGTAGTATTAGCCCACGTTTCTACATTTAAATACAATTTTTCATCCTTAAAATCATCCCCACTCCTTATTGTTTCTTAGTGCATGTCCCCAACAAGGTCAGGGCATAGAGAGTTGGGTCTCGATCTAGTTTCTCTTGAGGAAAACTACTCTCACTGGCCCAAGCGACCTTCCATGGAAGAAGAAAAGAGAGACGAGGGAGCAGATGAACCCATCAAGATATTTCTCACAGAAGCCCTTGCGCAACCGAGGAACGAGATGTTGGTGAATTTTTCCCAAATCCTTCAATGATTATTGACAATAGTAGGTGCGTCTTTGACAAGAAGTCACTTTGGATATGGCACCCCATTCATCGTACAAGTAAATTTTTATACCCGTATTTGAAGGTCATATTGATGCAAATGCTTTGGAAAAGTGGTTAAATTTGCTAGAAGGTTATTTCTTTGTTCACAATTTTTCCAACAGAGGAAATATCACCTTTTCACTCCTTAAGGCTCTCCCCTATGTCAAATATTAGTGAGAAAATTACTGGGAGAAAAATTCCGTAGAGGAGTCTGGAATATTTGGGGTCGAGCCCACTTGGGATTGTTTTATGGATGCAGTCAAGGACAAATATTACCCTATGGGAAACTATGATGGACAGTACATGAGATGGTCCATGCAACATCAAGAGAGGGGACAAACAGTGTTGGAGTTCAAAAATACCTTCGATACCTTGTGCACCAAGCTGGGTATCAAAGACTCTAAGCGACATTTGGTTCTAAAATACTATGGGTCTATACACAGGTACATCCAAACTGAAATGAAATTTATGGACATTTCATCACTGGGAGTTGCTTATCAATAAGCTGTCAAAATCAAGAAGAAATTTGAGGAACAAAACAAGCGGGAATTTGGTTTGCAAATCCATAACAACCAAAGTATGGTAAAGGGAGTCGTAACTCACATAAAAGTCAACCTCAAGAAAACCAATACGAGCCATAGGCAAAGAAGGCTAATGGGAAGAAAAAAAAGGGTATTGGAAAGTGGTGCAACTTCCACAAAATCCCTTGGCACAACATTGATGAATGTTACTCAAAACTTCCATTGGTGTTCGATCTCAAAGAAGCAGAGCCGAGCCCCGACTCCGTCTCTAACTTGGACAATAATAAAAGGAGATAGATAATTGATGTAAAACGCAGTTCTACAGTCACGACTTCAACAATCCAAACAGAAAAACCAAAGGTTCATGAGGAGGGGGAGCTCATTTTCCATTCACAGATGTGAGTGAAGGGGAATCCGCTTCATTTTATTATTGATAGAAGTAGCCAAAAGAACCTAATCTCAATAGAGGTTGTTAAGCAGTTTGATTGTCCAACAACACCACACCCGCAACCATACAACATCGAGTGGCTTCACCAGGGTCGAGATCTTCGTGTCATACAACAATGTCGCCTGACATCAATCCCTTCAAGGATGAGGTATTGTGTGATGTTTCCCCACTAGATGTCTGTGAAGTTCTGTTAGGCCATCCATATATGTGGAAGTGTCATGTTG
This sequence comes from Picea engelmannii, assembly GCA_009831015.1. Classification (NCBI taxonomy): domain Eukaryota; kingdom Viridiplantae; phylum Streptophyta; class Pinopsida; order Pinales; family Pinaceae; genus Picea; species Picea engelmannii. Next base: position 183,384 of record ML794128.1, read on the forward strand.
TTTATGAGTCTCAACTCTGTAGCTTCATTATTACTCTGGGGGGTCAGTTGTACAAGATACCCGAGGTAGTCCCGACTATTGTCTCGATAAAACAATACCGCAAAGTAATCTCTCACACTGCAAAGTTTAGCCTCTTCACAATATGGGAAGAAGGTGGATAGAAGGACACTGCAACCAGAACAACCTCGACCCAATACCTTTCTATCCAGCATAAGCATATTGCAGAAGAGAAAAATAATATTATTTTTCACCTACGAAGTGGGGGGGATGCCTCCACATTGCCTAATCCAACAAAGTTACAACATAGCCCTTCATACTCCTCACACCACATCTTCACCAACAGATTCCTCCCACACTCGAGTAGATCATGCAGTTAGATCAGTTGAATAGATCCAACCCCTCCAACAATAGGTTCATAACAACCTATTATTATGAACATAAGGTGCAATTTTTAACACAATCAACATTTATTTGGATATAGGGTATAATTTTCAACAAAATCAAGTCATATTTTGAATTGCTTCTCTTACTATAAAGTCAAATAAACATGTTGAATATGATTATGTATCTTTTCATAAAATTTGTAAAAAAATAAATATCATATATAAAAATAAATATAAACAATTAATTAGTTTTAAAAGAAAAAATTACAAATCCAATATAACTAAGGATGTCACCAATTTAATCTTCTTCCTTTCCCATCATGTATGTAGCTATTATGTAATTTTTTTTAAAGCTCTCTATGTCAACAATCCTCTTCTTGCATGAATGCTCTTTTCTCTTCACTTGCATGGATGCGCTCGCTCCATAATGACAATCCACAACATTCTTTCTTTCTTTTCCATCTGCTAAGTACCGTATTTGAAGTCTCCATGCCCACAAATCTCTTGAATGTATGCTCTTCGGTCTCAAAGACCCGCCTGTTTCATCATGCCACCTCACCACATTCATTCCAAGTAATGTTTTGTGTAATATGTCTGCTCATTTACGAAGTCAGACTCATGATGTTATGGATGAAATTTATTGGTAATTGGTAATAGTGTAGTGAAGCATTCCTACCCATTGTTGATATCACAAAAAAATACATATATAAATATGTTTTATAATAATAATATATAATAATAATAATCAAATTTTATGTGATATCAAACAAAAGGTATAATGTATTGTGTTAGTTCTACCATAATATGGAGAGATATATTAAGCCTCAATTCAATTCTTTATGAGCAGTTTTAAACAGTGTTTATGTCCGAAGAAGACGTAATGTTATCTGCCAAAAGGTTTACACTAATTCCTTAATGACACGACACGCATGTAGAAAAATAGCTCATATCAAAAGCTTATATAATCTAATTTGACTTATTCTCTGTATATATATACGAGATAAAAGTTGATAAGCATCCACATGATAATTAAATTATAGAATAAAATAAAATACTTATTTTATTTATCATGAGACTTGTAAGATTGAGACTTGTAAGATTTATAAAATAATATAAAATTTTGAAAAATATATTTATATCTTCTTTTAAATAAACCATGTTTCATATTATTTTTTAGTAATCTCAAATGTTTTTATAAAAATATATTTATTTTATTGGTAAACTAATATGGTTGGATTGAACATTTCAATCTTACTTTATTATACATTAAATTACACAATTGCAGTACAATAATCGCACGCTAAATAATATAAACAATATCCAGCCTGTGCATAAATGCTAAATATTCAATATTTAAAAAACAATTATACATAAACACAATAATGACACAGTAGTAACGTAAAGAGTATCTGATCTCTCCATAAATGCTAAATTCTCCATATTAAAAGTAGTTATACATGAAACTTTCACAATTAATAATCAGAAAACAACAAATGGAGCTCTAAAATATAGCACATAACATAAAATAGATGTCGATACGATCGATGGTTCAGTCCTATGTGCGCACTCGTCTGATTGATTCAAAGGAAAAAACATAATCATAAAATCTGGGTAATCGGTCGTCAACAGTTGGTGCGGTGACTAAATCGGTCTGTCGTGGCCATGAACTGTTATGGAATCCAGGAATGCCCTTGCTTTGTACTCCTTGGAGGTCAGAAGATTTATAAACTCGGCGAAGTTTGTCTCCCGGTACATTGCCGGGTGGTGTTCATCAATGAGCTCGGGCGCAGGACCAATTTTTGCTTCGAAAGGCAAGCTCATCAAAGTCGCCACCGAAATACGAAATTTCTCTGAGTTCACCACTGCTCGATGCACCACGCTCTTGTATCTTCCATTGCTCAGAATCTGAATATATCATATATCATATCAGGCCTGAGAACAATATAAATTCATGGGTATATAAACTAATAGGGGAAACAAAGGTCATATTGTTATTAGTAATGAGTACCTCTATGTGATCACCGATGTTTACTATGAAGGAGTTGGGCAATGGCCGTACCGCCTTCCATTGGCCATCGTGTAGCAACTGAAAACCTCCAACAGAATCTTGGGAAAGAATGGTAATGCAGCCATAGTCTGAATGTGGTGGTATGCCTAAGGTCAGCTCGGGCTCTGGACAAGCAGGATAGTAATTGAGAACCATAACTTGGCTGCCCTCATCACTAAAACCGTTTTCTACAATATATTTGTTGTGGGGCAATCCCAAGCTCTCCACTATTGCACTCATTATCCTCACGCCCAACGACCTCACCTCTTTGCTGTATGCTGACACCACGCTCCTGCAGGTTTATTATACTCATCAGAATCAGTACATAATATCAACTTCATTCATTGGACGATCTGATCAGTTTTCACAGAGACTCACCGATAATCAGAAGGATTTGAAGGCCAGAGTGGAAGCATTTTTTCGAGGGGATGACAATAGTGCTTCAGAAAATCTCTCCAGCAGAAGACTCGATCTCTCAGATGATTGAAACTGGTGCCGTATCTAACGGACTTCATCATGTCTTCAGAAATAAATTTGTTCCTTTCTTCCATGGGCAGCTCGAAAAACTCACGCGCCACTCTCATCAATTCGCTTATCAATGATTCCTCGACGCCGTGGTTAATCACCTGCAAATTAATTTTAAACAATCAACACATGGTATCCTAACAAAATAGGTATAGATCCAGGAATCAGAAACAGCAAAATAGGTATACCTGAAAAAATCCTGTCTGTTGGCAGGCACGGCCAATGGCAGAGACAACTTGGAGACGGTGAGGGCCTTCCAAGCAGGAAATGTCGATAACAGGCAGATCATATTGTAGTGGAGTGCTAATTGTTGAATTGGCATTTGGACGCTTGTCCTCGGGTAAAATAAACCTGCTGGGAAGTTCCTTCACGCCCACCTCACTCAGATATTTCACGGTCTTGAAGCTCAAACTGCACCTTTTATTTACCTGCCCATCCCCATTCTCCCTGTCCCTCGATTCACGGGAAATGGCTGCCATTAAAATTCAACAAACAAATGAGGAGAGAGATCCTGAAAAGGAAAAAAAAAACTAATTAGGTTTCGACTCTCTGTCCCGCTCCTATTTATAAGTGGAGTTCAAGACTCATTTGACGTGGTACACGCCGAGAACCAAATAACCAAAACTGGGTCTTGTGTCCTGAGGGATCGAGATGTTCAACTTGACCTTGATGCCCCGTGGTCTTTGAAGCATAGTTCCAAATGATATGATCAAAATCGACAAGCGTTGACTAGGTTTTTAAATCACGGAGGTGACCAAACATGGCATCCTACAGTAGTCGACCCTTACTGTTACTCCACGCGGAGACCGAGCCAGATCACAGACTCAAGTTAGAAATCCAAAGTCAAAGTGGTAGAAAAAAAACGTTGGTGCACCAGGCACGAACCGGCAGAAGATTAAAATCCTGTCACTAAAAATTTTCATCGTACTGATAAAATGTTAAACGGGAGAGACCAAGTCACAAATATAAAACCAAAACTTGGAATTTGATGAAAGAAAGTGGTACCAACAGAAAAGGTGAAAATTTGTTTTTATTTCTGCCTGTTATATGAATTTCGTTCTCTCATCAAAAGTCAGGTAGAATATTCTGACTTAGCCGAAATCAAAATTTACAATTTTATTAAGAAATTTTGGTATATTAAGTTACACACCATATAAAATTAAATATTATTATTATTTTCTTAATAATATATAAGTTTTAAACCTATAAAATATATATATTGTAATTATAAAAATTTAATTATATTTTAATAGATTATTCTTTATTATTTTTAATTATGTTTTAATTGATTATTCTTTTCTCTTTTAATTTTAATTACAAATTTATTTATTCCTATTTATTGACTGATTGTCTTTGCTTGATTGATTGTACACTGATTAAATGATTTTCTTTGCTTGATTGATTTTCTTTACTTGTATACCACATAACCAATTTAACTAAATTATAAAATTTGTTTATTTTCAATTACATCAATAACGATGTAATTAAAGGTAAGTTGAGATAAATATTTGAGAAAAACTTGTAATTAACCAATTCTAATTAACATTAGGTGCTTAATTTCTGGTAAAATCATGAAATTAACAATTAATAATCAAGTAAATTGCAACATATTTTTTGGGATGGAGAAGACATGGGATTTAGTAAATGAGCCTATGGCATATCATGTTAGTTATTGTAATATTCAATAATATTTCTAATTTACTAGATGTTGAAAAATATCTCTCAATTTTTTTTTGGTTGAACCTTCTTTTCAAGAAATCTATCCAATTTTAAAAAACTCTTCTTTTTACTAAATATCATGGGTATCCATTTTTTAATGACATTTTTAATACTCCTTTTTATTTCTACTCCTTGTACTTAGATTGTAGATATAGAAAGGTGAGTCACCTCAAGGAATAATTCTTTGTTCCTTAAATGTCTAATATCATGAATATTTTAAGGAAAAATATTTATCTATGTATGTATCTACATGTTAATATTCTCTTTTCAATAATATTTAGGAAATCGATGTACTTGATAAGCCATTCTTATTTTTGTATTGTTCATACTGAAAGGCAATGTCATTAGGAGATATGTGAGAGATTGTGATCCTAGGGCTCAATATAACCTAGGGGCATTCTTACTATTGTTTAGGTAGAAATGAGTCCTTTCTTCCTTATATTCTATCATTATATTATTTTTTTGATATATTAAGATTACACTCAAATGTAACATTAAGGAGATTATTTTCATTTGAGGGCTAAGACCCACCTTTCCAAACATCAGACCTAATTGGTTGGTTAAACTCAATAAAATCAGGGTAATCATAATCCTCTCCTTGCGTATTGAAAAAAGGAAAATATACACTTCCTCGTTAGCTGATTTGGAGGGATCATATGTTTTGCGACGATATTGACTTCCCCATTGTTAACACTTGGTAATTTCTTTGGGATGTATCAAGGAAACCACAAGGTAACCTCAAACCAACTTAAGGTTGTATTCTGACCCATACAACTAGAGAGGGCTCTCTCAAATAGGTAAACACTAAAAATACTCAAAAAGATTTAGCAATGAGCACACAAAGGTCAGATTTTGCAATAGGACATGTTTTTTTTTTATTTTTTTAAAGAGATGGTAAGACAAGCAAGAGAAAAAGTACCATTGGACAATGGAGTCAAATTTCGAACTTAAAATATTGAGCTAATAATTGGTGGTGTACTCTCAGAAAACAAAGGCAAAGTAAGTGTTATTCTTCAACAAATGATCAATATTTGGATGGCAGCAGAAAAGAGGAAAGGATAGCCCATTACACTAAGAGCACCTAAAAAAGGGTGAATTCTTATTTTAACTTTAGAAGAAAAACAGAAAGGAGATAGATCGCCGTGGATAGAGCACCGAATATAGATGAATTTTGAACATGAAATCCTCAACACTTCAACAAGTATTTTCCGTATGAATGGAGCATCAAATGTAGATGAATTCCAAGAATTTACTCTCAGCTAAATACTAGAAAGAACAAAAAATAATGGAGATAAGAATTAACAGGAAAAACACACTGAGAACGACACTGTGATGAATCTTTGCCTCCAAAAGAACAGTACTTTTGTATTAATTCATAAAGATGTTTTGAGAAATTGATACATAGTCCAATAGTCTCTCTCGTTGAAATTCCAACCCCTTTTACATGAGAAAACATATAATATATAGTTTCCAGGAGGTCGAACCTCTTTATGTAGGTTTAGTTACAAAGATAAACTTTTTCCTAAAAATAGAAACAATTGTCTCATGACTCGTACCCTAAATTTTGCGAAGTTACAACAAAATCCAAAAAAATAGGACATACCTTTATTTCCTTTAATAAACCTTATCTAATTCGTATGAAAGTGGTTGCACCAACATGATAACGTGTCACAACTAAAAGCTCATTCTGGAAGCCTTCTAGAGTGTTTTGGAACCAATTTTCATCGATCTGGGAAGATTTCTATGCTCTATGTCCATAACATAACTTTCGGTAGATGGCGGGGTCAAAACAGAGTGCTCTTAGCTACTAATTTTATGGGAATGATATTTCGACAGCTAAGTATGAAATTTGAACCCTGCTTTAGCTGCCAAAACCTGTAACTGCTTCAAAATTGATAAAAAAAATGTTGATTTTCAGTCTTTCACCCTACTCCATCTATCATAAGCACCTTAATGCAAACTAAGAGTTGCTTCTACTGAGGTATCAAGACTGGGACAAGCTTTAGGTTTTGTTCTTCTAGGAGCAAGTTTAAACCTCAAAATCCTATTAATGTTCTGCAATTTGCTATTCTGTTTCCAAATCTTCTTGTTCTTGTGCTTTAGACTCTCATATTTAATGGCTAACTTGTCCATTGCAGAACTAGTTTTGAGAGATGTGTTTTTAAGAGTTTCATTCTCTGTTTTGAGATACCTTTCTAATACCTATAACTCTGCTAGTTCCTTTTTTAGATTCTAAACCTTAGGTTGTTTACTAACCCCTATCTTTGATGATGTTTCATGTATTTCTTTTTCTGGAGTTTTTATTGCTGCAGTAGGTGACTCCAAGTCTGAATCTGAATATGGAAAATTTAGGATGTTTGTAGTAATGGCCTTTCTTTGACCCTCTGCATCTTTCCCAAATTCAAGATTCCTTTTAGTTTTCTTTGATTTTGATGAGGAAGCTTCTATTACAGCTTCTACATGTGAAAAAGCTCTCCTCTTTCTTTTACTTGTCTTTGGAGTCTCTACTTGCTATGAGGAAGTACCTTTTCTTTGTGGTTGATATTCTTATTCATACTCTGCCCCCAAAAAAGGTAACCCCAAGTTTTATCCCTTCTACTTAGCTCCTCTAACACTATAAGTTTGATTAGGCCATGATGAAAAAAATTATTGCTAGCCTTTTGGGGCTTAGCCTGAACTTTGGAATCCATTTTGGTAAGGATTTTAAGTAAACAATAAGGCATACTCAAAGGTTGCTTACCGGTGAAGTCAAGAAGAAATCTTAAATGATAAGGCATAGTCCTTCCATATGTCCCTTCACACATGATATAAACCTGAATGATATTCAACAATTCTTGCCATTTATCCTCCAAATAACTTCTAGGAATTCATTGTTTCCATTTCATGTTCTGATGTTCCTTTTTGAGAAATGGTCTAAAATAGATTTCCTTGACTGAGGTGGTCTTAAACCATTTTTCACCTTCACTCGACATCTCTATAGCTACTACTATAGTTGCCTAATCTATTTGCATCAGAACAGGTCCAAGTTGAATTTTAACACCGTCAAAATTTTTAGAAAATGCCTCTTTGATACCATGATGATATCCCTGGAGATTTTGGAAAAACCTATAGCATCCAATGTTTTTAAACAAGTCACGGGATTCAGGTTGCTCCTGAAGATATGTAGCGTCCTACAATTCCTTTCTAAGAACAATATCTCCTTTTGCAATTTTCATGTCGAAAAACTAATGACTATTCAGAGGTTGCTCAAATTCAAACCGATCATGAAGGATACATGATATGTAAGGGTGGGAAATTGACTTAGTATAAGAATTTAGGAAGAATGAAGAAAAAGGGATCAATAATGGAGAATCGAAATATGAAAGTGATTTGGGAGGATATGGCAAGATTTTAAACAATTTAAAGAGACAAGCAACCGATTCAATGTATTTGAACGATGATGGCCATTAAATGAAACCAATTATAATTATTGGCACGATCTAGGGTTATAATTTCTTGACTAGATATAGAGGAAACAAAGCATCATATTTCTTTGAAATCAGACTAATGATGATCGAAAGCGATTTAGGAAGCATATAAACAAATTATATCATGCGTACGAATGGTGGTTTAGGAGAGTGATAGGGCCCATTTTGTCAATTGTAATATTCTGCACATTTGGCATCTTATGATAGGTGTAAATGAACCATTTAGCTACCAAATGATTTAACTTGCGGTAGCTAATAAACATAAAATTTTATATTTTAGCTACCGAAAATCAAATTTGTTGTCAAAATTAAAACATAAGTTTTATCATGCAATCTCTAATTATTCCATTCTAGAAACTCAGACAGATACATCATAATCCAAAAACTTATATGTGCTAAAATCTAGCTCCAACTAGGGATATTGTCCTCCCTGTAAGGTAGTAAAGAAATCGTAGACTAGTGCCTTAACCATTGGGTTGTTCCCAACTGCCAACTTGCAGCTTGTAAACTGTGACCTGTGACCTTCAAACTGTGACCTTCTCCAACTAAAAACTCAACCCACTTTCAAACTAGAAACCCAAACTATAAATTGCTCCAAATTGAAAATGAAAATCTGAAAGCTAAACTGAAACATACTAAAAAATATGCTTGGCCAACAAGCTTATTTGCACACCTACCTACCCTACTCTACTAAAGACAATTTTTGGGTTAAGTGACATTGAAATTCCAATGCAACTAGTCAAGTAGTTGCTCCACTAACATGTTTTCCTAAATGTGCTTCAACAAGGTCAAAATTTGAATATGTAACAACGAAGGCAACTGATGATACTTTTGTTTCTCACAATGAAGACATGGCTGTGAATTTAGACTGAGAAATATTTCCATATATTAAACTACAAGATCATAGAAAACATGGTTGCCAAAGTTTTTTTGTTGATCCCCAATGTCAAAGCGAAAAGGTATCCATGTGTCATTTTTCTTCTGCTGAAATAAAAATTCATAAGGAGGGCTCCAAAATGAAGGAATTTGGGATATCTTCTGATCTTGTAAAGATTTAAGCTCTCCCTCAATATCTTTGGTAAATTCATCCAAAAACTGAATCTTGGCCTCTTAGCTACATTTACATGATTTTAAATAAGAATACAAATATGCAAGAAAGTTTTTATCCCCCTCATCATCAATGAACATATTGTTCCATTCTTGAAAACCTTGAATGGAAGGATATTTTTCCACAAACTTTGCCTCCATCCATGTTTCCAAAAATACAACCCAAAAGGTTGTAATAATTCTAATAGATATAGAAGGGAAACCTTCAACCCAACTGCTACACTTCCCTTGGAATGAACCATAAAAAAGTTTGATGAAGACATCTTCATGCTTGACTCTAAGCAACTCAGAAAGTTACAAAAGTTTGAGATATACTTCAAAGTCAAACTAAGATAATCTCCATTAAATTTTGGACCATTTCTTAAAAAATATCCATCCTTGGGTAAAGGATTTGGGAAACCATAAATCTATGAAAAGTTGAAACATTCATACCTGTAAATAATGGTAACAACATCTGATTTCTTCATCAAATCCAGTGGATTCACTAGTACCTTATTCAAGATTTAAAACCTTCAGACAATGGAGTCTCCATTGACATTCTTTCATATGGATACAAATAATATTGTATTCACTAGGTGGATGATTTACAACCTCCTTGTGTCTGAATTGTTTCCACCATCAACAATCAGATCTAATCTTTTTCATTTCCCCCAGGGAAATTTTAACTTTCGTTCCCTGACAACGGTGCCAAAATTTTAGCACTTGGTAATTTATTTCGGTTGTATCAAAGAAAACCCAAGGTAAACTCAAACCAACTTTAGGTTGTATTCTAACCCATACAACTAGAGAGGGATCTCTCAAATAGGTAAACATTGAAAATACTAAAAATGATTTAGCAATGAGCACACAGAGGCTAGATTTTGCAATAGGACAGGTTTTTCTTTTTGTTTTAAAGAGATGGTAAGACAAGCAAGAGAAAAAGTACCATTGGGAAATGGAGTCAAATTCTGAACTTAAAATATTGAGCTAATAATTGGTGGTGTACTCTTAGAAAAAAAAGGCAAAGTAAGTTTTATTCTTCATCAAATGATCAATATTTGGATGGTAGCAGAGAAGAGGAAAGGATAGCCCATTACACTAAGGTCACCTAACAAAGGGTGAGTTCTTAATGTAACTTTAGAATAAAAAATAAATGAGATAGATCACATGGAGAGAGCACCAGATATAGATGAATTATGAACCTGAAATCCTTAACACTTGAATAAGTATTTTTCGTATAAATGGAGCATCAAATCTAGATGAATTCCAAACATTTATTCTCAGCTAAATACTAGAAAGAAAAAACAATAATGGAGATAATGATTAAGGGGAAAAATTGTTGGATTACTGAGGGGGGGGTGAATCAGTAATAGCATAATTATAATCCTTTTTCTTCAAATGTTATATCAATGTAGAATTATTGTCCAATAATGAGTAGAAAGAAATAAACAATCACACACATACACAGTACATCAGTGTTTTACGTGGAAACCCAAATTGGGAGAAAACCATGGAATGTTTTTTCTTATATGTCTTGAAGAATTACATTCATTGGAAGCACCAACTTCCTTTGTTTTCCAACTGCAACTAGAAGGAGGCTCCAAACCCCTAGTTTCTCAGGCTACAACCTGAGGGAAGCTTCAACTCCCCAATTCTCTGGCTACAACCAGAAGGAGGCTACAACCCCCAATGTTCTACGGCTACAACCGAAAGGTGGCTACAACCACCTGTCCTTGCCCCATCTTGCCACCATGAAGTATAAGTAGAATAATGGAACCACTTTCACACTATCACTCTGAGATATACCATTGTAAACCTGTACCAATAAATCTGAACCATGCATCAACCTGTACCTCAACCTGTAATCAACTTGTACCATAAACAAGTGCATCAACCATGCACCAACCTATAATCAACCTGGACCATAAAAAAGTGCATCCAACCATGTAGCATGTTAAGAACCAAACATCAATATAGCATAGAAAAACCTCAGGAAAAGTACTCAACGCCTTGAAAAAGAGATAATTTCATATAATAAGCCTCTTCGAGGGGGTAACCTCCTTTTACCCCACTTAAATGTTCAAGTACAAGATGATTCAAAATGAAAATGTCTCCTTGGTATATATAGGAGACTAGGAGGTATAATTACAAATAATGGCCTAAAGCCGACATAAATAAAATAACATTACTAATATAATATGTCCCAATTAAGGGGTAGTGAGCCAATATTAGGGCTTAACATGCCCCTCCCCTTGAGACAAGTGTTGTCCGCAATGCTTGAGTAACTCTGGATGCTTCTGTATAAAAGACTCATCTTCCCAAGTGAAATCTTCAGCTGGTAGTTTCCTCCATTTAATGAGATACTCTGAAATGGATCTATTCCTCAGCGGGAGAATTCTTATGTCAGTGATGGCTTCAGGCTCCAATATGATTTTTCCTTCCTCTTCAAGTTCTGGTAATATAGTTTGAACTAGGATCTTGTCACTGTTGGACACACCTACCACACTTAGAGGGGGGGTGAATGAGTGTGGGGCTCTTTTTCCCAAAACTGCCCTCTTGCACAAAAACTCATCAATTAGCATTCAACATTTATTCATTACCCATTGTTGTCATTTATAACCAGT
>ML794128.1:210445-224109 GCA_009831015.1 Picea engelmannii
CATGCCTTGTTGAATTCTGCCTTATTCTAGAGAGCGACCTTGTAGAGCATGCCCCACACAAAATATTCGATGAAATTATATGAAACTGTTACACATAATACTAAATATTGTACCCTAACCAAAACATTTGGTCTCATTGAATTTGTATCTGTTATGAAGAAGTTATGACGTTTTTACCCGAAACACCTGATTTTGACTAGTTTTAGGACTGGCCACAGACCCTATTTCCCATGGAGTGTAACTCCAAAAATACAATGACCCACAAGCTGAATTTTTTACCACAGATACTTGGATATGTTTTCTCACTTTCTTAGAAATTTAAGGATATGAATCATTATAGAAAACAATTTATAGAGAAAATGGTGAGATGACTTGTAAATAACATACCTTAGAAAGCACCATCAAAAGAATTTATCCTTCCTTGCATTTTGGCCTTATTTTCTTCACCTTCACTCAGAATTTTGGTTTAGAGATCCTTGGTTAGCTCACACACACACACAAACACACACACATATATATATTCAATATGCTCAAGTCTGATTCAAATGAGAGAGCCTTGCCTCTTATTTATACTCTCCAATTAGCTTCCCTAAAAACATCTTCTAGGTCACTTGGCCCCACTTTCCTTATTTTAGGGTTGGGTCCACTTCTAATTTCTCCAGTAAATTATTATTGAAATAATTTATTTCGTATTCACTTTGAATTATAATACACTAATCACTTCACTTTATTATTTACCTTTTAAAATCTCTTAAACCACTTTGATTACTTTGATCTTTTGGGGTTTCTAGATGACATATGAGGGTCCATTACCCATCAAACAAACTTGGGTCCATTACCCAAACCTGGGGTCTCCAACTTCTCATGGCCATAACTCTGTAACCGTGAGGAATTATATGATGTTCTACATACCACCAGAAATGACATGACAAGAGCCATCCATCTAGGATATTTTCCCTGACAAATTCACTTTCCTTCATCTCATTATTCCACAATTAAGCATGGGTTATCTTACTCCAGAAAGCGTCTTCCCGTGAGGTCTTTCACCATAAGGGGACCACTTTGGATTTCATCCATATTTACTTCTTATCAACCATGCCAAAACAATAATGAGTCATATTTACATCAAACATTATTGGGTACATTACCCAAACCTTTGTGCTACGGGTCTTTCTTCAAGGGTTGACATCAATGACAACCAACCTTAATCAACACATGTAATATTCAGTTTTTACATTAAATGACTTATTAAAACCCTAAATCAAGATGGAAGGATGATGCCATACCTTTTTAGGGTGATGTTAGGCCTTCTTAGGGAAAAGCTGACCTCCATGAGAAAAATGTTAGGCCTCTTTGGGCCTCTGGATCATGCCACATGTGCCACTTGGCACATAACTGCCTCCAAAGTGTCCAAAATGTTGTGTGACATCATGGGGCACATGGGTGATGTCATGTGCCTTCCAAGGCATAAATCATGGTAAGAAGGGAAAGACCCCCTTAGGTCTAGGCCTGCCAGGCTGTCTCTAGTGGAACACCCTCCTCTCTCTCTTGTGCAAACCTCTAATCTGTTTTTGCCTCTGGCTGGGGTCTCAGTATCCATCTCGTGGGATTTTATCCCTATGGAGGTGTGAATTAATCATCTCCCCATGTGTACCTATCTATCGGGTGTGGCCTTGTAACAAAAACACGTACATCCTCCATGGGCTCATAAGTCACATGGATCATAGCAATGTCAATCACATCTAATAATAAATTTATTTAAGCATGTGCATGGAACCCCCTTTCCCAAACAAGTGCTCAAATATGTTATGTTATTCTACAAGCCATGTTTGGAGGGAACTCTAGGATGTCCTATTGGGCTAGTGCTCATTGGATGTTGGATGTTTCTAAGTGAAGACAAATTGAGGCCATGTAAGTGGATGAGCTGGTAAGGGATGTCTGGGCAATGGGTGCAATGATGACATGGGAATGTATGGATTACCTATGTGTGCCTCTAAAGAGGGTGAGTTGCACCTTGTCATGGATGAAAATGTTTCCAAGCCCTTTCATGCCTTTTATCTTTTTTATCTTACTATTTTTTCTTTCAAGAGACTATTTAGGGGACACTGCCCTGGCGTGGTGACCAGTTGATCCGAGATATTTTTGTCCGGTGACTTATTAAAGAATTTTATTAAATGCGCATAAACTAAAGTACACCATAAATAAGGAAAAGATGAAAAGGAAAGAGACATAATCATGCAATATGAACACAAAGAACTTGATAATGGAGTTTGTCCCCAGTGGACTACATCTCTGGGTCCTGCTTTCAAATGGGTAGGTCTTTTTATTAACTCCACAAAAGAATTGGGAAAAATACATAAGTATACCTCATCCTGGAGTTAAGCTACAAAAGATTTGCTCAGATCAGAAAAATACCATCACCACCGTGTTCATGGCATTGAATTAAATAAAAATGACTATCTCCAAGCCTCGATCCAAGTCTGGCACTTTCATGCCCAAGATACACCCCTACCTTGGTTTCCCTTCCTACCTCTACAATTGAATGACTAGGAAAAATCTCAAAATGCATTTCCTATCTCGAAATCCATTCCAAAATCCATATGGGTGTGCTCTTGGTTCTCCTCTGTCTCTTGTACACTGCCGGAAAGCCCCCTTTTTATAAAGTTTTTGGGCGGTTATGTAATAACTAAAGTGGTTGGCACATTGGTTAGTGGGGATATTTTAAGGCTGTAGGTTGGCAGAGGTCCCAGGATCGAATCCCACAGACTCCCCTTTTAATACACATGGTTGCAACCAAATTTTTGGCATTCTCTACTAAATTCAGAGGTGGTTGCTAAACTAGCGGAATATGCCACTAAAATGGTGGATTGTTTTGTTATAATGTTGGCGGTGGAAATATATATGGTCGCATGGATTAACATATAACCAAGGGCTAGGCCAAGGGCCTAGCCATTTTCTTCCTCCCATATAAAACATTACTAAACTTAAATAATATATGCGTCGTAAGATAAACAAGGACCATATAGTGGCATGTTGGCTAGTGCGGAGTTATAAGTCCTTTGGGCTAGGATTTTATGAGTTCAACTCTAGTCGAATCCAATATAATTTTTAATAAACTATACTGTAAGAGGCCAATGGGGGGTTTCCATGTGGAAGCCTCTCATTGGATGTCCTCTGCCACATGTCAATTGGAGACTTGAACACACAAAATTCCATGTGTACCTATAAGAACCTACCACATATACCTATAACATCATTCCACATCTCCCTATATGGATGTGCCACATGTCACCATTTCATTGGTGACACATGTCACCTTGACCTTTGATTTTTTGACCAAGTTTGACCTTAGCTTTGATCCATTATAACTTTTACATACGAGCTTCGTATGACGAGCCATTTGCTTCGTTAGAAATCTTGCGTTGTGCTCTTCCCAACCATGCCATTTTAACTGAGTATTGGAAATTTTGAATTTTTTTCCTTTCTCTATTCACTGAAGCCATTATGAGTATCTTAAGTTGCCTCTGCAAGTTCCAAGTTGTTCTTAGCCTTCTTCGGATCCTTTTTGTATCACACCTTCCCATTGAGAGCTTTTTGGACCACCAAAAGTGTTCATCATTCAATTGGTAAGTGAGGGAAGAGTCCCCTCACTTTTTCCTTCTCTATCCACTTTGCCTTGCTTGGATGTGTGCCCTTTAAGCCTACTTGAAGATAATAAACATCACCCCTGCGTGAAGTCATCATCCTTATGTCCAGGATGATATCTTCCTGTAACTCATCCAAGTACTCCGGTGCAAAATCATCAACTGAAGGTATTGAAACTTTCTTATCCTGATCCATGATCATGGGAGGCTAAAAATTTTTCAAGTTCTCTACATTCACAACAGAGTAAATCTACATATACGGTGGAAGATCTAAATGAAAATAATTAGTCTCTCTTTTCTCCAAGATAGCGAAGGTTCCATATAGGATAGGCTTGAGTTTCTTTCCTTCACCATTCAATCGTTCCTTACTGATGTGAAGCCATACCCGGTCTCCAACCTAGAACTGATGATTAACCATGTGTTTGTCATGACGAGCTTTATACTGCGCTTGACTCTTCTCCAACTGTTTCCTGACTGCCCAGTGTATCTACTGAATCCTCTGGATGAACTTGCGGGATCTGTCGTTTGTTTTTTCTTCATTCACATCGAAATCTCTCTCATACATCAAGTCCAAAGGAACCTTTGGTAGGTACCAAAAACACGTCTCAAAAGGTGAAATCTGAGTGGACAAATGTAAATCTCGGTTATAATCATGCTTTACATGGGGTATATGTTCATCCCATAAATTAGGATGCTTGTTGCAGTAGCCTCAAAGAAAAAGTACCACTATTTTGTTTACCACCTATGTATTTCCATCAGTCTGTGGATGAAAATAAGTGCTCCTCTTCAATTTGGTGTCCATCACTATCCATAAGATAGTCCAAAAATCCCCAAGGAATCGAGTATCTCGATCTGATACAATGTACATGGGTACCCCAAAGTGAACCCAAACATACTGAAAGAAGATATTAACAGTCTTCTCAATAGTGATCTACTTTTTACATGGCATCAACATACACATCTTGTTGAACCTATCCACTACAACATACAAATAAGCATGATCCCTTTTGGTCATTGGTAAACCCCCTACAAAATCCATGGAAATTCTTTCCCATGGATGGGATGAAATAGAAAGTGGTGAGTATAGCCCCAATTTTCTATTAGTGGGCTTACAAGTAGAACACATCACGCACCCCTTTACATATTTAGTTATAATTACTTTCATTTGAGGCCAATAACAAAACCTCTTCAAATGAGCCATAGTTTTTCCTACCCCAAAATGCCCAGACACAAGAGAAGTATGATATTTTCTTACATGGACTCATTCACTTGTAGGAATACATAGCTTCCCAAGATGATAAAGTAACTTTCCCTATAGACAATAGTTCTCTACCTGTGCACCAAGGGTTAGCTTCTCATATACTTTTTTAAAGTCTTCATCGATGGCATATTTCTCTACATAGCTATCATGAGATAAAGAAGTATTCTTCAAAATAATATAAGCAACAATAGGAGGTCTAGAAATAATATCGGATACCTTCTTACTTCTATCCTTCTTGTACTTGATTACCAAATGAAATTTTTGTATAAAACCCATCCATCTGTAGTCCCAAGATTGTTGCAGTTTGGTCTGTGCTTGAAGATACTGTAAGGGCTGGTGCTCTGTATGTATGATAGTTTTCTTCCCTAACAAGTAGTGCTTCCATTTCTTTACTCTTTAAACTAATGCATACAACTCTTTATCATATGTAGGATAGTTAACAACAACTTAGTTAAAAGTTTCATAGTGGTAATAGATAGGCTTACGATATTGCATCAATAATGCACACATGGCATATCCACTTGCATCTGTCTCAATCTCAAAAGGCTGTTGAATATTTGGTGTGGTACTGATCTTCTCCTTCAAAGTGTCGAAAGATTTTTGTTTCTTTCCTTCCCACTAAAAAGTGCTCTTCACAATGGTGTTGAACATGTTGAAAATTTTGATTTAGAAGATGATGATGACCCTTTTGAAGTTCAAAATCAATATCAACAAGAACAAAATATACCACATAGACCAACAAAGCATGAGCATCCTGAACAAGAACAACTTGATCAAGAACATGAACAACTTGATCAAGAACTGCATCTCACGAGGAGATTTCATGAGAGAAACAAGCATGACATGTATGGCTATAAGCCAATTGATTTCAACTATTCTGCCTCAACCTCTTCCCCTATTCAGTCACAAACAATAGGTGTCTCTTTTTTAATTCATACTATCCCAAATGATCCACAACAATTTTCTAACGTTGTTGGCATACCTGAATGGGATGCTACCATGATAGAGGAGTATTTGGAACTCTGAAGTGCTTCCAACAAGCCCTAAATACTGGCCCTTTTAGACAATACCTATGAAGGACATGCAGTCTCACTGGAAGTAGCAATAGGGGATTGCAGGACACATGTGTCTGCAACCAGAAGAATGGAAAGTGGAATCAAGGAAACCACACACAAAGATCAGATCATTCTTTCCAAACATAACCCTACTTCACACAGTTATATATCAGATCTAACATACTAATGCATCATCATAGTAACGGAGAAAAGAACACATCACCAATCACACACAACAATAGGATATACGTGGTTCACCCTCTCCTTGGGGATATGTCCAAAGAACTGTGCTTTATAATATATCAGGTGAAAGATTACAGTTCTATCTGTGCTCTTAGCTTGCAGATCTCTCTCTTTCTTTCTTCTCTCTATCTCCCTTCCCTATGCACCCAGCTGTAGGATTAATCTTCGCACCCAGTTGAAGATCTTACAACATAGATTTCTCTCTCCACGCAATACTTCTCTCTCAACAATAACAAAAATCACTCATTATTACATACTTGAACCCATATCAGGTCCTCTTGACCTTTATTTATACATTACAATAGCTCACCGACAGCCTTAGGCCGAAGCCTAGGTGTCAAAACCCTAGGTGTCTAAAACCCTAGGTCAAATTAACCCACATTTTTAGGGATTCTCTAGCTTATCTTTCCTTCCTTCTCGCAAGGTTCTCCAAAGCATCTACTGATGTCTTTTTCCTCTTGATGAGTTTTCCAAGATTTGTCTTCCTTGTTGATCTATGTTCCTCGATATCCTCATCCAATGGATTTCTTTCTTTTACTTCGCTCCATCTTTTCATCTCTTTTTGTCACTTTGACCCAGTATCAGTCATTGTGTCTTTTGTGCAGTTCAAATTTCGCCTTTTCTTCTGTAATATTCACTTTATTCCATAACCAAGGGCCAACAGGCCCCCGACACTCACCTATGACTTGTCCCAAGGCACTCTGATCTGAATCTTCTTCTTTTCTTCAACTGCAGACTTTGCAGCACAGTCTGTGCTTTCTGCTCTTTTCCTCCCCACTGTGTGCGAACTATCTTTTCTGTGTCTGGTACCCAGTTTCAACTACACCTGGTACCTAGACCCTTCTCCCTCTGTTTTTATAGAGATTTGTGAGGCAGCTAGTTGTCATAGTACAATTTCAACCGACTCCCATTCACTAAACCTTCCTTCCACTCTTCATTCAAAGTCTTCAGCTATGCAACTCCTCCTTTTGTAACATAGGCAACCTCATATATCCCCATCCAATGTGTTATGAACTTCCCTGGATGCTTCATGAACTTGCTATCATATACCAATACCAGATCTCCTTGCTTAAATGCTTTCTTTTTTATGTGTCTGTCATGATAGGCCTTTTCTTGTTCCTTTTGAACTTGCTGATGGAATCCTGCAATAAATCTATCTTCTTCTAGTTTGACCAATTGTGCCAACCTCTCTTGAATAATGCCAATATCATCCATATATGTAAAGGCTGCAATTCTTAATCTAGGAACTAAATATTCCATGGGTACAACTGCTTCTAGGCCATAAACCAACTTAAAGGGGGTCTGCATTGTCAGCTTCTTACAAGTAGTTCTATAGGCCCATAACACTGCTGGTACTCTCAAATTCCAATCATCCCTATTCACACTACAAATATTTGTCAGTGTTTTCTTAGAGATATTATTGAATGCTTCAACTGTCTCATTCTCTTGTGGGTGGTAAGGAGTGCTCTTCTGGTGGTGAACTTCAAATTCCTGAGTCAAGGATTGAATAGTCTTATTATTAAAATGTGTTCCTTGATCACTCATGAGGATCTTTGGGCATCCAAACCTGTTTATGATATCATCAAATATGAAACACGCAGTTGTAGTTGCACTACAGTCCTTATCTTCTATTGATTCTTCCCATATGGTCAAATACTCTGTTGCAATGATGATGTATCTGCCTCCTGTGCGCTTCCCTGGTGGGTTTATAGGTCTCACGAAGTCAATGTCCCATTTCTCAAAGTCCTGTAAGGTTAGTTGGGGTTTCAATGGTATGTCATCTCTTCTAGATGGTTTCCCAACTCTTTGGCATACATCGCAGACTCTATAGTAGTCTTTAGCATCTCTATGTAAAGTAGGCCACCAAAGGCCATTTCTAAGAACCTTCTACTCTGTTTATTTTCCTACGTAGTGTCCTCCTTTGATGCCTTCATTATATTCTGCTAAAATCAGTGGTCTTTCTGCTTCCATGACACATCTCCTCAGGATGTCATTAGGTCCCATCTTGTATAGTTGTCCAACTATAAGTGAAAAATCTACAGCGCGCACTATCAACTGTTTCTTTTGGGTGATTGTGTATTCACTAGGTTCCATTCTTGTTGACAAGAACTGGACTATCTTGGAAAATTGATCATAAACCTTTCTAATGGCTAGAAACTCTGCATCTAACAATGTATCCTCTAAACTAGTAGGTTCCTCTTCGTGTTCCAATCTTGACAAGTGGTCAGGTTCCTTGTTCATCCTTCCTGGTTTTACTACGATCTCAAAATCATATTCCTAAAAGAGAAGAATCCATATGCATATTATTCCCCCCAACACTGGCTTGTTGACTAGGTATTTCAACACAGAGTGATCAATGAAAAATTTAAAGTGTCCTACCAACAAGTAGTGGCGAAATTTTTGCAGCACATACACCATGTCTAACCCTTCTCTCTTAGTGGTTGTGTAATTTATCTCAGCTATTGAGAGATCCTTTATAGAAAAGGATAACGGGTGGTCAATGTATCCTACTCCCGATTGTGCTAACACTGCTCCTAATGCAATATAAGAGGCATCAACATGCACATGAAATTCCTTGATCCAGTATGGGAAAACTAGAATAGGCGCAGTAACCATTTTCTATTTCAGTGTGTCGAAGCTCTGTCGGCATGCTTCTGTCCATTGAAACTGACAATCTTTCTTCAAAATATTCTCCATGGGTATTGTGATCTGTGCATATCCTTTAATGAACTTCCTGTAGTATCCAATATGTCCTAGAGAAATGTGCAACTATTTGACTGAAGTAGGAGGGGGCAAATTGACAATAATGGAAATCTTAGATGGATCTACCAACAATCCGTGCTTACACATAATATGGCCTAGCAGCACTCCAAAGGGTGAAAAGAAGATGCACTTGTTTAGGTTCAGGGAAATATGACATTGCCTGCACTTATCCAACATTAGTATTAAACATTCAATATGGTTTTTCAATAAGCTAAAAACAGTGCAATCATCAAAATATGCTTCCAGAAATTTATGTAAAAACTCCTTGAATGCTTTGACCACCGCCCTAGAAAATATGGCTGGTGCATTCTTCAATCCAAAAGGCATCACTGTATATTGGTAGGATCTCCATTCTGTTTCAAATGTGGTCTTATGGCGATCTTCTTTGGAAATCATGATCTGATGGTATCCTGAGAATCCATCGGTGAAGGAGTAGACTTCCTGTCCTCCCACGTTATCTAACACTTCATCAGTAAATGGTGTAGAGAATGGGCCATGTAAATAGGAATCATTCAGCTTCCTGAGATCTACACAGATTTTGATCTCTCTGGTATTCTTATCCTACACCACCATAGGGCTAATCCATTTTGAATCTTCAACAGGTTCTATGATTCCTGCTTCCAACATTTTGTCTAGTTCAATCTTCACTTTCTCCTTATATTTAAGGTTCAATCTATAAGGTCTTTGTTTAAGTGGCCTTGCATCTGGTTTCAAATGGATCTTCATATCTCCCATGGGCCCTTTAATGACCTTCATATCAGTGAACTTGGTTGGAAACAAGTCCTGATATTCATTCACTAACTCTATGATCTAATCAATAGTGGCATCATCCCAGTAATCTCCAACATTAGAAAGCTTAGGTGCTTTCTCTATTCCAATATTAACTTTCTTTATTTTGATTGGTTGTCCAATAAAAGGTAGTTATACTCCTGTTCCTTCTATGTCTCGATCTCCTTCTGTTTCTGTGATGTTCACCTTCCTAGGATCATCGTCTTCATCGACATTGATATTGTAACATCCTTGCAATTTCTGAAGAGGTGCAGCCCATTCATCCTCTTCTTGCTCCACGGGGAGGCTAGGGGATTCCTCAAATATGTTTTTTCTTACAACCTATAAATCTTGATCTACCAGAGGGTGCTAACTTTCAAATAAAAATGTAGCTACAAAATTATTGGTCATACCTTGCCAATCTGTAGTGGTGAGGCGCAGTTCCACTTCAAGGTACCAGTTGATAGGTGTTGTTTCTAGAGTATTGATGAATTTTTGCACCCACTTTTCTTGAGGAATGCAGTTCCAGGCCTCCTCACAACCTCGCACATGGTATTTCGGACAACTTTGACCTGTGTGCCTAACTTCACATCCTTCAACTTATTCTGAAAATCGCGTTGTCATCAAAGTGCGACATTGTATCCAGTTCGCGATGTTCCTTTTATGTGTTCCCCACCATGTTTTTGGAGTATCCTTCAAAGCCTCTTCCAATGCCAACAATCTCTGTTGTACTGGTACAGTTTCTTCAAATTCCAATAAGAAATTTTCTAAGTGATTCAAACCATCAAATGTGGGTAAATTACTTACTGTTGTGTCGATCCAACGAACTTCTCTGGTCAATCTAGCACATCACTGCGCAGAAACTTCATACATCTTGTTCTTCCATTTCTCTAGTGCTTCTTTTGAGTCTAATGAGCATGTGTTGTCATTTTGCCAAATTAAATTCCCATCTTTTGTAGGATTAATGTAATCCTGCTATCTTGCGGTCAATTTGTATATATTCTTTAGCTCATATGCACAATCCTCTTCTTTGATGGGCTCTGTGTATCTGGGACCTTCATCAGGATCCAAAGGTGTGATGACCCTAAGGCCATCTCCTTAGAACGTCATTCTTTGTTTCTTCAAATCCACAACAGTAGAATTATTGAAAGCCCAATCAATTCCTAATAACGCGGGATAAGGAAATCTATCATTGACTATCTCAATCACCTCAAAGTCCACAAATGTTCTAACCCCATCGATGTCCATAGGGACATGTTCTAGTCTTCTAAAGGGGCTCAAAGCCTATTGATTGGCCATCCTGAGCCTGATAGGGGAATAGATGAACTTAGTTTTTCCCATCAGTGCCCAGGTCTGGTTCGTCATGACATTGACCTCCAATCCTAAGTCAAGGACCACATAATCTATATCATATTATCCAATTTGAGCATTAAGGTGTAGTTACTTATTTTTCCTTCTCTTTTTGGATAGTTGATGTACTACTTTATTTAGTAGAGGATCTACGTTTCCTAGCTCATACTGTCTGATCAAGTTTTGGAGCTCTTGTACAAATCTCTCATCCTTTAGCAAATTAACACAAGTGCATAAAAATTCCATGAGTCTGATTACCTCTTTTCCTTCTCCAGGTGAAGCAGACTTATCAAAGGCCAGGCACATTCCACATTCTCTCACTTCTGGTTGTGCCTTTGATGAAGAATCCCAATCTCTTCTAAACTCTTTTCTTGCCTCTTCAAATGCCTGCTTCTCTCTCTTTGGATCAAACTCTTGTGTCTTCTCCACATCTTTTCTGACTCCTGATTGTTCTGTAGTCTTCTCTAGAGTCACCATGTCTTCTCCTGTAGCAGTGCCTCCTCTAGTGATAACAACGACTCTGGGATCTACTCTGCGAGGTTCTATTGTGATTAGTTGTACTTGTTGGTTTCCTCCTCTTCTTTCCTAAAGTTTGGCTAACAATGCAGGACAATCTTCTTGACATGTTAAAATGAATTACAGTAACTACAAGTGTTACAAGGGTTCTAACAGTCCCTCGCCAAATGACCTGGCCATGCGCAATTATAACAAATGATCTAACCTCTACCTCGGCCAATACCTACTCCTCATCCTCTTCCTCTAAATCCATGACGAGGGTTGAATTTTCCTCTTCCAGGGGAATTATATTGCGTAGCATTCCCTTCTTTCTGTACTTCACCTTGAATTTTGTATATATCCCTTGACCTTTCATTAATAAGGTCATAGGACCTACAATCCCTATCATCATGCCCTACCAACTTACAAAATTTGCAATACAGATTTGTGGGTGTCTGAACATATTTTTTCATGTAATAACATTCACCAAGGTGATGTCTATTTCTACATACCTCGCACCAAGGTAGGGTAACTTGCTTCAAAGGGATCGGAGCTCCAGAATCCAAGTATTCATGAAACAGGGGGAAATGCTCCTTATCATGGCCTTTTGATTTGCATCCGATACAAGAGATGTCTTCTCTTTCATCTTTTCCCTTATTTTTTTTCATATCCTCGACCTATAGTGATAAGCTAGTTAGCTGACTCAAGATTTGACTCATATCTGAGCTGGATTCTCCCATAGGGGTTGATTCTAGCTTCATGGAAATCTCCAGTGCCTTAGCCTGCGAAGCGATCTTCTATTGCATCCGAGGGACTTTTATGTGTGTTAAAAGGGTATCAATGAACCATTCCTTCTTCTTATCGTCTAGGATCTGAAAAGTCAGTCGGCCCGTTAAGGTTTTAAACCTCTGATCAAATTCCCAAATAGGTTCATTTATTCTTTGCTTGATTTCTTTCAAATCTATAATGCATTGTGACTCTGACTTGGGTTTCTTGAATTCTGCAACCAACACATTCTTCATCTCAGTCAGTGGCTTAGGTTGTACAATTCCTTGGACAAGTTTCATGTACCAGCTCAATGCGCGATCTCTCAAGGTAGTACTAAACTGAGCTCGTTTAACAGCTTCATCAATGACATTCTTAATACTCCATACAACTTCACATAGAAACCAATGTTGATCAGGATCTTCAGATCCATCTCCTCTAAAGGTGGGTAACCTCATCTCATTTTCCATAGATGTTCCTAAGGTTCCTGACTGAGTATGCACTAAACCAATTGTACCAGTGTTCTGAGTTCTCTAATAACTTAGGTTACTCTGGTTACTTAATGTTGTTAAAACAACATGGGGTTTAATAGTACTTACTTCAACAGTCTGCGCAGTCCTTGAAGTTTCTGACTCTTCTCAGTGAGGTTATTTAGTCTTCTCTTCTTCTTCCCTAGAAAACTCTGAATGTTCCTCGTTCAACAACTATTCTTCTTCTCCACTATATAAACCTTCTTCTTGTGTTGGTTTGTGACTCTGCTCGAACATGTTCACTAGAGGAACTTCTCTAAAGGTCCTCCTACTGTGCGTGTGTTCGATCTGTATGTCGTCATTGCTATCTAAATTCTTGAACATTATCTTTTTTAGTTTGATCCACTACTGTATCTTCAAGATTTTCTTCTCATGCAATAGCATCTTCATCTTCAACTTCAATAAGTGTAAAAATTTTCCTCCTGGTCCTTTAAAGAAATATCTCTCTTCTTGGCTATATGATTCTACCCTATCAATAGAAAACTCTGTGATATACCCTCCAATGGTACTATCAAACCAGTGATCTACTGCTATTGACACGATGTTATCAAATCTTTTGACCTTTTTGATCATCTCCGATGTCCAAACCACAGGTTATCCAGGTGGATATCGGTGGCCACCCACCTTTTCTAACTGGCTCAAAACAGTTTTCTGGCAATTTTGGCAATTTACTATTTTTAGCAGGTTTTAACTTTCGGGACCATTTTGAGGGCCTAAATGAGGGTTTTTCGAGATAGAGGTTATCAATGATAACTAAAGGAATGATTTATCCCCCAAAATTAATCTCCTA
>ML794128.1:224159-234234 GCA_009831015.1 Picea engelmannii
AAGATCGTATGCAAAAGTTACGACCCCGGGAAGTTGATGTACTAACTTACCCAAACGGGGCCCACATGACTTTTGGCACTTCATCTCCTAGGGTTAGGTTTTTGGATGTCTAGGGTTTTTGGAATTCTTGTTTATTGTAAAAAGGCCTTCAAAGACTCATTGTAATCATCTTCTTATGAATGAGCGCAGCCGTCACATCTCTTCTCAGAGATAAGCCACCACCATTCTAGCGAGTCTTTCACTCTGTATTTTTACAATCTCTGTACATTTCTTTGATTATTAGAAATCGTGTATTATTGCATATCTGTGTTTATGGTTTCATATCTGATACATTTCTGTTATATTATTGAATATCTACGATATCTTTGTGCATTTCTTTATTATATCTTCGTTCTCATTTCGTGCTAAAAATAATCTGGATTAGTGGTATCAGAGCAGGTTGTTCTTGATCTTTTATTTAGTGCATGTCCCCGACAAGGTTCGATTATAGAAAGTTGGGTCTCTATATTTTCTCTCTTGAGGAAAATCATTCTCGCACACCCAAGAAACCCTCAATAGTGGAAGAAAATAAAAATGACGGAGCAGATGATCCTATCAATCTATTGCTTGAGAAAGCTCTCACGTGACAGAGGGACGAAATGATGGAGAATTTTTCGCACATCCTTCAACCCCTGTCAATAGAAACAAGTGAATCTTCATCAAGTGGCCACTTTGGAGGAACCATGCCTTTCAAGGTACAAGTTAATTTTGATATTCCTATATTTGAAGGACAGATAGATCCAGAAGCCCTAGACAAATGGTTAAATCTACTAGAAGGTTATTTCTCTGTTCACAAATTTTCCAACAAAGAAAAGATCATCTTCACACTCCTTAAATATCTCCCCATGTGAAACATTGGTGGGAAAATTATTGGGAAAAGAGTTCCACAGAGGAGTCTGAAATATATGGGGACGATCCCACTTGGGATTTTTTTGTGGATGTGGTAAAGGAATAGTATTACCCTGTTGGAAACTATGAGGACCAGAACATGAGATGGACCACACTGTGGAAAGAGAGGGTCCAAGAAGTTCTAGAGTTCACCAATACCTTCCATACCTTGTGCACCAAGCTAGGTATCAAATACTGTGAGCGACATTTGGTTATGAAATACCGTGGGGCTCTACACAGATACATCCAGACTGAAATTGATTTTCTGTACATCTCATCACTCGGTGTTGCTTATCGATATGTTGTTAAAATCGAGCAGAAATTTAAGCACCAGAACAAACGAGAGTTTGGTTCTGCAAATCACCAACAACCAAAGTATGACAAAGACGACCCTAAAAAATAGTCTCCTGAAAACTATTCCAAGCCACATGAAAATAAGGGTCACAAAAAGACAAAGAAGGACACTGGAAAATGGTGTGATTTCCACAAAATCCCCTGGCACAACACTGATGAATGTCGCTCAAAATGGTCATTGGTGGCCGATATCAAATACAAGGATCCGAACCCTAATTCATAATCTTATTATGAAAATACTGGTAAAGGACAGATCATTGATGCAAACCCCACTGCTATTGTCGTGACCGCAACAATTCAACTAGAAGAACCAAGAGATCCTGAAGAGGGGGAGCACCTTTTTCATTCATATATGTGGGTGAAGGGGACCCCGCTACATTTTATTGTTGATAGCGGAAGCCAAAAGAACCTCATATCAGCAGAGGTCATTAAAAAATTGGGATTGTTAACAACACCACACCCGCAACCATACAACATCGGGTGGCTTCGCTAAGGACAATATCTCTGTGTCAGCCAACAGTGTCGATTGTCATACAGCATCCAACCCTTCAAGGATTAGGTATTATGTGATGTTTCCCCACTGGATGTATGTGATGTTCTCTTGGGCCAACGATATATGTGGAGACTCTATGTTGTTTATGAGTCTCAACCCCGTAGTGTCATTGTTATTTTGGGGGGTCATCTCTACAGAATACGAGAGGTAGTTCCAACTATTTTTCCACCTAAAAAGTGTCGCAAGGTAGTATCTCATACTGCAAAATTAAACTTCTTCACAATTTGTTCAAAAGGGGATAGAAGGACACTGCAACCACTACAGCCTCACCCTCTGCACCTTCTATCCTATAGAAGAAGGTCGACAAGGTTGCAACAAAGCACAAAGATTCCTTCTACACACCTTCCTCTCATGTAGCTCAACTTGTTGAACAGCCTTAGATTCAACAGGTTCATGACAGACTTCCACAAACTAAGTAGCATGATGTCTCTAGCAATACAAGCATCTCACCAAGATGCAGATCAGCAAATGATTTTCCCTCTCCCTTGGGAACTCAATGCAATGGAGACCATTGCTTCCTAAGGAGGGAGGATATTGATCCGGATTATTTTCGGCATGAAATGAGAACGAAGATATAATAAAGAAATGCACAGAGATATTGCAGATATTCAATAATATAATAGAAATGTATCATAGATGCAACCATAAACACAGATATACATTGATACATCATTTCTATTAATCAAAGAAATGTACAGAGTGAAAAACTTGCTAGAATGTTTGCGACTTATCTCTGAGAAGAGATGTGACGGTTGGACTCATTCACAAGAAGATGATTATAATGAGGCTTTGAAGGCCTTTTTACAATAAACAGGAATGTCAAAAACCCTAGACATCCAAAAACCTAACCCTAGGAGATGAAGCGCCAAAAGTCATGTGGGCCCTGTTTGGGTAAGTTAGTACATCAACTTCCCAGAGTCGTAACTTTTGCATACGATCTTCGTTTTAGGAATATGATAGCTCGTTGGAAAGGTATCATAGAGGAGATTCATTTTGGAGGATCAATCATGCCGTTGGATATCATTAAGAACCTCAATATTTAAAAAAACTCATTTAGGCCCTCAAAATGGCCTCGAAAGTTAAAACCTGCTAAAAATAGTAAATTGCCAAAATTGCCAAAAAACTATGTTGAGCCAATCGGAAAAGGTGGGTAGACACCAATATCCACCTGGATCAACAGGCAGTCTAGATCTGATCTCAAACTCAATATCTGCTAATCTGGCCAGCCACTCGTATAAATCCTTATGAATTCCTCCAAAGAAAATCTCGTGTATATTAGTAAATATATACCTTCCCAACCAATCTTCTACACTAATATTAGGCTTCTTCTTCAGAGATTCTGTGAATTCCTTTTCTTGTTCTTCTATCCATTTCTGAATCTATGGAAACCACCTTGACATTCCCTCAAGAATATCTTGGTCTTGGCAATGGAACCATTTGTAGGCACACGGGTAGACCCAGGATTCAACTCTAATAGCACACCAACAAGCCCTAACTACTGGCCCTTTCAGCAACACCTGCGAAGCATATGCAATCTTACCCGAAGTAGAAATAGGGTGTTGTAGGACACAGGTGTCTACAACTAGAGGAAATTCAAGTGGAATTAAGGAAACCATGCACGAATATCAGATCATTATTACCAAACATAACCCTACTTCACATAGTTATATATCAAATCTAACATACTAATGCATCATCATAGTAAGAGAGCAAAGAACACAACACCAATCACACACAAAAACATGATATGCATGGTTCACCCTCTCTCTAGGGCTATGTCCACAAAATTGTGCTTTATAATATATCAGGTGAAATCTTACAGTTCTATCTGCGCTCTTAGCTTGCAGATCTCTCTCTTTCTATCTCCCTTCCCTGTGCACCCAACTACAGTATTGATCTTCGCACCCAACTGAAGATCTTACAACACATATTTTTGTCTCCACACAATACTTCTCTCTCAGCGATAACAACAATCACTCATTATTACATACTCGAACCCATATCAGGTCCTCTTGACATTTATTTATACATTACAATAGCTCACCAAAATCCTTAAGCCTAAGCCTAAGTGTCAAAACCCTAGATATCAAAACCCTAGGTGTCTAAAACCCTAGGTAAACTTGACCCAGGTTTTCAGGGCTTCTCTAGTCTGGCTATCCTTCCTTCCCATCAGGTTCTCCAAAGAATCTATCCGTGGCTTTTTCTACTTAGTGAGTTGTCCATGATCTGGCTTTCTTGCTGATCTATATTCCTCTATCTCCTCGTCCAACAACTTGCTTTATTTTACTTCGCTTCATATTTTATTCTCTTTTTCTCACTTTGATCTAGTATCAGTCACTGTGTCTTCCGTACAGTTCACATTTCACCTTTTCTTCTATAATATTCTCTTTCTTCCATAACCAAGGGCCAACAAAGGGCCCCATTGAATTCTTTCTAGCAGGTTTGTTGTTATCGACTCTAACACATTGCTATGAGAGTATGAACTAGAGTAGTACCCTAGGCCTATTTCCATTATTTATAGGTGACCTTGGTCTCAATAGATGTTGAACCATCAATGGTCGTTGACTAAGAGATTTCACTTGTGTTCGATGTCAACAAAAATCATCACACATAGGGATTCAGTGATACCTTGGTTTCTATTTGACCCCATTGGTGGATTCCTCATATTTTTCAATAGTCTTCATTGTTGGCTACTATTCATAGATTCTATGTCATGCATTATTCCATTTGGTGCATGTAGGAGTCATACCTCATTGTGTCCCTTACAATATATTCATCCAATTCCTTCCAAATATTTGGTATTTTTCTACCCCACGTGTTGGATGATGGAGGATGCCTTAATTCCTTCCTTCCAATAGATCTATTCCTATTTACTTCAACAAATATTGCTCTAGGAAAATGATCTATATTTATATTTGGTACCTTGGGGATTGCATTCATCAGTGTCAGGTTCCCTCGCTATTTGAAGTGGGGATACACCAATGTCCTATGCTCTATATATTCTACCAAGTGTTCAACATCAACTCATTGATTTGCACTTGTTATATTGTAGCATGGTACCTTGATGCCCATTTTCATCATTGGCGGTTCACCTCATGTTTTTAACATTATACCTCAATTATCGATAATCAAGCAATGTCTCATTGTGTTCAACCCCAGCACAATTATTCACATAGTGTAGACTCGTACCATGACGAATCGTTTTGAATACTTCGTGTCAAGTACGAGCATAACATATTTTTTTTGCCTACCCGACATATATTATACCACCCTAAAGACATTGGTACTTGTAAAGGATCATTTTTTTAACTCCAATGGTCCCATATATCCTCTTTTTTTTATTTTGAGACATAGCTCCATCGTGTCTCTATTCATGGCTATGATCTACTTTTACATGGATCCATTGTGTATTCCTTGTGGCCATCCTTGCTACTTCATATATATCACAGGGATCCACCATGTATTTTTTGTGTCCGTGGAAATTATTCATACTTTCATCTATATTCCATGGATCTGCAGTGTACTTGATTTGGCGACCATCCTTACATTACTCCTAAACATCGGTATGCCTGACTTGGGAAGAGAATACTCTTACTTGGTCTATGTTGACGGTTTATATTCTTGGATAAAATGTTTAGGAACCTTCATTTTGGCTCTACTTCAATGAATCTTTGCCTCTCAGAGTTATAATGTATTTTGGCCATTAGTTTTCCTTTTGATCTCACACATTATGGGGCATCTATTATACCACAATTTACCACACCATTTGCATTGTGAGATGGCTTAGTATTTTTCCATGACTTGCAAACTTAAATCCCAACTTATCTCATCAAAGCCACTTAAAAAAAAAGTGTTTTTTATTATATCCATGGGTCACCTTTGTGAAATACATGAAAATATGTTCCTTGATAGTGTATAACCCATGAATGTCCTAAAAAAATGTGAAAAATAAAATAATTCGACATTTTTCGTGTAGGGTTTTCAGTTCGTTTCTTTTTCCAACCTCCCTAAGCCTATACCAAATGGAATTGAACCTCCTTGACTTCTTTAGGATGGTATAAAGGAACCTATGGGGGCATGGATGAGGAGGAAAACCTAGGTGTAAAGTTAGGATTAAGAAATTTCAAGTCTCCCTATTCCCCTTCATCCTCTAAGTAACATCCCTGTAACCTGGAACCCTTGTTCTATCTTTCCTTCCTTTTAATTATATGAACATAAGGTGTGTTCCTATCCTTATTGGTTCATCCAAGGAAGGGAAATATTGTTGAGTGATGCTTTAAGGACCTTTTTTAGGAACCTAGGCAGTTGGTTTCAAGGCAGTGTCAACAATTGGAGTCAGGTTGTAACCACTTCTTTTACCATTGCTAATAAAGAGTTCTCTTTTCCCCATACTTGTGTATTATTGATTTAATTTGTTTATGGATGTCCAATTACTCTTCATATTTGAATCTATCTATCAATTATTTGTATGATTTAATGTTATAACTACCTTGTTGCAACACTTTCTTGATCTTATTTTGCAAGATAAATCAAGTAGGATTCAAGAGAAGTATCAGGTTTGAGAGAGGGTAATGACATCAAACATAAGGATA
The DNA here is from genome assembly GCA_009831015.1 of Picea engelmannii. Taxonomy (NCBI): domain Eukaryota; kingdom Viridiplantae; phylum Streptophyta; class Pinopsida; order Pinales; family Pinaceae; genus Picea; species Picea engelmannii. The sequence goes on from ML794128.1 coordinate 230,586, forward strand.
CAAGGTGTGAAACTTTCTTCCCTCTCTGATAAAGTAGTTATTTCATTACAAGTCTTGTGTGTCGGTTAGGGTTATATATTTCACTTGGTCAATCTATGTTGTGACATGACCCAAACTCACGAGGGAAAAACCCCATAAAAAATTGCATCCAACTTATTTCTACAATCATCATGAATGTGAACCTAGGAAACACACCCAAACACACGAAGATGATCAAATGAACGATTCTTCCCATACCATTGTTCGAATAGAGTTATGGAAGGAACAACACAAGTTGATATGTGATTGGGAAGATAACTTGCATAGTATAATGCTTCATCCCAGAAGTAAGGAGGTAGATATTTGTCCTACAAAATGCATCTATCCATTTTAACTAATGTCTGGTTTTTGTGTTCTGCAACACCATTTTGTTGAGGGGTGCGAGGAACTGAATACCACCATCCAATACCATATCAAAGCCATTATTCTTCAGAAGGTTGATTTACATACTCACCACCATTGTTTGATATCAGGAATTTGATGGTTCTACCACATCGCTTTTCAACAAAGGCTCGAAACTCCTTGATCTTTTCAAAGAAAAGGTTCTTATTATTGAGAAAATACACCCATGTAATGCGAGAGAAATCATCAATGAATGTCAAAATGTACAATTCACCTGCCAATGAAGGCAAATTTATGTAGAATACATCACTATGAGCCAACTCCAATAGGTTATTTTTTATGCATGCTTTTCCATATTCGAGTGGTGCTTGATGATGCTTCCCAAGAACACAACCCTTACAAAATCCTTTAGGGGGAAACACCTTTGATTAAACTAACAGCCATATTCTGAGTTATCAGTGCCTTTAGAATTTGGAAATTCAGATGTACGAGTCTCTAATGCCAAATTATACTTCTCTCATAATTGTGAGAAACAAGTGAATTATGTTCAGGTTTAGGGAAAGTCAACTCACAAAACTTATACAAACTATCTATCGGTTTGAGAATCCTTCCAATAACATTTGAACTACCCTTCTTCAAATCATGAAAAAAGAACTGATCTAGCAAAAATTCCACAATATTACATGTCTATGTGAACTGAGAAATAGACAACATATTTTCATTGATATTTGGTACATGATATACATCTACAATATTCCCATGTCAACAAGCAACATAACCCTAACTAACAACATCCAAACAAAAATCATCAGCAACATAGATTTTACTCTCCTTAGCTTCATCTAACCACGTGAACAAAAATGCATCGTTGGCCATGTGGTGAGTGAAACTAGAGTCAACTACCCATTGGTTCTCTGTATAATGAGACAACAAGGCCTATGAATTCCTGACTTGGAAGGTTAAATTATCAGCAGGTCGATGAACATGAGACATGATCTAGGTGGACATTGGTGGCCACCCACCTATTCCAACTCGCTCCTCTTAACAGTTTTTAGTTCAACACATTCTTATGTACTTCTTTGTCATTGTGGGTTCTACACTTCTAGGGATTTTTGAATCCCTACACATATTCTAGGAGTAGACTGGTGGCTTCCCACCTAATCCAACTGGATTATTTTGGGAGTTTTCATGTCAGCACATATTTCTATACTTCCAGGGCTGTTTTGGGGCCCTAAATAATGTTATTTTGTATTTCCATGGTGAATCTATACAAAGAGTCAGAGTTTGATGCCATAATGTGTATTTATCGAAAATACCTTTCCAACAAGCTATCGCACGCCTAAAAAGGAGGTCGTATGCAAAAGTTACTACCCCAGGAAGTTGAGGTACCAACTTACCCAGTGGGGCCCACATAAATTTTGGTGTTTCATCTCCTAGGGTTAGGTTTTTGGATGTATAGGTTTTTGGAATTCATGAGTAATGTTAAAAATGCCTCTGGAGCCTTATTGTAATCATTTCACTCAGACGGATGCGCGTAGCAGCCGCATCTCTCCTCAAAGATAACTACCACCAATTGAGCAAGTTGTTTTCAGCTATGCAGTTTTACAGTTTCAGCCTATTTTATTTATTCAATAGAATTTATTGTTCAATGCATATCTATTGTTTTTTCTCAGTATCTCTATGTTATTGTATTCATTCTATTATTCTTTTCGTTCCTCTCATAAATCTGGATCAATGGTATCAAAGTGGTTTTCTCTTCATTTATTTTTCTTCATGCATGTCCCTGACAAGATCTGGGTACAAGAAGTTGGGACTCGAACCAGTCGAACCTTTGCATGATCGGTCACACCGAGCCTGAAAAAAACCCATAGGGGAATAAAATAAATATGATGGAGTAGGATATCCTTTTAAAATGTTGCTTGAGGAAGCCCTTGCGCGACAACGACACGAAATGATGGACACCTTTGCACAGATCCTTCGGTGGTTTCCCACATGAGAAGCATATTCATCAAGTGACCATGTAATCGGCTTCAAGGTACAGGTAAATTTTGATATTCCATTATTTGAAGGACTGATAGATGTGGATGATGTAGATAAATGGTTTAATATGCTCGAAGGGTATTTTTTGGTCCACAATTTTTCCAATAGGGAAAAGATTACTTTTTCACTCCTCAAGGTCGTCCCGCATGTTAAGGAATGGTGGGATACTTACTCTGAGAATAGGTCCATAGAGAAAAATACAATATTTTCAGTCACCCACACATAGGATTCCTTCAGGGATGCCATTAAAGAATAATACTACCCTTTTGGAAGCTACGTGGACCAATACAAAAGATGGACCACCCTGCGTCAAGAAAGGGACCAAACAGTACCATATTTCACCAATATATTCCATATCCACCAAATTAGGTATCAAAGACTCTAAGTGATATCTAGTGCTCAAATACCATGACTGTTTGCATAGATAAATTCAAACAAAAATGGATTTTCTAGACATTGCATCATTGGGTATGACTTATAGATATGTTGTCAAGATTGAGCAGAAATTTAAGTACAAGAGGCGAGATTTTGGATCTACAAACTCCTCATAGTCGAAGTAGGGAAAAGGTGGCCCCAACCCACACAAAAAGGGACAAAGAAATGATGAACACTCTCAGGACAACAAGTCCAAGCCACAACACAAAAATGGTAATGAGAAGTCGAAGAAGGACATAAGAAAAAGGTGTGAATACCATAAAATACCTTGGCACAACTTCGAAGAATGCCTCTCTAAGAAGTCACTCATGGTTGAGATGAAATATTTTGAGTCAGAGGCTGATTATAACTCTGAATCAAATATAGAAGGAGGGAAGTGGATTATTTATATTGAACCGAGCATCATTGTCGCTACCACCAAAGTCCAACTAAGAGAATCAAAAGAACCATAGAAAGGGGAACACCTCTTTCAATCATAGATGTGCATAAAGGGGGCTCTACTTCATTTCATTGTTTATAGTGTTGGGTATGTTTTATATTCTTTTCCAACATATTTTCACCGAGCCGACATATTTCTGGGATGACATATTACCGGGACCACATGATATTAGGTGGTTTTTCGGCACATGGTTTTTGCCGATGGTTTTCTATTTTTGGTTAAGGAATTAGGGTTTTGGACTAATCCAGATCATTGGTTTAGGGTTTTGGATGCCGCTGGCACCTATATGTATATTGTATTGTAAACAATGTAACACAATGTGTATCAATATAATATATGTTGGTTTTCTCGGTT
>ML794128.1:237692-253466 GCA_009831015.1 Picea engelmannii
CTGGAGATTTGGATCGTAGGAGATCTACAAGCAGGTATGTGTTTAACCTGTTTGGAGGAGCAATAAGTTGGATGAGCAAAAGACAGGCTGTAGTGGCACTTTCAACTACAGAATCTGAATACATGGTAGCCACTCATGCAAGTGAGGAAGCAGTATGGTTACAAATATTGTGTTCAAGTATTGGGTTGGTACAAGAAGCTGTAAGGATAGAGTGTGACAGTCAGAGTGCAATTTTCTTGGCGAAGAACCCTGCTTATCATTCAAAGACAAAGCACATTGATGTTCAATATCACTTTGTGAGAGACATGATTGAAGAAAAGAAAGTATCACTGATGAAGGTGGACACTTTGAAGAATGTTGCAGATTCATGAACAAAATCAGTGAGCACTAAGAAGTTCTCTTGGTGTAGAGGATCCATGGGCATTGTTGACTATGTAACCCTATAACCCCCTGTGTGCAAAGAAAACAACAAGTGGGAGAATGTTGGGTATGTGTTATATTCTTTGCATGAGTAGTAGTGTCTGAGCGCCGGCACTGGGTGTGTAGGGGGGTTAGAGGGGGGTGGAGCCCCCCGCATGGGGGTTCGGGGGCAGCGCCCCTGATTTTTTTTTTTTCGGACCGACATATTTTCGCCAGGCCGACATATTTTCGCCGGGCTGACATATTTCCGGGACGACATATTACCGGGACCACATGATATTAGGTGGTTTTTCGGCACATGGTTTTTGCCGATGGTTTTCTATTTCCGGTTAAGGAATTAGGGTTTTGGACTAATCCAGGTCATTGGGTTAGGGTTTTGGATGCCGCTGGCTCCTATATGTATATTGTATTGTAAACAATGTAACACAATGTGTATCAATATAATATATGTTGGTTTTCCCGATTTGGGTTTCCAGGTGAAAAATCTCTGTGTAATGTTTGTATTTGCCATTGTATCTTTTCTATTCTTTTCTGAATATCAGTTTGCAGTAGATATTGTACAAGGTTAGAATTTACAGATAGCAGCAGTCAGAAGAACCTGATCTCACCAGAGGTCATCAAGTGGTTGGACCTCTCAATGAAACCTCACCCAAAAATCTATACCATCGGTTGGCTTCTCCAAGGAAGATATATCTATGTCAACCAACAATGTTGTTTGTCCTACGACATCAAGCCTTTCAAAGACGAGGTATTGTGTGATATTTATTGCCTTGAAGTTTGTGATGTTATTTTAGGACAACCATATTTGTTGAAGCAACATGTTGTGTATGATTCTAGACCCCAAAGTGTTATTATTACTTTGGGTAGACAAATGTACAGGATACCAAAGGTAGTGTTGCCTACCGCTATTTCTTTATTCTCTTCTAAAAAATGTAGTAAGGTAATTTCACAGACCAGGAATTTTTTCTTCTTTGTGATTTATTCTCATAGTAAGAAGAAGGTTGTTGCCACATCTGTGGCCTCGACACAGAGCATCTCTTTGTAGAAGAATAAAGTGGATGGCATCATGTAAGAGTATATATACATCTTCTCCTCACCCACCTCAGTACCGATGCACTTCCAAGTCAAGCATCCAATTGATTTAATCCCCGATACACCTCTTCCTAATGGACTAGTCTATCATCGCTCACTAATGGAAAATGACAAAATCAAGTGTCAGATCCAAGGTCTTCTTTAAATGGGGTACATCAGACCCAAATCCTCCCCTTTCAGAACCTTGATTGTACTGGTGTATAATAAAGATGAGACTTAGTGTCTCTGCATTGATTACAGAGAATTAAACAAAATCACATTCACGAACCGGTACCCAATTCCCATAATTGATGACCTTCTTGACCAAATCAAGGGGGGAAATTTCTTTAGAAAGATTGACCTAAAGTCTAGCTACCACTAGGTTCCCATCAAACCAAATGATGTATGGAAGACAAATTTCAAATCTAAATGAGGTCTCTTCGAATGTATGGTCATGCCCTTTGTCTTAGCAAATGCACCAACCACTTTCATGAGGTTGATGGATGATGTATTGATACCCTTCACCAAATATTTTTTGGTGGCATATTTGGATGACATTCTCATCTTCAATAGAACTTAGGAGGAGCACATGAAACATATTCAAGAGGTTTTGAGCACTCTATGGAAACACAAGCTATATGCCAACTTGGAAAAATGCACCTTTGGTGTGAACAAGGTCCAATACTTTGGCTACATTTTTGATGATCATGGGGTACATAATGATCCAGCTAAGATCCAAGTCATTTGTGACTGGCCAACCCTGACCACACTAACTAAACTTCGGAGCTTATTGGGACTGGTCAAATTCTATCGACAGTTTGTGGTGGGATTCTTCCATATTGCATGGGTCCTCATCCAAGTGACCAAGGGCGGTGGTAGGAAAAAGTTTGCTTGGGGTAAGGAGTAATAATGATCATTTGATGATCATAAGCATCATTTGTGCTCATCCCCAGTGCTCTCCTTACTTGATTTGAAACAACCATTCGATATTGATAATGATGCATCCAACTATGTTGTAGGTGCATTTATCACTCAACACAGTCATTCGGTATCATATCATAGTGAGACACTCTCAGATACTATCCAGAAATACCCCACCTATGACACAGAAATGTATTCCATTGTAGAAGCCTATCGTTAATGGAAACATTGCATTCTGGGAAAGGAGACAATCATCCACACTGATCACAAGCCTTTGTAGTTCATACAGACATAGGGGAAGTTGCAGAACAACTTCCATCAGAAGTGTTCTAGCTACCTGCAGTAGTTTCATCTCAACATCAAGTATAAGACATGGAGAACAAATTGTGTCCTTGAATTCCTCAGTTGACCACCCATGGATGCACTCACCATCATGCTCTATTCTTGTTGACATGAGGCATCTGAGTGGACCCAACTTTATCATCAAGATCTGGACTTCATCACCACCTATCAGCTCTTGGGTACAAGTGCGAATGTAACCAATTTTCACATTTAGGATGCACTATTATTCCATTTGGTCCATCTCTATGTTCCCACAAGTGAGTGTGCAAAGATTATTTGGGAGGCTCACTATAGTCAGATGGCAGGACATTGTGGTGTGGAGAAAACTGTGTCAATCTACAGAAACATTTTTATTGGCCAAAACTTTGATAAGATGCCAACAAGTATATCAGATCTTGCACTTCATGTTCCATTTCCAAGCTATCCATCAAGAAGAAAGGATTATGAACCCCTCTTCCTACTCCCGAGTGGCAGTGGAAATCCATCTCGAAGGATTACATGTGTGGCCTTTTGTACACCAAGCAAGGAAATGATTGTGCATTTTTGGTAGTTGATCATTTTTCATAGATGGCCATCCTCATAGCTTGCAATAATAGCATCACAGTGAAAAATAACACCAATATCTTCTTCTAACGAGTGTGGGTCCATTTTGGGATACCACAGACCATCATCTTTGATCGGTACAACAAGTTCCTAAACACATTTTGGTCGAGTCTCTGGTCAATTTTGGACACCAAGCTCACTAAATCCATTGATTTCCACCCCCAAACCGATGACCAAAAAAAGTTCGTCAATCAGATGATTGTGCACATCCTGCGCATCTACGACTCTAAGAATTTTCATACATGGGATGAGAGGTTTTCCTATATTCAACACAACTACAACAGGGATCTCCATAGCTCCACCGGCCATAGCCCATTTCAGGTGGGGCTGGGATTCCAACCCTTAAGTCCCATTGATGTTGCATTACCTCTTGGAACCACACAGGTAGAATCTTTCCATGTTCAGTCTAAGGCCAACAAAGCCACCATATTCATTGAGTGGATTCAACACATATGCCAACAGGTCCATGAGATTTTATAGAAAGACAATTCTAAGTAAAAGAAATGCCATGATCAAAATAGGGTACCACACCCATTTCAGGTGGGAGACAAGGTCTAGTTACATTTGTAGGAATAACGCCTTACGGGGCCCCATCAGAAGCTCCACCCAATTCTCTATGGGCCTTACACTATCACCAAGGCTATGGGTAGAAATGATTTTAATCTCAACACTCCACCCTTCCTTGCTTGTACCCGGTGTTCAATGTGGACCTCCTTCGACCATATTTTCCACCATTATTGGACACCTTAGAGATCGCAGAGTAGATGAAACCAATAGATATCAACGTTGACTGCATGGAACAAGAATCCACTGATCATATAGTGGACACACAGGTCAAGAGAACTCGCAAGAAAAGGATCCAACTTTACCGGGTTGTCAAGGCAGGGAAACTCCTACACCAAAGCAAGTGGCTCACCTGAGGCCAAATTCAACAAAATTTTCCTCATCTGATGGGGGAACTCGACTCAATGGAGATCATTTCTTCCTAAGGGGGGAGGAATGATCCAAGTGGATATCGGTGGCCACCCACCTATTCCAACTCGCTCCTTTTGACAGTTTTTAGTTCAACATGTTCTTCTATACTTCTTTGTAATTGTGGGTTCTACACTTCCATGGATTTCTAAATCCCTACACATATTCCAAGAGGAGACTGGTGGCCGCCAACCTAATCCAAGTGGCTTATTTTGGTATTTTTCATGTTAGCACATGTTTTTGTACTACCAAGGATATTTTGGGGCCCTAAATAGTGGTTTTTTTACTTTCCATGATCAAACTATAGATAGAGTGAGATTTTGACAGCATAATGTGTATTTCTCGAAAATGCCTTTCCAATAGGCTATCACATTCCTAAAACAGAGGTCGTATGCAAAAGTTATGACCTCGGGAAGTTGAGGTACCAACTTACCCAGTGGGGCCCACATAAATTTTGGCGTTTCATCTCCTAGGGTTACGTTTTTCGATGTATAGGATTTTGGCATTCATGACTAATGTTAAAATGACCTTTAGAGCCTCATTGTAATCATTCTTATTAGAAGGATGCATGTAGCAACTACATCTCTCCTAAGATATAGTTACCACCATTCGAGCAAGTTATTTTCAGTTCTGGAGTTTAACAATTTCATCCTATTTTATTTATTCAATATAAGTTATTGCTCACTAGATATTTGTTTTTGTTCTCAATATCTATGTGTTATTGTATTCAGTATGATATTATTTTCATTTCTCTCATAAATCCATATCAGTGGTATCATAGTGATCTACTCTTCATTTATTTTTCTTTGTGCATGTCCCTGAAAATATCTGGGTACAAGAAGTTGGGACTTGAACCGGTCAAGCCTTTGGAATATCGGTCGCATCGAGATTGACAAAAACCCATGGGAGACAAAAATAAATATGATGGAGCAGGATATCCTTTTAAAATGTTTCTTAAGGAAGCCCTTATGCAACAAAGGAACAAAATGATTTACAACTTTGCATAGGTCCTTCGGCGACTGCCCACATGAGAAGAATATTCATCACGTGGCTATGCAACCCCCTTCAAGGTACAGGTAAATTTTGATATTCCATTATTTGAAGGACAAATAGATGTGAATGTTGTAGCTAAATGGTTGAATCTATTTGAAGGGTATTTTTCGGTCCACAATTTTTCCAATAGGGAAAAGATTACTTTTGCACTCCTCAAGGCCATCCCCCATGTTAAGGAAGGGTGGGATACTTACTTAGTAAAGGGCCATAGAGGAATCTTCAATATTTGTAGTCACCACCACATGGGATTATTTCATGGATTCCATTAAAGAACAATACTACCATCTTGGAAGCTACGAGGACCAATACACAAGATGGACTACCCTGCGTCAGTAAAGGGACTAGACAGTACCATATTTCACCAATATATTCCATACCCTCCACACCAAATTTGGTATCAAAGACTCTGAGGGACATCTGGTGCTCAAATACCGCAGTTGTTTGGATAGATACATTCAAACATAAATCGAGTTTCTAGACATCACTTCATTGGGTATGACTTATAAATATGTTGTCAAGATCAAGTAGAAATTTAAACAGAAGAGGTGAGAGTTTGGATCTGCAAACTCCTCATAGCCGAAGCAGGGAAGAATCATCCCCAACCCACTCAACAAGGGACAGAACAAAGATGACCACTTTTAGGAAAACTAGTCCAAGCCGCAACACAATAAGGGTAATGATAAGTTGAAGAAGGAAACGCGAAAATGGTGTAAATACCATAAAATCCCTTGGAACAACACTGAAGAATGTCTCTCCAAGTAGTCACTCATGGCCAAGTTGAAATCTTATGAGTCATAGGTCAATTCTAACTCTGAATCAAATCTATAAATAGGGAAGTGGATTATCGATGTTGAACCCAATTCCACTATCACTACCACTAATGTCTAGCCAAGCGAACATGAAGAATCAGAGGAAGTGGAACAACTCATTCACTCACAGATGTGGGTAAATGGGGCTCTGATTCGTTTCATTTTTTATAGTGGTAGTTAGAAGAACCTAATATTAGCATAGGTCATCAAGTAGTTGGACTTGCCGACGACACTACACCCACATCCCTACACCATCGACTAGATTTGCCAAGGAAGAGTTCTTCATGTCATCCAACAATGTCGTCTTCCCTAGGGCATGAAGCCTTTCAAAGACAAGGTATTCTGTGATATTTCTCCCCTTAAATTTTTTGATGTTCTTTTAGGACAATGATATTTTTGGAAGCAACATGTTACATATGAGTCTAGACCCCTCAATGTTATTATTACTTTGGGTAGAAAATTGTGCAGGATACCAGATGTAGCGTCACCTACCGCTATTTATTTAATCTCTGCCAAGCAATGCAATAAGTTCATTTTACAGACCGCGAAGTTCGTATTCTTTGTGATTTGTGCTCAGAGTAAGTAGAAGGTCACTGCCACTTTCGTGGCCTCTACACAGATCCTCTCTTTGTGGTAGAAGCAAGTGAACGATATCGTGGAAGAGTACAAAGACATCTTATCCTCACCCACCAGGGTACCAACACACTGCCAAGTCAAGAATCCAATTGATATAAACCTCGGTACACCTATTCCTAATGGACCAGTCTAACGTCTCTCATTGATGGAAAATGATGAAATAAAGAATCAAATACAAGAGCTTGTTCAAAAGGGGCACACCAGATCCGGATCCTCCCCTTGCAAAAGCCCGATTGTACTGGTGCAAAAGAAGGATGGGACTTGGAAAATCTACATTGGTTATAGAGCATTAAACAAAATCATAGTCAGGAACCAGTACCGAATTCCTAGAATTGATGAACTTCTTGACCAACTCAAGGGGGAAAATTTCTTCAGCAATATTGACCTAAACTATGGCTACCACCAGGTTCCCATCGAACAAACTGATGTACGAAAGAAAATTTTCAAATCTAAAAAAGGTATCTTCAAATGGTTGGTCATGCCCTTTGTATTAACAAATCCACCAGCCACTTTCATGAGGTTGATGGATAATGTATTGATACCCTTCACCAAATATTTTGTTGTGGTATATTTGGATGACATCCTCATCTTCAACAAAACTTGGGAGGAGCACATGCAACATATTCAACAGGTTTTGAGCACTCTGCGGTAGTACAAGATATATTCCAACTCAGAAAAATTATCCTTTGGAATGAATATGGTCCAATATTTGGGATACATTGTTGATGAGCATGGGGTACATGTTGATCCAGCTAAGATCCAAGTCATCGGTGATTGTCCAACCCTGACCACACTAACCGAGCTTCAAATCTTCTTGGGATTGGACAATTTCTACCGACAGTTCATGTTGGGATTCTCCCATATTGCATGGGCCCTAGACAAAGTGACCAATGGTGGTGGTAGGGAAACTTTCACGTGGGGGAAAGAAAAACAACGAGCATTTGATGATCTGAAGCATCGCTTGTGTTCATCTCTAGTACTATCCTTACCCAATTTGCAACAATAGTTCAAGATTGAGACTAATGCATCCAAATATGTTGTAGGCACAGTTCTCACTTAGCATGGTCATCCAATAGCATACCATAGTGAGACACTCTTAGATACTATCCGAAAATACCCCACCTATGACAAGGAAATGTATTCCATTGTACAAGCCTGTCTTCAATGGAAACATTACATTTTGGGGAAGGTGACAATTGTCCACACTGATCACAAGCCTCTGTAGTTAATACAGACACAAGGGAAGTTGCAGAATGACCGCCATCATAAGTATTCCACCTAACTCCAACAGTTCCATCACAACATCAAGTATAAGATAGGGAGCACAAATCATTTCATTCAATTCCTCATTCGACCTCCCATGGCTGCACTCACCACCGTGCTCCATTACTATGTACATGAGGCATCTGAGTGGCCCAAAATTTATCAACAAGATCCAGACTTCGACACCAACTATCATCTCTTGGGTACAGACGTGAATGTCACAGATTTTCACATTCAGGACAGACTATAAATCCATATGGTACATCTATGTGTTCCTACAAGAGAGCATGCAAATATTATCTGGGAGGATCACTACAGTTGGATGTCATGACATTTTGTTGTGGAGAAAACTGTGGTTGTTCTACAAAAACATTTTTATTATCCAAAACTTTGATAGGATGTCAACATGTATATCAGATCTTGCACTGCCTGTGCCATTTCCAAGCTAGCCATCAAGAAGCAAGTCTTATACACCTCTCTTCCTACTCCCAAGAGGTCGTGCAAATCCTTCTCGATGGATTACATGCCTGACCTTCCATCCACCAAGCAAGGAAATGATTCTATATTTTTGGTAGTTGATCAATTTTTGAAGTTGTCCATCCTCACAGTTTTCAAGAAGAGCATCATAGTGACATATACTGCCAATCTCTTCTTTGAATGAGTGTGGGTTCATTTTTGGATACCACATACCATCATATCCGATCAGGGAAACAAGTTCCTCAACACATTTTTGTCGAGTCTCTAGTAACTGTTGGATACCAAGCTCACTAAATCCACTGCTTTCCGCCCTAAAACCAACGACCAAAGAAAGGTCATCAATTGGATTATTGTGCACATATGGTGCATGTACAACTCTAATAATCTGTGTACATGGGATGAGAGTCTTCCCTATGTTCAACACAACTACAACATGGCTCTCCATAGCTCCACCAACCATATCCCATTTCATGTGGGGTTGGGATTCCAACCCTTGGGTCCCATTGATGTTGCACTAATTCTTGCAACCACATAGGAAGAATATTCCTATGTTCAGTCTAAGGCTGAAAAATCCACCAGATTCATTGAGCATATTCATTACATCCACCAACAAGTCCATGAGATTTTACAGAAATACAATTCTAGGTACAAGCAACGCCATGATCAACAAAAGGTACCACACAAGTTTCAGGTGGGAGAAAAGGTATTGTACATTTGCAGAAAGAGTTCCTTATAGTGATCTATAGGAAGCTCCAACCACTTCTATATGGGCCTTACAATATCACCAAGGATGTGGGTAGCAATTATTTTGAGCTCAACACTCCACCCTTCATTGACCTGCACCAAGTGTTCAATGTGGACCTCCTTCGGCCATATTTCCACCATTATTGGACACCTCAGAGATCATAGAACAACTAAAACCAACATATCTCAACCCTAACTATATGGAATAGGAATCCACTGATCAGATAGTGGACACACAGGTCAATGGCACTCACTAAGACAGGATCCAACTTTATCGGGTTGTCAAGGCAAGGCAAATCCTACACCAAGGGCAGTAGATCACCTAGGGACAAATTCAGCAGAAGTTTCCTCATATGATGGGGGAACTCAATGAAATGGATACCATTTCTTCCTAAGGGGGGAGGAATGATCCAGGTGGATTTTGGTGGCCACCCACCTATTCCAAATGGCTCCACGTGAGGGCAGTTCACTTCTCCTCTTTGAAGTCCGATATGTGAACTCCCTCCAAGACCCAATCTACAGTCCAAATTATCCCTTCGATCGATGAATGCAATCAAATTGAGAGTTCACGTTTTGGGTATTTAGATGTGACTCCACCCTGACTCTTTCGATCCTCGATATTTTGATAGATTCAGAACAATGGTCCAAGGTATTATTTGATCCAACGATCCTAATCTCCTCTCTCGCGAATTGGGATTTCGCATTTCGCGACTTTGGAGGTTGGATTAACTTTATTTCCCCGATTCTCGATTTCCAGATATCCTATTTCTATATGAACAATATGGATCCCTCCTTTGATCAATGACTTTGATCCTTTCATGAATTCAGACTTCACAAGTTTGCTCTCTTGTGCAACTCCAAAAAGGTTAAATATCGTTCACTTTCCTCTAGATCCAACGGCTATTGGTCCACGCGCTCAGACCTAACCGCTGAGATCTAATCTCCTCTACACTCATTCCTCATTGTCTGGAATCCAATATGACAGTCCAAGTGGGTCCCAATAGATCCTGGGATCTACGACCCATATCACATCACGATTTTGGGATTCAGAATTCAAAGGATCCGTCCCATTCATGATGATTATCAACATTCATCGAACCTACGAAGGCTAAAGAAGTTGAGGAACTAACGCCTGTGCTCCTTCCTCAAATCTAATGGCTGTGATAGACCTCATATCTTCCCAAAATGGATCTCATATGTTCAACTTCCAAACGAAAGGATACTCCCTTTTGATACTTGAATTCCTCGCTATCCCTCCCGAGCTTCATTAGTTATGAAGGATTGAAGAGTGTTACACTCTTTATCCTGGAACGCATAAAGGGATCTTCGGCACAATTATTGCGCTCCTTCATCAAGTCTAGGACTTAAGTGGTTATGGGTTTCTTCTTATCTCACAGATATCCTGTGCATATCTGCACTACCTCTCCTGAGCTTAATAGACTCATTCCTCGTAGGGATTGCAGGATTGAACCTCTGCATTCAAGGAATGACTCACTCGACTCTAAGATGGTGAAGAAATTCCTTGGGGAAAGCGCCTTCAAGTGATTAAACTAGGGCGCATGGAAATCCAAGAAAAATTATAGGCTCTCAAGGAAATGAACACATATTCATAACTTAATCATTTAATAAAGAGAGAGAAAACTTTATAGATATGTAAATACTCGCATGCACCCATTATTTGCAATTCAAAAAAAACATAAGGCAAGAAAACATTATCATAACCATAGAGTGTGATGTGAATGCTCAAAGGGGTACTTGTTTCCACCCAACCATAGACTCATTCACTCCCAATGGATTTATCACTAGCCACCCCCGAGCTTAAGCCACGATGCTTTGAGATTCAATCTCTTACTTCCATCTCAATGAAAGTTAGGAACGAAGGTTACTCTCCTTCTCCCAATACAAAAAACAAATCAGGATGAAGGTTACTCTCCTTCTCCTAGTTCAATCTCTAATTTTTGTGATGAGAACTCATTATTCCTCCTTCAGTCCTTCCTCGGACCTGAGAGTTTCCTCTCTCATCTCTTCATTTTTCTCCACAGGTATCCCTCTATCCACCATGCTTCCTTTATTTCCTCCCTCAAAAAGATTGTGTGTGGCTCGAATTCCCCAGTCTGTGGTCAGGTTCAGAAGCCTTACCAATGGGCAGTCTTCCCCATCCCTCATTAACTCTTGAGGAGGCCTTCCCACCTACCAGTCTGACGGGAATTCATTCCTAGTCAGAGGGTTGTTCTGATATGAGAAAATTAATTCCAGCATGGTACTGGTTTGGTGGAGGTTAATGCAACCATTCCTGGTCCCCTCCACCACCTTTCACAACATTTTGTGGTCTCTCTCTTAGAACATCCCCTCTTTTAGCAATCATGCAACACGTAACCATTTTCTATTAAAATAATCATAATTTACATTCATCAACCTTCTACACAAGGTCCACCAAATCAAACCTTCACACTTTTAAGTTTGTCATAGTTCCTTGGCCCATATAGTTATATTTACATACTGGGGGAAACAGGGTGTTACAATTCCCTACCCCTTAAAGGAATCATCATCCTCGATGTTCTATCTATCAACATGATATGTATGTATAGAAGTAAACAAAATCGGATATGCCTGTCTCATGGCATCTTCCTTTTCCCACGTAGCCTCATCTGGGCCAAAGTGTTTCCATTGCACCTTGACTAGTGCAATGGTTTGGTTCCTGAGTGAGGTGTCCTTCATGTCTAATATGCATTGGGGTTCTGGTAGGAATTATCCCTCTGGCTCCACCTAGATCATAGACCAGTCATTTATATGATTAGCATCATGTATATGTTTCTTCAATAATGAAACATTAAAAACATTATGTTCTTTTATAGTTGGAGGAAGTGCTAGCCTATAGGATAAAGTTCCCACTCTATCTAAAACTTCAAAGGGTCCACAATACCGAGGTGACAAATTGGCATAGGATCCCGTTCTTAGGGAACTTTTCCTGGGCCTAACTCTGAGATAGACATGGTCTCTGGTCTTGAACTCTCTGGGAATTCTCTTTCTGTCGACGTAACGTTTATGTCTTTCCTGAGAAATATTTAGATTTTGTCTTATCTAAACCACTTGATGTTCCATTTCTTTTAGCATGTCGAGTCTTATTATAATGTTGTCTACTGGATTTCTCCAACTGATTGGAATCTTGCACTATCTACCATAGAGGACTTCAAAAGAGCTCATATTCAGGGATTCTTGATAACCGTTGTTGTAGGCAAACTCTACCGATGGTAGGTAGTCTTCCCAATTCTTAGGTTGATGCATTACATACATCCTCAACATGTATTCTACTATTTGGTTCACTCTTTCTGTCTGTCCATCAGTTTGGGGGTGATAAGTTGTGTTGAATAACAATTTTGTCTCCAAACCGACCATTAGGGATTTCCAAAAACTTGAAGTGAATTGGGTATCTCGGTCAGTTACAATTTCCTTGGGCATGTCATGCAGTCTGAATATCTCCTTCATGAAGATGTTGACAATATCTATTGTCTTGCAAGTTGACTCGACAGGGATGAAATGAGCATACTTTCTCAGCTTGTCAACTATGAACATGATGGCCTCATTTTGCTTGGTCAACCTTGGTAGTCCAATGATGAAATCCATGGAGATGGTTTCCCATTTCCATTCTAGGATTGGTAAGGGTTGTAAAAATATTGCTAGATGTCGGTGTTCTGCCTTAAGTTTCTGGCATTCTAGGAATTTAGCTAAATAGGTAGCTATATCTTTCTTTAATCCAAGCCAATAGAATTGTTTCATAGTCGTCATGATCATCTTCTGATATCCTGGGTGACCAGTATATGGTCTCTTATGTAGTCCATACATTATGAACCTCTTCAATTTGTCAAAGTTTGAAAAATATGTTATCGGGCTAATTGTTAAGTGTGGACACAAATCAATCCCCCTATCTTCATTACAAAACTAGAACAAAACAAAACAAGACAGTACACTACTCTTTCCTTAGATTCGATTATCAAATCAAAAATGGATCTAGAATATACCTTTTAAATATGGAAGATCTGACTTCACCAATGCAATCCAAGCTCTGTCACGAGGCTTATGGAGAAATATCTACAAATAAATACAAGCCAACGAAGACAATAACAAGATAGTCTATTTGATATGAAACTATTTACATGATCAAGGAATCATACAATATGGACAAATTACATTCATTTAGGAAAGAAAAGTATATTTGTATTAAAGAATGTGGAAGAAAGATACAACCAGATGCCTTGATGTTGTTAGGGTCCTTCCAACAGTTCCTTGCTTCCCACACACTTCTTTCTCCAATGGATTCTGAGACTTTGTATCTGATAGCTACTCACAATATATGTTGACAAATAAAAGCTCAAATCCACTCTAACCAAGCTAACAATCTCAAGCCAAAACAACTAACTTTCTCCATGAGAGTTCCTCTCCTTTTATAAGTTGAAGAGGATAAGGTGAGGAGGTTACTATGATCCCACTAAATCATGAAAGCGAGTAATATCCAAATCGTTCGGAGGCCACCTCACCACAGAAGCTTCTCCTTCTAGAAGCACCTAGAAGACGTTCATTTTTCCCATGTACGAAGGCCATCGCACCCTAACTATAGTGAAGCCTGTGGAAACTCCGCAACCTAGCTATGGTGCAACTTGCGGAAATCAGGCATTTTCGCACCTTGTGTCTAGACAAGCCTATGGAAATCATCTTTAATAGGGTTTTTACAAAGGAAAATACAACTTATTCTCTCAGGAAAAATTCTTCTCGCTTCTTTCTTCAGGAATTTAGGCCACTAACCCCTCTGAAGGAAACAGATAGGTTTACATCATTAAGGGTCATAAGGGTGACAAAAATAATTTGTAACAGAGAGCCCCCCAAAGTATGAAGTTAGAATAGAGTGATAGATGAAATACTTTGTTGAGTGTGTGTAGGGAACAAAGAACATGCCGGTCAGAAACCTACCAACAAACAAGGAAATATAGTACAATAATATATCATCACTGAGGTAGGCATTCCCATGCTCATAATACAAATGACTCAAAGAATAAATGCAGACATGCAAAGATCCATGTCAAGTAAGATAGGTCATGGCCACCAAACATACATTGTGGATCCATGCCAATATGACTCAAATATGAACATAGCCACAAAAAATACACTGTGGATCTATGTGTTAAAGACTCAAATTTGAACATAGCCATGAGACATACAAAGTGGATCTATGCAACAATACAAATTGAATATACTCCAACTCAACCTGAACCTGTGAGAAACGATTCAGGGTCTTCATCTCCATCACTCTATAGTACGAATCTAACCATGTGAATACATATTTTGAAGTCTAACATGGTAGAAACCACTTGATTACTAGTCATTATTGTATATCATTAACAAGTGCGAGTGAAATCACCATTAATGTCAATTACTCCCAAGTTACACTAGTACAATCCAACAAGTGTGAATTAATGAGTTGAAGTCGAACACTCGATGGAATCTCACGATCAGGGGTCAATAATGAAAACCCACTATCGAAAGTGAAGAAACCTACCATTGAGGCATGCAAGTTCCAAGGTACCAATTAGTTTCTAAGTCTAATTCCTAGATAATGAGTTGAATTCGACAGGAAAAGACTTGTCACGGGAGGGCCTTAATGTATCCCCCATCAATGACACGAAACGGGTAACAAGATTTGAAGTAGATCAGAGTAATAACTAGTTTAAGACTGACTCAGGGATGGCCAATGCAATAGAAGGCTTAAGGACTACAAAAATGGCCAATGCAATAGAAGGCTTTCAGGGTTGAAGTTCTTTTTGAACATATTGACGACACGACAACTTTCCTGGAAACACTGACTCAACAACAGGGATCACAGGCCAAAATTGTAATCTTATAAAGGGGTATGATCAAGAGACAAGCAAATTTTCCAACCTAGACACAAAGAGAGTGAAAGGGTGTCATGTTCAAAAGAAACTCTTCCATAGAATACAGGTTTAGATACATTTATTTCCCATTTCCCCCCACCATATTTGGCGAGTACCTCTTTATTTTTACACAAGCTTGAGGAGGATAACATATTCTTGAACTGTAATCTCATCTTTCAGATGAGTCGCTCGGAGTATGTTTAACGAACCCTAAGAAGGAGTGGCTCGGTCCCTGTTGGCAGCCAATTCACATTTTTCATTGTCTCATAAGCTGCCTCCACCAATGTTTCACAAACATTGATTTTTCGTCGCAAACTTCAAATGAACGATGATTTTATGCTTTGCACCTTTCCACGTGCCTACCTTCGCTAAGTCCTCATGAGTGTAAGCATGAAGATTTCTCCGTTTGAGGTCACAGTTCGATCATCATATGAACAACCAATACCTTTTGTGCCATTATGAATATTGCGCTTATCTTTTTGGTTTGGTTTTTACATGATCGGCAATGTCCTTTGATCGGTTTGAATACTGCGATGAAT
>ML794128.1:272389-365389 GCA_009831015.1 Picea engelmannii
GATTCTTGTTTTACGAGTCCAAAGAAAGAAAACTCATGGGTTTTTCATGTTTTAGAGAGTCTGAAAAACACTTAAAGAAAACTCCAAAATGTTATTTTTCGTAAAATAGTCTAATGAGACCGAAAAAGACATAACCTATCGCTCATCAGACGTTTTATTCAAATAATTTAATGGGCGTGAAAAAAACAAAGTTGCTCGGCAATCTTTTCATGTTTAGAGAGTTTGAAAAGACATTAAAGGGAACTCCAGGGGGTTCCTTTTTTGTATAACCTTTACGAGTCCAAAAAAGTGATAAAAGTATACTCGGTTACATTCTCATTTATTTACGAGCACGAGGAAGAACAAATACTAAGCCCGGTAACTTATTCTCATGTATTTTATGAGCATGAGAAAGAACAAAGACTAAGCTCAAGATTGTTTTCATTTTTAAAACAAAACAAAACTATGCTTGGGATAGATTTTATTTTTATACAATCTTAAAAACTAAACAAAACTATGCTTGGACCTGGTTTCATTTTTACACAAGCTTGAACTAGAGGAAACTATGCTTGAGGTAGGTGGTTTCATTTTTTACACAAGCTTGAACCATAGAAAACTATGCTTGAAACTTCCCAATGCATAACACATGGATGGTTGGTACTTAGCCCCTAGCTTAAGAAACTAGCCGCTTTCATGTTTTAAAGAGTCTGAAAAACACTTAAAGAAAAATCCAAAATTTCCTTTTTTTGATGAGACCGAAAAAGAGATAACCTACCACTCATTAGACGTTTTCTTCAAATAATTTTATGATCGTGAAAAAAACAAAGTCCTTCGGAAATCTTTTCATGTTTAGAGAGTCTGGAAAGAGCTTAAAGGGAACTCTAGGGGGTTCATTTTTTGTATAACCTTTACGAGTCTGAAAAAGTGATAAAATTTTACTCGATTACATTCTCATGTATTTACGTGCATGAGGAAGAACAAAGACTAAGCTCGGTAACTTATTCTCATGTATTTTACGAGCATTAGAAGGAATAAAGACTAAGCTCCAGATTGTTTTCATTTTTACGCAAGCTTTAAAACAAAACAAAACTATGCTTGGGATAGATTTTATTTTTATACAATCTTAAAAACTAAACAAAACTATGCTTGGAACTAGTTTCATTTTTACACAAGCTTGAACCAGAGGAAACCATGCTTGATGTTACACATTAAAATTACTCAACTAGATAAGTGTCGCATATTCCTCCCAATTGTTGTAAGTGTTGCAACTTCCTTACAACTTTCGCAAGTGTCACAAGTTGGTGACAAGTGTCGCAGATGTTGTTTAAGCATATTGCCATAATGACGACACTAAGGAGACACTTAAAACATCTTATGTACCTGATTTGGAGAAGGAGAACTGGTTTACTGGAGTAAAATAACTCTTAACACCTGAAAAGGGCTTTCAATCAGGAATTTTGAGGGTGAACGCTCCCCTGAAATAGCCTTAGGAGCATTGGCGCTCCCTTATAAGGCCTCAGGGAGCGTTATAACGCTTCCTCACCCCTCTGAAGGAGAGCTGCCCACTTTTGAAGTGCTGGTGCACCCGTTAAGCTTCTCTGAGAGAGTTCTAGCACTCTGATGCCCCTTTCAAAGGAGCGCTCCCTAATCTGGGTCAGTTGTTAGCCCGGTGAGGAGAATAAGGAAACAATCTTTCGAGATTAGGAGGTAGTTGTACTCGAATTCTTGGTTTCATCAAGAGATCCCTGATCTAAGGAGGAGGTTCCCAACTTGTTCTAAACATAACTCAAGAGGTTAATCTCCTCTCAACCTATATAAGCAATCTCTATGATGGTGGAAAAGAAGGAAGAATTTCTAGCATGAAACCTATGATCTCATAGGAAACACACAGTCAGCTAAAGGAGAAGTGATAAGTGAAGCTACTGTCAACCAGGTTATGGATCTTTCGAGCAAGGGTTAGACGAAGGGGACTTGACGAAGCTGTCACATTCGCATCTACGATTGTAAGTATTGTTGTCGTTATTCTCATTAATATGACATGCTTGGCCTGTTTATTTCTAGTTTGTGTCTTATGTTACATGAACTTATCATTAATTGATAGATCTATTTTCAAGATAATATCAATAGAGTAGGAAGTAGTCGTATCTTGTTTGTCTGCAGAACTCAGCGAGGAGCAAAGGATTGGAGCATGACTCGGAGCGTGCAGGGACAAACGTCGATAAAGAGGTACTTTTGTTATCCTTCCTTCTCATGTATTAGTTTAGATAGATTTGAAAGGAAGTCAGTGTCCATGTTAAGCATTTTTCTGTCTAGGGTTAAGGTCAAGCTCTTAGACGCGATCTACCTGTCTGCAGGGAGATTTTCCTACAACAGAAAATGGTGACTCCACTGGGGAGATAGCCTCGAATCGAAAACTCTTGTTTCAATTTCTCCTCATTGACCTAGTTCTATCCCTTGATTGTTTTAGACCTGGTTCACTCCTCTTTTGATTGGTTTCATGAGTTGATTGGCTCCCTACCCCATCACACTCAGCATAATTGTCGAAATTGGGTTGCAATTTTTTTATTTTTCTGAAAATTTTTGGAGTTTCAGACCCTAGCGCCCTTGTCCTAGTGTTAACAGAGTGCCAACACTCCTAATAGCTTTGCACAGAGTGCTATAACACTCATTTCCCTTGGAAATAAAGCGCCAACCCTCTTTGGCTCAAAAATCTTCCAGAATTGCATTTTTTATTTATTTTGCCTCTGTGTTTCCTCTGCTGAGTAACCTTGTGAGTCATTGTTTCTTCCTTTTCAACCTTGACATCTGTATTTTGATTGAAGAATAAGAACCTTAATGTTTGGATCTTGTAGCCTTCTTCACTATTTTCATTCAAGTCTTTCCTGTTGAGCGAAGTTTAAAACCCATGCATTGTTTTTTTCTCCTCATCAGCTAAGTAAAAACCCTGGTGAAGGTCATCAAAGGCCTACAAACCTCTTTATCTTGATTTGAGTCAAGGTCGTTGTTCTTCAACTTTTGCTTTTGGGTGTGAATTTTGTTTTCTCTTTGATTGTTTCTTTTCTTTCGCTTTTCGTTTTGATTGAAACGAGAGGGTGCATTGTTTGTATAACTTTAGCTTGTGCTAGTTTGATTTTCATTCATACAAAGACAATTAACAAGACAAGCATTATGTTGAATTGATCTTTAACTCATATACAAACAATGAAAAAGCATATCCATGATTGATTGTGCATATTAGAAGGCATTTAAAATTTTTTCATTACATCAAGATTTGATTGAGAAAAAGAATCGTTTGGGGACACTCCGTATTTGTGCTTGTTAGTGAAAATGACTCTCTCTCTCCCTTAGATAGACGTTCATCGAAAAGAAATGACTGCTTATCATGTTCAATCTGAGTCATAATTCCATTCATTTCACTTCCATGCACCCCTTTGCGTAAAGAACAGCCATAAAAATCAACGCTAATTAAAAATTATCTAGAATTTTTTCTTTGCTAGGATCCTCCACCAACAGTAGAATAGGTGTAGTACTTTGGATTAGGCTGTGAGCATAACTCTCCAAATTTTCCAAAACAAACAGTAGCATCCTGAGTTAGGGAGAGTCAAATCCAATCATCGTATAAGTCTGCCTGGGATCCCCCTCTCACATAGGGGTTATGCACGAGGTCGCATTCGGGTAGGCTATGGGGACTAACCCTCCGTGGTTTAACTGATTGTGGTGGCAGATCATATTATGGGGGTCACTTTGAGGTAAATCCACAATTACTGCATGGAAGCCTTCTAGTTGATTTCAGGCTTGATACCCTGCCTGTATGTTCCGATCGGACTGTCGACTGTTCCAGCCCAGGGGCTGACTGTGAATTGGTAACCTTAGTAGCCATAATATTTAGGGTCTTACACAAGGTGACGGTGACGGGAAGTCTCACTGTACCTGGAGCAGACATTGGTCAAACTCACTCGGGCTCCTTGGAGGGTAAATCCAGAATTATTGCGTGGAAGTTTGCACCAAGGCGTAAGTCTGTTAAGCAGGTAGCCATTGTAACTGTTCCACCCTACCCCCACCCCTTCTGGACTTGATCACGTGACGTTGGATTTCATCACCAACTAGTACGGTCATCAAAAGAAGGTCATGTTTTCTTGGTTGTGATTCTTAGATTTTTTTAGCGTGTGTTGTTTCTTTTCGCTAGTTGGCCATAGATTTCTTTCGCTGACTCTTTTCCGCCAACATTGACCCTCCACGCTGTTCGCGGAGACTACAGGGACTTCCTCCAAAAAATATGGAAGGAAACACCCCTTTACCCCCTCATTCTACGGAGGAATATCCTCAACAGAGCGAGGTTCAAAACACTATAACTTCCCAGGAAGAAGTTCCCATCCCTTTGGAGAATTTTCGAATTATCTCAGAATCTCTGGAAGCATACCGCATTCCGGAGGGATACGAACGACAGATCCTCCACTTAAATTCTGTCGGAGAATTTGTTGTTAATCCGGATATTCCAGCTGGGTCTCCTCAAAACCCTTTAGCCATAGACCCTTTTTGGACTGTGGACGTTGTTCAGAGTCCACCACGCTTGGTGCGAGATCTTTATGGAACAGGAGAAGGTGTCGACGCATATTTTTCCTACACTGTACCCCCAAATCACTTCACCGGTACTACCACCTTTATAGCCACACCAACCATTGGTCCGGACATACCGTCTGTTGGCCCAAGGCCTACTATTCCCCTCCATATGGCCCATTAGACAATGGCCCCGCACATTCTGACTATCCCTGCCAGTAATGCGGTAGTTAATCAAGCCCCGATTG
Source organism: Picea engelmannii (assembly GCA_009831015.1). Taxonomy (NCBI): domain Eukaryota; kingdom Viridiplantae; phylum Streptophyta; class Pinopsida; order Pinales; family Pinaceae; genus Picea; species Picea engelmannii. The sequence continues at coordinate 277,174 of ML794128.1, forward strand.
GCACACCTGTAACACCAAGACCTACACTCCCTTTTGGATTTAGGGCACTGAACACGTCCGCTACCACCACTACCCATACCACTACTCAAATTGTACCAGGAAGTTCCATACCTATCCAACAACCTGGAGGGACTAGCCTTGGTGGTCCTAACCCGATCGACAACACCGGTCAGTCATTGGCATCTAGCTTTTAGATCCCGGGAACTCTACCTCAAACTAGGGGGCATCCTCCCTCTGGAGGACAAATTCCATTCGGAGGGAACCCTAATGTCGGGGGGAATCCTCCCATCGAAGGACAAATTCCATTCGGGGGGAACCCTCATGCTGGGGGGAAACCTCAAGTCGGAGTCCACCATCAACCGCAAGGACAAAATGTGTTTGTCGCACCCAATCCGTGGAGTGTCCCCTTTCAAGGAAATCTGCATGCCTCCATGGGAAAAAATGTTCAGACTCCACAACAACCCCCTTATGGACAAATTCCAAACCCAGCCTATAACCCTCAAAACCCATCGGATTATCCTCCGCTCAAACATGCTTCTCAAAACACCTCAAATCCTACATACCTTGGTCAAAACCAACCTCATACGAAAGGGCCCACTAGTTATAATTATCCACATAACCCAGTAATGGGCCCCACTGGTGTACCCCTGCTACACCAACATTACCCACAGGTTAACCGACAACTACGTTTTCTGGCTACCTTGGATCTTCCAGACTTGTCTCGGTTAACGAATGATCCCATCTATCATTCTCCGGTTTGGCCAGCTATTCCAGCAAAACTTCCTTCTGATATCCCAAAATTCGACGGAAAATCTGGAGAAGACCCAAACAACCACGTGATGAATTTCCATTTGTGGTGTTCATCCAACTCCCTCATGGATGACTCTATCCGTTTGCGTCTTTTCCAACGAACACTTATGGGTTCCGCAGCAAAATGGTATATTGAATTACCACACGCATCTTTCCACGATTTCAACTCCCTCGCCATGTCCTTCCTCACACACTTCCAACTRCCCATTCGATACGAGACGGGTACTGAACTATTAACCTCCCTTCGTCAGACAACTTCCATACACATCTCCGATCATATCCATGAATGGAGACGACGACGAAGGCTAATCAAAGCGGTCATCCCCGACCAATTATTAGCGGAATGGTTCATGAAATCATTATTACCCGAAATTGCTCATGATGTTTCCATGGGCGGTGTGGTCACCGAGGAAGAGGCCATCACCCGAGCTTAGTACTTAGACTTAGTCTATTCACAATCTGGTATTCTGTATGAGTTGATACCAAACGCTACCTGTTCCACTAACGATCCGTCCAAACCATCGACTGCTTCGCATGCGGATGGAGTTATTGGTTCCGTCAAAACCCAATCTAACAACCCAAAACCCAATCGAGAAACAAAACAAAGAAGAAGAATAACAACGAACAACCCAAAAACCAATCGCAAACTCCTGCTGCTGGAAAATAACCATAGGGAAAACCGAAATTCCCATGTCTCATTTGTGGTGACGATCACTACACTCGAGATTGCCCACACCGTGATGAAGTGGCTAAACCTTTTAAGGGAAATTCGCAACCCGCTGTGCTTACTCATCCTTTTCCGCAACAACAATCTTTGGTTGCACAAACCCCCACGCTGGGGGGGAGTTCCAACCAACCCCCTGATGAGGCCTCGACCAGCGCCCACATTTACATGTTCAATGTGGTTAATCTAACCACTCGTTCTGCGACATACGACACACCAGTTAAACCTGACAAGCTGAAGATTTCTAATGGTTCTTCGCCATATCCTTTACCAGCTGTTGTTAATCCTCCATCTGTCAGCCCTCCATCTGGGCCACTTCATATTGAGAAACCTTCTTTTGACTCCATCTTATGCCCTCCTAAGAGAACCATCCGGAAATCCACTTTCAATCCCAATTCACAGGCTACCCAAAATTACAATATTGTAGAAGATTTGGCCCAAGCCCCGTGTTCCATGTCTGCATTGGAAGTTCTACAACACTGTCCTAACCAACGTAGGACGCTCTTAGCTGCCATTATCGCTTTCGATCCCGATTCATCAAACTACATCACGTTCAATATGGACGATCATAAACCGTGACTCTCCCACCAGCTATCTTTTCAAATCGATGTTGTTGTTCACAATCAACAAATCCACCGGACTATCCTGGATGAGGGAGCCTCTACCTGTGTCATGTCTCTAGCTTGTTGGAAAGGTTTAAAATCACCTGCCCTTAACAAATCCCCTACGATGTTACGCGCTTTCAATGGATGAGGTTTCCATCCTCACAGATTACTGCAATCCCTCACCGTTCAATTGGGCGGAAAAACTGTTACCATTGATGTCGAGGTGGTCGATGCTCCCCTCGATTACAACCTCTTACTCAGAAGAAGTTGGTTCTACACTATGACTGTCATCGCCTCGTCGGTGTTTCGATGTGTACAATTCCCCCATCAAGGTAAAATTGTCACAGTCGATCAACTTGACTTCTGTACACCCGACGCTCGCATCCCTGCCACCAACAACATTCCTTTTTTGGGAGACCACCCAGTTACGTATGAAAGCATTGGTGTTGGCTTATTGAAAGATTCTAGCCTTATGGGTACTTTCACTACACCACTTCCACTTACTGCACACCAAATTGTTGCCATCAACATGATCTCGACTATGCCTTATCAATCCTTGGAATCATCTGATCCTTGGATTGTACCTAGTCCTTTGGAATTTGATGTGCTCAGTGACACCATGCCACTCAGCCCAGCCGAGGCCGCATACATAGTTATCCAATCTACCTCTCCCTCTCCCAACAATTCACATTCATTGGCACTCGATGCTTACTCAGTTCCCTCGTGGTTGGATTCCCTATCATCTGTCGTTGATTACATTTCCCACATTTTTCCTTCGGACGAATCTATTATGGAAATGCTCAGCATTGACGATTTACCCTGGGATGATAACCACCATCGATCCTCTTTTCTTCTACCTTTGGAAGAAGTGAAAGACATACGATCTGTCTTCCCCCCCGATGTTACCAATGCTCCACAATCCCCTATCCTCACACAAGATACTTTCTCTGAGGGGAACATGGGTAACATCTCTACTACAATCACAATTGACATTTCAGTCAAAGAAGGTGTCATGGAAAACATTAATCTTGGTGCTAATTGCATGCCCGACGAAGTGGTTTCGTACACTGCTTTGTTCAAGGAATTCTACGATGTCTTCGCATGGAGCTATGAGTAAATGCCAGGGATTGACCCTTCAATCGTCATACATGAAATTAAGACTTACCCTGACGCAAAATCGGTTCGACAGAAACTCTGCCGGTTCACCCCAAGAAAATGGCATCTATAAAGGCAGAAGTTGAAAAACTTCTAAAATCTGGCTTCATCTATCCTGTCCCTTTGACGGAATGGGTCTCCAACCTCGTTATGGTTGCCAAAAAACAAGGGACCATCCATGTTTGCATAGATTATCGAGATCTCAACAAAGTTGGTCCCAAGGAAAACTACCCTACGCCTTTCATCGATCAAATCGTCGATAATTGTGCCAGAAGCGTAATCTTCTCTTTCGTGGATGGCTTTTATGGATATAACCAGATTCAAATCTTACCTACTGATCAACATAAGACAGCCTTCATCTGCCCTTGGGGAAATTTCGCCTACCGAAAGCTACCTTTTGGCCTTAAAAATGTTGGTGCTACTTTCCAGTGAGCCATGTCATACATTTTCCATGACATAAAGCATATCGTGGAACCTTACCTCGATGATTTACCTACCCATTCATCCAACCAACCTAATCACATTGGTCACTTGCGGGCAATTTTTCTTCGATGTCGTTTCTATCATATTCGTCTGAACCCACATAAATGCATTTTCGCTGTCGAATCCGGCTGACTCCTTGGTTTCATCGTCTCCAAAGATGGGATCAGGGTGGATCCCTTAAAGATCAAGGCCATCCTAGCCTTACCCCCACCTACCAAATTAACCCAACTCCAAAGTTTGCAAGGAAAAGAAAACTTTCTTCGTCGTTTCATTTGCAATTATGCTGAGATCACTAAAGGATTTATGCGGCTACTGCAAAAGAACATCCCTTTCATCTGGGATGACACTTCCCAATGGTCATTTGACGCTCTTAAGAATGATTTGACCCACTCTCCTTTGTTACATCCTCCCAAATATACAAAGGATTATAACCTTTACTTGGCCGCTTCTTCTTCTACCATTGCGATGGTGTTAGTTCAAGAAGACTCTAACAACAAAGAACACATGATTTATTATCTGAGAAAGAGTTTATCCGGACCCGAACTCAGATATTCGCATGTTGAGAAACTAGCTATGGAATCTGTCATTGTTGTCCAAAGATTCTTCCACTACATCTTATTACGCACCACCACGGTAATTGTAGACTCCAACCCCATGTACCACGTCTTGACACGTCAAGCACTTGGGGGAAAATATTCGAAATGGATCGTTATTCTCCAAGAATTCGATCTCGAGTTTACAAAGGCTAAAGCCAAAAAATCCATGGTGTTTGCCGAGCTCATCTGTGCTCTCCCTTGTGCCGATGAAAACATTGAATCTAGAGATTCTCTCCCCGATGAATCTTTCTTCCTCATCAACACCTATGACCCTTGGTATGGAGACATTCGCCTCTACCTTCAAACCTGACGTTTTCAGCCCAACATCTCTCGCGAAGAGCATTGACGCATCCGTCTCCACTCTCGCCGTTATATCATCCTCGGCGACACTTTGTATCGTCGTGGTATTGACACCATTCTTCGGCGATGTCTGATTCACGAAGAGGTTGAACGTGTTTTGAACGATTGTCACCTTGGCGCCTGTGGCGGTCACCTTTCCGGGATGGCTACAACCCAAAAAATCCTACGTGCCAGCTACTTTTGGTCCTCAATTTTCAAAGATTGCATCGAGGCCGTCAAAAAATTCCCACCTTGCCAAATCTTCAACAAGAAGGTACGCACCCACCCTACTACGATGCACCCCATTATTGCCATTGGCCCCTTTTCCAAATGGGGTATCGATTTCATGTAGTGTAAGCCTACCTCAGCCGGGGGGCACGGTTACATCATCATCGCCGTCGACTACTTCACCAAATGGGCTGAGGCTATGCCTACCTTCCTGAATGATGGTCGTACTGCAGCTCTATTCCTCTTCAACCAAATCATTACTCATTTTGGTGTACCACATGCCATTGTCACCGACCATGGTGCACACTTCAAAAACCAGATGATGAGCGAGTTACATGTCAAATTGGGTTTTCCCCATGAAAACTCATGCCCCTACTACCCTCAAGCGAACGGGCAAGTGGAGGCTATCAACAAAGTCCTAAAAACCATGATCCAATGCATGGTAGGGGAAAACAAAACATCGTGGCATTTACAACTATTTTCCGCTCTCTGGGCCTATCTTACTTCGGTAAAAACCTCAACCGGATTCAATCCTTTCCAGTTGGTCTATGGCATTGAAGCCGTCCTACCAATCGAGTGTGAAATTCCATCACTCAAATTGAAATTAGAACTCCTGCCCCATACTTCTGCGGAAGAAGAATGATTCTTGTATCTATCCAAGCTAGATGAAACACGCCGCGATGCTTCTCTCGTTAATGAGGCACATCAGAAATGAATTAAGAGTCAATATGAAAAATCCGTCCAACCTCGAGCCTTTGCAGAAGGAGACTTAGTCCTCGTTTACGAACAAGCACATGATAAATTGGGAACAGGAAAGTTAGAACCTATGTGGAACGGTCCTTACATCATGAAGCATGTTTTACAGAGAGGTGCTTATGAACTAGTAGATCATGATGGAATTTCCCTAGGAGAGCCCCGAAATGGGCTTTACCTTAAAAGGTACTATGCCTAGATCACCTAGCATCTATACTTTGTACATTATTGTATTTTAGTTTGGTGTGTCTTTTTCTTTCATGTGCTTGAGTCTTTACCGTTGCCACTCATGACTGTGCCTGTGTTTTCATGCGCAGATGACGTCTGCCTTTCCTATCTTTTTTGGATTCGCGGATGGCGCCAGCCGACATACCCAGAACATTGCTTCGGCAACGTGGTTTATTTATCAGTTTGACGAGGTGGTGAGTTCAGGAGGCATCTGTTTAGGACCAGCAACCAACAATATGGTAGAATACCAGGCTGTCATTGGACAGTTGACCCAAGCCTCCTCCCTAGGTATCTCTTGTATCATTATTTACTTAGACTCCCAACTCGTGGTTTATCAACTCAACCACATCTATGCTATCTGTAGTCCTATCCTGCTACGTCTACACTTGCAAGTTCGTCGTCTCGAATGAATGTTCAATTACATTGAATATAGACACATTCTGAGAGAACTTAATAGTGTTTCAGATTCATTAGCTAATTATATCATGGATCGGTATCTAGCCCACAGATAAGATTCAAGGAAAGCAAAAAATTGTACATTACATGTAAATTAAAACACATCACAGACATCATCATGTACAAATCATCGGCATCATAAGAACTCGAAACTGTATATATATATATATATGGCATGACTGAAATGTTTTCTTTACATCAAAAAGTGTGTATAAGAGCAAAATATTGGTTCTGTTCACCCATACAACGTCGCCTGACAAGGCATACAAAAAACATGATCACAGGGAGATTCTAATCTCCTCGCACTGCGTTGTGCTGTGAGTAACATACTACTGCATGCACTATGCGCTTCAACAGAGAATTGATATTCTCTGGTACCCCTACAGTGTGCCACTGCAGATGTAAAGGCACTTCCCCCCTCCGCAGAGGAGGGATGCCCATCATAAGGCCTTGGAGGTTTCTTTCGACCTCCCAGAGACCCATCACTGGTACCACTGGATCTGCTGCAACTGGGGCACCTCCACGATGCCCTGGTACTGGTATATCAACTGGGCACACTACTCCCTTGTTTGCATGTTGGAAACAAAACATCTGTTAAAATTCTTTTACATACCCAAAAAAATACATATACATCAAAAACTTAAAAAACAAAAACTAGACAAGGTATGGCTTAACCTCTTACCTGACTCATCCCAGTCTTCCCCCGAGGGAAAAATCAAGTCCATACTCCCATAGAATTATACATCATCATAAGGGAAGTCCTCTATCCAGAGGTACTTTCATCTCAGCCAGGCAAAGAAATCACCAGTGAAGTGGAAATCTGACTCCGAAACTAGTCTTGGAGACATACTAGTCCACCTCTCCATCTTAGGTTCGTCCACCGGGCATACTGCCAATGCTATCTCAGGGTGCATCTGATGGATGCGCTCTAGAAAAAATGAGACCAAAAACAAGCCATAGCCGAACTGCTTCTGACCAGTCCTACATCGTGAGATCTGTTCCTTCACATTCCGAAGGAACGCTGCACTCCAGTTGAACAGTGTTGGTTCCAAACACTGAACACCATAGGCCACCTGTGATCTCGATGCCAGGTGAGCGCTAGTGCTGCCTGTCACACTCATAATAACAAATAATATAGACCATAGAGGCAGATCTCGTATATCCTTGATAGGGATACTTCCCCTACCAATCTTGCTCCCGGAATGCAGTGACGTGCCAGATACACATCCACTTGCTCAGGTAATTCCCTCTACCCAATGAAAGATATGGGGACCCCTCTTTTCGAGAGGTCGGTCAAAAAGTACACATCTTCCAACTCGATGGTTAGAAGTTGTGTGCCGATACGGAATCCCTGCCCCGTAACATCCCAAAGACCAATCATATGCTCAAGCAGTAACACCTCTCTCTTCATTTTTTGTAATTTGAAGAACTTGAGAAAGCCGCAAGCTCGCAAATCGGCCCGCGTATGAGGACTCCGTAGAGAAGCCAAATCATCCATCTCATGTTCCCTCTCTTTCCATTCAATCATGATTGCCGAAGACACCTACAAAACAAAAAATCAAGAATTTCATTATTCCTCACGTTTTGCTAATTTTGGCGATTTTCAAAAAACATTTTAAAACATAAAACAAAGTACCCATGTCATCTAAAAGCTACCACTCACTCTTTTTAACCACCACACCCTTTAACATTTGTTAAATAATGATAAAAATGTTTTAAAAATGCAAAACGACTTTGAGGGGTGTGTGGGCATTTGGGGAGAATTTTTATGAGTTCTTTTTCTAAAAATGACCTGCCTAATTGATTGCAAGGGTGTAGACATCCTAACAACCCTTCTCTAACAAATTTTTGCAAAAGAATTCCCCTATTTTATTAATGTTTAAAAGGAGGTCGATTTGGTTCAAAGAGGGGCGACTTAGGGCTTTGTGTTTTAAAATAAATAATTCTATGAAAACCAACCTAAAACCATGTAATTAAAAGAGCAAGGGATGGGCAGCTACCTGGTTCAAACGGCAAGTGAAATGATCAATCGTAGCTCCGACAGCGAGAGAAACAAGATTTGCTCCAAAATGAGATTCTCCACTACTCCAAAAATCCTTGCAAATGAAATGGTAAATGAATTTTCAAATCAAGTGTTATTTATAAAATTCCATTTTTATAAGGTATGGTCATTTTTGGGTTTCTCTAATGATGTGATGGATTCGCTAAACTTTGGTCGGTAGTTTTGGTATCACATGTTTCCTGGCAGTCCTGATCAGTTATTCACCTTGTCGCACTTATGAGCATAGTCTTAGTTCATTCTCGAGCTCGACAATATGAGAACGTAACCGGGTAAACTTTTATTTCTTTTTCGGACCTGTCTAGATACGAACACACGAAAAAGGAACACCACTGGAGTCTCCTTTAAACCCTTTTCAGACTCTCTAAATATGAAAAGATTGTCGAGTGATCTTGCTTCCTTTCACACTCGTTAAAAAGGTCAGAAAGGGAGTCTTGCGAGCGATAGTTTAACCCTTTTTCGGTCTCGTTGGACTACTGTATGAAAAAGGAACTGAGAGAGTTCTCTTTTAAGCATTTTTTCAAACTCTATGATCCCGAAAAACCTTCGAGTTTTCTGTCTTTGGACTCGTTAAAGAACACATCGACAGACCCATACAGGACCGATCCCTTACTTCTTTCGTTTCATTAAACAAAGGAAGGGGAACTTGCCAAAGGTGAGTTATATCGAGCATGTGTTATCCTCCTCGAGCTCATTAAATAAAAAAGAGGTACTCATCTATCTGGATGGGGGGGAAATTGAAAGGAGAAAGCCAAGCAGTCTCTTGAGAACATCGTCCAACACTTCTTAGAGTCGACCTTGAACACGACACTTTGTCATTTGCATATATCATAACCTGCTGAACCTCTTCATTGAGCCAATCTTTTGAGTTCCTTTCACTCCTTTGGGTCACCCAACGCAAGTCATCACATCCATCGCATAAGTATTGGTCCATGTCAAGTTTTGTTGTTGTGCCTCAGTGTTCAAGGAAAGTATCCACCTCGAGAGTCAACCATCCCAAATATCTTGTCTCAAAACTCGTGTCATTCCATGTTCTTTTGATCTACCAATTACATATTTATATGTGTTTCACGTTGTTGATGGGGTATACATCAAGGCCCTCCCTCGACAAGTCTATTCATGTCGTCTTCAACACATTATCCGGGAATTAGACTTAGAAACTAGTTAGTACTTTGGGACCTGCATGCCTCAATGGCAGGCCTCCCCACATTCGACAGTGGGTTTACCTCATTGACCTCTGATCGAATGATTCCACAAATGTTCAACCTCAGCTCATCTATTCACATTTGATGGAATGTACTAAGGTACCTTGGGAATCATTGACATTAATGGTGATCTCCCTCGCACTTGTTAACAGTTTACCTCATTGACTGGTAATCAAGTGGTTTCTGCCATGTTCGACGTCAAGACATCTATTCACATGGTTAGAATCGTATCACGCTAGGATTGGTAAGAAGACCCTGGGTTGGGTAATCACTGTGATATATGCTTTTCCCAGGTTGCGAAGGAGATTTTATTGGACAAAATACACATACACTGTTACATAGATCCACTGTGTATTGGTCGTGGCTATGCTTTGTCATTTCGTAGATCCACTATGTATTCTTCGTGGCTACGATCAGTTTGAGTCATCAGAGTATAGATCCACATTGTATCTTCGGTGGCTATACCCTTTTATCAATACAGTTATGGATCCGTAGTGTATATTATCGCAGCCATACCTTACAAGTCTCGATCACCCAAGCATAGGTATGCCTGCCTTGGGTTTTGAAATATGTCATGATATTTGTTGGATGTTTGTGTGCATCTTCCGTCAGGTTCTCTGAGTCTATACCCTTGCTTGAACGTCTACAAAGTATTTCAGTCATCAGTTCGCATCTTATGACTTCATACTTTGGGGGGCATTCTGTTACACATCAAAATTACTCAACTGGATAAGTGTCGCATATTCCTCCCAATTGTTGTAAGTGTCGCAACTTCCTTACAACTTTCGCAAGTGTCGCAAGTTGGTGACAAGTGTCGCAGATGTTGTTTAAGAATATTGTCATCATGATGACACTAAGGAGACACTTAAAACATCTTATGTACCTGATTTGGAGAAGGAGAACTAGTTTACTGGAGTAAAATAACTCTTAACACCTGAAAAGGGCTTTCAATCAGGAATTTTGAGGGTGAACGCTCCCCTGAAATAGCCTTAGGAGCGTTGGCGCTCCCTTATAAGGCCTCAGGGAGCATTTTAACACTTCCTCACCCATCTGAAGGAGTGTTTCCCACTTTTGAAGCGCGGGCGCTCCCCTTAAGCTTCTTTGAGAGTGTTCTAGCGCTCTGATTCCCCTTTCGAAGGAGCGTTCCCTAATCTGGGTCAGTTGTTATCCCGGTGAGGAGAATAAGGAAACAATCTTTCGAGATTAGGAGGCAGTTGTACTCGAATTCTTGGTTTCATCAAGAGATCCTTGATCTAAGGAGGAGGTTCCCAACTTGTTCTAAACATAACTCAAGAGGTTAAGCTCCTCTCAACCTATATAAGCAAGCTCTATGATGGTGGAAAAGAAGGAAGAATTGCTAGCATGAAACCTATGATCTCATAGGAAACACACAGTCAGCCAAAGGAGAAGTGATCAGTGAAGTTGTTGTCAACCAGGTTGTGGATATTTCGAGCAAGGGTTAGATGAAGGGGACTTGACAAATCTGTCGCATTCGCATCTACGATTGTAAGTACTGCTGTCGTTATTCTCATTAATAATACACGCTTGGCCTGTTTCTTTCTAGTTTGTGTCTGATGTTACATGAACTTATCATTAATTGATAGATCTGTTTTCAAGCTAATATCAATAGAGTAGGAAGTGGTCGTATCTTGTTTGTCTTCAGAACTCAGCGAGGAGCAAAGGATTGGAGCGCGACTCGGAGCATGCAGGGACAAACGTCGATAAAGAGGTACTTTTGTTATCCTTCCTTCTCATGTATTAGTTTAGATAGATTTGAAAGGAAGTTAGTGTCCACGTTAATCATTTTTCTGTCTAGGGTTAAGGTCAATCTCTTAGAGGTGATCTACCTGTCCACAGGGAGATTTTCCTACAACACTTGAGGTAGGTGGTTTCATTACTTACACAAGCTTGAGCCATAGAAAACTATGCTTGAAACTTCCCAACGCAGATAACATGGATGGTTGGTACTTAGCCCCCAGCTTAATAAACTAACATCTTTAACTTCAGCATGAAGTCCAGAGGCTATAAGAAATTCCCCTCAAGCTTCGTTTCATCAAAATTCAAAAGCAGAGGAAAATGAAGCTTCAAATAGTAGACAAAGGACGTGACTCAATAGAGAGGGGGAAGTTGTTTCATTTTTTAACGAGTTTGACATAGCATAAGAACTATGCTCGAGAATCCAGGTTGAATCCCTAAACCTATGTTTCATTTTGTAACGAGGTTGACACAGAAACAAGAACTATGCTTGTGAGCTATGTTTCATTTTTTAATGAGGTTGCTACAGAGACGCGAAAACTATCCTCAAAATTGGTTTCATTTTTTAACAAGATTGAAATCAAAAAACCATGATCAAATTATTCTTGATCATGGCTTCCAAGAGGACAATTCTCTGGAAGGACACCATGTCAAGGGACAAAACTTGTTCATGGCCTCTAAGAGATATTCACTCAATGGAAGAAACACACTCTGGAAGGAACACATGTCGATGGTCGTGATAGGGTTAAGGATATTAGGCTCCAATAGCCCTACCGAAGAGACCACCATGTCAACTACCGGATCCAATTCATAAGAGAGTGAGCTTACAGTGAGAGGCTCATTGTCACTGGTAGGTGAAGACATGGGAGACAACGCCACATAATTGTCTTGTGGCGGGGGCGATATCGTCTGCATATATGAACCATTTAGGGAGGTAATCCAGCCAGGGTCGATGAATGAAGTGATTGATAGTAAAAATTCTTCCATCGTGATGGAAATATATCACATGAAAAAGAGTGGACACAATAGATTTCATGGCATAGAAATAATCCCACCCAAGGAGTAAAGTGAAATCCAAGGGGTCTTGGACTACCATAACATCAATAAAGACAGTTTTCTCACCCAAAGTTACAGGAAACTAAGGAAGGGTCCCTAAAGTTTGACTACTTCTCTTTTTAAAAGCTAACAAATTCTGTTTAACTGGCACAAGTTGAGGACAACCCAAAGTTTCCCAAGCAATAGAGGACAAAATACTGACAGACTCACCTTCATCTATCAATGTCTGAGGAATGTCTCGACCACAAACTTGTACTATAATCTAGAAAGGAATGTGAGAGGGAAGACGAGGTCCAGTTAGAACACCCTAATTAAAAAGGATGGCCTCATTACCTAGAGGAGGTTCCACGGGAGAAGGAGGAATTCCCCCCGGCATGGTAGACTCTATATCAACGAGAAAAACATGGGTAGTATCGGGTTTAATCTCTAGTGGGAGAGTAGGATCGACTGACAATGATGTCAAATCGACTAATTGGGTTTCATTCTTCAAGAGGAGAATGGGGTTGACAGGTGGAAACAGATCGACCACTTGGGTTTCACTCTTTGGTGGGAGAGTGGGATTGACCGAGGATGGGATTGGATCAACCACATTGTCAACAAGTTCAACTAAGGATGTGACTACATTGACTACATGATCAACCAGACTGACCGATGAAGGGACTGGATCGATCATTCCATCAACTATAGGTAGTTCGAGAGTAAGCTTGTGATAAGTAGCTGGAAGTTGGGGTTGTGAAACATTCATGTCTTCTGGTAATTTTGAGTCTTCATCCATACGAGGGAAAAGGTGAGTTAGATGACTCCCTTTTCATAACATACATGGGAACTTGACTCTACTTTTCTTCTTCCAAATGGTATCTTGACTAGTTGACGGGAGGTCATCAACATGTTGTTCAGAGTTTGACGACATGGTTTGGTAAGGTTGTGTAGACCATGCTTCTATAACCTTCAATAGACCAGGGAAATCCTTAAGAAGATGGCTACCCTTAATCCAATTGTGATACCTGGAAGGCTCAAAATAGCGATCTGAGGAGGACCAATGTTTCCGTAAGAAGGAAAAACAAAAGGTTCCCCTGGAGCAGAGGTTCCTTCATTGGTCATTCCAGGAACTGGTGCCATTAAAAACAAAAATCCAACCTAGAGTCCACTAGGGAAAACAAACAACACATGCTAAAAATCTAGTAAGAAAGTAAGCAAACAAAACCTTCTCACAATGAGCACACTAGTTGGTGATGAAATCCAACTTTGCGAGAGAAAATTAAGAAGGTGCTAAGATACAGTGAGTGAAAAAGTTATGTTGACGACCAACTTAACGGACTTATTCCTTGGTGCAAGTTCCCACACATAATTGTGGGTATACCCTTGAAGGAGTCTGACTGAGTTTCGCCAACATCGATTTCAGGTACCGTGAAGACTTTCCCCCCCATAGTCACCTCGTGTAAAGACCCGAAAGAGATAGGCCACTAAGGTTACCAACTACAAAAATGATGCCTAGGGAAACAGACGATAGTTTAATCCATGTGCAAAGGCAGGGTATCTAGCCCGAAATCAAATCAAAAGGATTCCACTCATCATTGTGGATATACCTTCAAGTGACCCCCATAATATGTGCAATATCTACACCAAGACCAACAAAGTAGGATGAGTAACTCTGCCAATCTCAATGCGACCTCAGGTTTGACCGTTGTGTGAGAAGGTCTTCCCAGGAAACAATGTAGCAAATGGATTTCATCGCTCCCTAAATCAATATTCTATGTTTGTTCACAGCTTTGGAAAGTTATCTTTCACACCTATTCCAAAGCCCTACAAAAATCTAATGTAGGATTTCTACCAGAAAATATAAAAATGTCTAATCAATTTTTATAAACGCTTTATTTTTAAGGTTTTTGTTACTCAAGAGGAAAATGATGTGGACTACATGATGTTTTGACTGACTCTAAACAATGCAAATAAATGAGAGTGCAAATATTTCACTTCGATGAAAGTTATGCTATGAGAAGGAGAAAACGTTTATCATTCCCAAATGCACAATGTCCCAAAATTTTATTAAACTCGTCAATATAAATATTTTCAATAAATGAGACAAAGAGACTGTACACCAATACACGATTCACAGCCCCCTGACCATGAGGGGGGGAATTTTTTAGAATTCAAGACCAAAAAATGCCAAAAACCATGTAATTTCGCTATTTCAAATGCAAGGATATCCCCAAACTAATATAAAGCAAGAAATCAATTTTTTTGTTTCAAAAATAGCTAAAATAAATAGAAAATCTCTATAAAACAAAGCAACCCAAAAAAAAATTCTCTTTTAACACAAACTATTCAATAAAAGAAAAAGTTCTTTCACCAAACAATTCTAAAGAAAAAACAATGCTTTGTAACAGAAAGACACTCAAAGGAAGAGATCAAATCTTTCAAAAGAAAACAAAGAAAAAATAAGGCAAAGATGGCTAAAAGTAGATTCAAATTGTCAAGAAGACTGTAATCAGACCCAACAAATCACCCCAGAACCACATCACAGATCTGGGTAGGGAAAACCACCAAAAACAATTTTTTTCACAATCTCCGCAAGCTGGAAGACTATCACAGTGTGGAAATCCTTGATTGTCGTAGGCCATAACTGGATAGAGTGTGGAGTTTCCAAACTAGTCTAAATAGGTATAGTGTGGAAATCCTAAGTTGTCGCACTGTCCCTCAGAGAAGGGTGCGGAAATCAAACAAAAATGGAAAAAATTAAAAAGTCAAGAAGGTTTTCCAGTGAATTTTAACAATCAGAGAGTCAAGATGGATCTACCGGTGACTCAGAAAACAGAAACCCAGCAATCAAACCAAGAAATAAAGAAACACTAGGAAAACAATATGTTCCCCAGTGAAACCACCAATTTTGTTATTGGGTTAATTGTTAAGTGCAGACAAAAATCAATCACCCTAGCTTCACTACGAAACTAGAACAAAACAAGATAGTACACTAGTCTTTCCTTAGATTCGGTTATCAAATGAGAAATGGATCTAGAACATACCTTTTAAATATCGAAGATCTAACTTCACCAATGCAATCCAAGCTCCGTCACGAGGCTTATGGAGAAATATTTTCAAATAAACACAAGCCAACAAAGACAAGAACAACATAGTCTATTTGATATGAAACTATGTACGTGATCAAGGAATCATACAATAAGGACAAATGACATTTATTAAGAAAATAAAAGTATATATGTATTAAATAATGTGGAATAAAGATACAACCATATGCCTTGATGTTGTCAGGTTCCTTCCAACAGTTCCTTTCTTCCCACACACTTCTTGATCCAATGGATTATGAGACTGTGTATCTGATAGCTACTCACAATCTATGTTGACAAAGCAAACCTCAAATCCACTCTAACCAAGCTAACAATCTCAAGCCAAAACAACTAACTTTCTCCATGAGAGTTCCTCTCCTTTTATAAGTTGAAGAGGATAAGGTGAGGAGGTTAGGATGATCCCACTAAATCATGAAAGCGAGTGAGATCCAACGTGTTCGAAGGCCACCTCACCATAGAAGCTTCTCCTTCTAGAAGCATCAAGAAGACGCCCATTTTTCCCACGTACGAAGTCCGTTGCACCCTAACTATCATGCAGCCTACAAAAAAATCTGCAATCTAGCTATGGTGCAGCCTACGGAAATCAGGCGTTTCCCCACCCTGTGTATAGAGAAACCTTCGTAAATCCTCTTTAATAGGGTTTTTACAAAGGAAAATACAACTTCTTCTCTCAGGAAAAATTATTCTCCCTTCTTTCTTCAGGAATTCAGGCCACTGACCCCTCTGAAGGAAACAGATAGGTTTACATCATTAATGGTCATAAGGGTGAAAAAAATAATGTGTAACAATATACAATTTGTTTCTGTAAGTCAGTAGCCCTTCCTTGAGCATCTGGTAGCCTTCATACTTTAGCCCTGTAGACTCTTTCCTTAGGTATGAAGTTATGGTCTTGAAGAATACATCTGTCACTTGTGCATTTCTAACTCTTTTCCTAACATCTGTTTCACAGGTGCTTACTGTTGCTAGATGAATCATCTTTATAATTATGCTAAGGGCCTCGACCAACCTATTTTCCTTTCCTTTTATGTGTTTGATTTCTAAATCGAATTCACTTAGGAGAGCCATCCACCTAGATTTCATGGCATTGAGTTTTAGTTGATCAAATAGGTGCCTCAACCCACAATGATTTGTCATAAGAACAAATATCCTTCCCAGGAGGTAGTGCCTACACATTTTTAAAGTATGTACTATGGCAGCTAGCTCTAGGTCATGGGTCACATAATTGATCTCATGCTCATTTAATTTTTGGAACGTGTAGAAAATTACACGTCCCTCTTGCATAAGGACTCTTGTGAATCCTTCCTTGCAGGCATCTGTACACATTAGGAAATCATTATTTGATTCTAAAATATTCATCACGGGTGCATGGGTCAGGAGGTATTTCAGTTCCTGAAATATTTCTTCACATTTTGATGTCCAAATGAATTTGATCCCCTTTTTCTGAAGGGCGGTGATTGGACAACCAATCTTGGAAAACCCTTTTATGAACCTTCTATAGTATCCTGCTAAGCCCATGAAGGATCTAATATAGGATATATCCTTTGGGGTAGGCCATTCCATAATAGATTTGATCTTGTCGGGGTCCACTGCCACCCCTTCCTTAGAAATTACATGGTCTAGGTAATGGACTTGATAAACTTAGCGTAGAGTTGATTCTCTCTTAGTACTTGAAGTACAAGTCTAAGATGTTCTTCATACTCCTCCATGTTCTTGGATTAGATTAGGATATCATCAATGAAAACCAATATGAATTTGTCCAAAAAATTGTTGATTACATTATTCATCAAGCACATAAAAGTGGCATGGGCATTGGTTAACCCAAATGACACCACCACGAATTCATAGTGACCATACCTTGTCCTGAAGGCTATTTTTGTGGATGTCTTCATCCTTAATCTAGACTTGATGGTAGCCAAAAATTAATTCAATCTTCGAGAAAATGGAATCACCTCCCAATTGATCGAACATGTCATCGATTCTTGGTAAGGGGTACTTGTTATTTATGGTTTTCTTATTGAGTTGTATGTAATCTATGCACATTCGAAGTGTGCCATCTTTATTTTTCATAAACAAGACGAGCACCCCCCACAGAGATACACTTGGTAAAATGTATCCTTTTTCCATCATCTCGTTTAGTTGTAGCTTGAGCTCAACCAACTCTGGCATGCTCATTCTATACAGAATTCTAGATTTTGGTACTGCCCCTGGTGTAAGTTCATTGAGAAGTCGATATCCCTTCTTAGAGGTAGACCCAGTACCTCTTCTGAGAACACGTCCTTGTATTCTCTTAATATGGGATGGTCCTATAAGCTTGGTTTTTCATTCTCAATAGATTCCAGTACCTGTATGGTATATAAGAAACACCCCTTTCTGCAATACTTTTTCATTTGAAGGGCTGATATTTGTCTCACTGAGATAGGATTCTGAATTCCTTGGAGGGTCATTTTTCTCCCTTCTTCACTTACACATTATAAAGTCCTTTGATAACAGTCCAATTTAGTTTTATTAGAATCCAACCAATCCATACCAATCAACAAATCATAATATCCCAGGAAAAGTATGTTAAAGGTCGCTTGGGTGGGCAATCCACCCATGCTGAATTGACAGACTGGTATGACCTCTGCCACATTTCGTTTGGTCCCTGTGGCTAATTGCAAAAAAAAAAGTTTAACATGTCTAATTGGTTGCATTTTACACTTGTCAATAGTATGAGGGGCCACATAACTCAAATTAGAACCTGGGTCAATTAAAATAGAGACTAGATGGTTGGCGATCATACCTTCCAAATCCACTACTGAAGCTTGGTGGTCGGCTTGATTATTTTTCAAGGTTGGATAGATTCATGGAATCATCCTAGCCACATCATTGACAGTGATAGATTCTTGGATATTGTAGACTCTCTTATTGTGTTGTTTTCTGTATGGGCAGTCCCTCAATCGATGATCTTCTCCACAACCCCAACATTTTAAGGGTTCCTTCTTTAGGTTATTCGTATTTTCTGGGACTTTATTAAAAGGTTTATTTCCACTTTGAGAGGGGAAATTTTTCTTATATACACTTCTAGTAGGAAGTCTCCTTCGATAATATTTTCTATACTTATTGAATCTTGAGGACTTAAACCCTTTCTTCTGGAATCCTGAACTACTCCTAGTCTTCCATTCCTCGTGAGGTCTTGTCTTACTCCCAAACTGTTCATAGCAATACCTCACCTTTCATATAGTTTCTTCTAAGGTATTTGGCTCGCTGAACTCAATCTTGTCCCGGTAGATCTGAGGTAACCCACTAATAAACCACTGCATTTTTACTTTTTCATGTTTTATGTAGGGTACATACCTTACTAGTTCAAGGAATTTATTGACAAATTCATCGATGGTGAGTTTCCCCAGCCTGACTTCATAGAATTCCTTAGTATTCCCATCCATGTATTTCTCTGACAGATACTGCTTCCTATAGTATTTCTTAAACTTTTTCCATGACAAGTCCTCATGGACTCCTTTCACAGTCCTAAGCTCTTCCCACCATATGGAAGCCTTTCCATTCAGGTTGAATATGGCTATTTGAGCCTTCAAGTTTTCAGAGTAGTCATGGACTCTGGAGTACTTCTTTAAACCAAGAATCCAAGCTTCCACCTCTTCTCCCTTCTTAATATCTCCATTGAAAGAGGGTTGTTTGGCTTTCTTGAACTCTTCAGAACCATGGGTTTTGGAACGCTTCTTCTTTTTTCCTTTCCTTTGAGAATGTGAGTCGGACTTGCTACTAGAAGATCCTTTGGAGTTGTCATCTTCCTTTCTAGAGGACTCTCCCAATGAGTGTCCCCTGCCTCCAGTTTGGACCTTCTTCGTGTTACTTCTCCCAGTGGGGTCTCTTATGGAACCATATTTTTGGGTCTCGGGTGGACTCTGACTTCTCTTTTTGTGTCGTCGGTCCACATGACTAGTTGTGGGTTCATGCTGTAGTTGCTTATATATGTTGGATAAGCTCTACAATAAGACTGCGTTAATTTATGTTTGTTTTTCTTTCTCTTTTATCAAATTCTCGTTGTCATCCTTGAAACTTTGTAATTTAGCTCTGAGGCTCCTTACAATTTCAACCATATTTGGAGCATTTTCCACCACCCTCCTTTCCTCATATTATCTCTATTGTGGAATCCATCCCCCACTTCATGAAATATCACCATCCTTTAGTCTTGAATTTTTCCCCGTGATTTACTGACTTCTCAAGAACTTATTGTTAGCTAACAGTTTATTAGTTCATGAACAATACACGATTCAATTTCTTAAATGCATACACACAGTAGAAAGTTTCATTCTTTTCTTTAATAACATTTTTAACCAAAATTTTTAAGAAAGAGGTAAGGTAGAGTGTCACTCTTTTGAAAGTACTCCAAATAGATTTTTTACGTGAATCGTCCATGAGCCCAAGCAGGCCAAGTGTTGTAACCATGCTCTGATACCAATTTGTAACACACGCGATGGGGTATAAATAAAAATAATTTTGTTTTCCTCAATTAGTCGAATCCTCCATCCATGGTCTCTAATCCTGGTCAATAGACCTTCAAAACTCCCGAGGTGAAGCAGCTCTTCGGATCCCTACTAGAATCTCTAAGAAATTGATCCACGGGTTTGCGAGACTTCACCCATTTGAACTAGCACCAGGCACAATCCCCCTCCACATGACCACAACCCTAACTAAAAGGTGCAACATGAAATCGCGTATCAGGTCCTTGCATGTGAGTCACCTCGACTCTCCTGATATTCGATCTCTCGACAAGGACCTAACACTTTCTAGCACCTCCTTCATATGACCATCGGTTGTGACCCACGCTCAACCTCAAGCGCTTATCGAGACTTCACGTTTCACGAAGTTGGAGGGTCACTCACCTCCCTTCTCCCAATATCTAAAATGTTGATAACCCCTCACCATAGATCATCGGTCCTGATTCTTCCATGACCTAACAATCCAGATTGCATCGGGATTTCGCATATTGGAACTCCTGATATGATTCACCTACATTCTCCCGACTCCCAAAATATCAATTTCCCGATCGGAGAATCCTCTAGGCGCTAGCTCCTCCCGCTAGGCTCCTTTGATTGAAACGTTGGGCGATAACCTGGAGCCCAACTACCAAAGTCTTTGGGACTTCATGTTTCACGTCTCCCAATGGAAGTTCACTTCTCCTCTCTGAAGTCTGATATGCGAACTCCCTCCAAGACCCAATCTACGGTCCACAATCTTCCTTCGATAGATGGCTGCGATCAAATTGTGAGTTCGTGTCTTAGTTATTTGGATGTGAGTCCACCCCAACTTTTTCGATCCTTGATCTTTCGATAGAGTCATATCAATGGTCCATGGTCTTTCGTGATCCAATAGTCCTGATCTCCTCTCTCGCGAATTGGTATTTCACGTTTCATGACTTTGGAGGTTGGCTTACCTTTGTTTCCCCGATTCCCCTTTTCTTGATATCTGATTTCCAGATGAACGGTTTGGATCCCTCTTTTCATCAATGGCTATGATCCTTTCACGAATTCATAATTCATGAGTTTTCTCTCTTGTGCAACTCCAAAAAGGTTAAATCTTGTGCACTTTCCTCTATATCCAATGGTTTTTGGTCCACGCGCTCATACCTAATCGATGAGATATGATCTCCTCTATGCTCATTCCTAGTCGTCTAGACTCTGATATGATAGTCTAGGTGGGTCCTGATAGATCCTGGGATCTACGGCCTAGATCACATCACAATTTCAGATTTTGGAATCCAAAGGATCCATCCCTTTCATGATGATTATCAACATTCATTGGACCTACGAAGGCTGAAGAAGTCGAGGCGCTGACACCTATGTTCCTTCCTCAAATATAACGACTATGATAGAACTCGGATATTCCCGAACGGATCTCTTCCATTCAACTTCCAAATGAAAGGATACTCCATTTCAATACTTGAATTCCTCTCTATCCCTCCTGAGCTTCGTCAGTTATGAAGGATTTAAGAGAATTACGCTCTTTCTCTTGGACTTAACGCATAGAGGGATATTCGACACAACTATTAAGCTCCTTCATCAAGTCTAGGACTTAACTGGTTTTGGGTTTCTTCTTATGTTGCAGAGGGCCTGTGCATATCTACACTACCTCTCCCGATCTTAATAGACTCATTCCTCACAAGGATTGTGGGAGTCAACCTCCACATTCAAGGAAGTACTCACTCGACTCTAGGATGGTGATGAAATTTCCTCGGGAAAGTGCCTTCAAGTGATCAAACTAGGGCGCATGGAAATCCAAGCATAATTATAGGCTCTCAAGGAAACGAAAGCATATTCATATATTATTCATTTAATACAGAGAGAGAAACCTTTATAGACATGTAAATACTCGCATTCATCCATTATTTACAATTCAAAAAAAAAAAAGGCAAGAGAACACTTATCAAAACCATAGAGTGTGATGTAACTGCTGAAAGGGGTGCTCATTTCCACCCAATCATAGGCTTAGTCACTCCTAATGGATTTATCATTGTCCACCCTTGAGCTTAAGCCACAATTCTTTGAGATTCAATCTCTTACTTCCAACTCAATGGAAGTTAGGAACGAAGGTTACTCTCCTTCTCCCAATACAGAAAATAGATCAAGACGAAGGTTACTCTCCTTCTCTTGGTTCAATCTCTAATTTATGTGATTAGAACTCACTATTCTTCCTTCAGTCCTTCCTCGGACTCAAGACTTTCCTCTCTTGTCTCTACATTTTTCTCTGCAGGACTCCCTCTATCCTCCATGCTTTCTTTCTTGCCTCCCTCGATAGGATTGCATGTGGCTCTAATTCCCTAGTCTGTGGTCAGGTCTGAAATCCTTACTGATGGGTAGTCTACCCCATCCCTCCTCAACTCTTGAGGAGGCCTTCCCACCTACCCACATGACAAGAATTCATTCCTGTTCAAGGGTTTGTTCTGATCTAAGAAAATTATTTCCATCATGGTACTGGTTCGGTGGAGGTTAATGCAACCATTCCTAGTCCTGTCCACCACCTTTCACAACATTTCATGGTCTCTCTCTTAGCACATCCCCTCTTTCAGCAGTCATGCAACATGTAACTATTTTCTATTAAAATAATCATAATTTGCATTCATCGACCTTCTACACAAGGTCCATCAAATCAAACATTCACACTTTTAGGTTTTTCATAGTTCCTCGACCCATATATTTATATTTACAGACTAGGGGAAACATGGTGTTACAATGTGATTTCATTTTCTTATATAATTTCACAATTTGATTCTTATAAAAAGTGTGACATGATTCTGTAGTAATTGTTAATTGGTTGATGTTACAATTTTATTCATCCTGTTTGGTTCCAGTAATTCTTGTTGGAACAAGATTATCATGCTCATTTGTCTATCGGCGTGAATGATAATCCTCTAAACAAGGAATTGTCAGATCTCTTGTTAGATCTCCAATCTATGCACTTACTTGTCACTAATTATTCATTGGTTGGAAACTGCTCATGATAGAAACCTTTCCTGCATATATTGGTTCCTCATTTCAATTGTTATATTTTTTTAATGTTGTCAATCCAACTTTTGAAATGAATCCAAAATAGTACTATTGAATATAAAAGTATGTATTCAACCTGCAATTCTACCTTAGAATATTCATTGTTAGATGAGAAACTATTTCCAGAGAGTTATGATTTAATTTAATTCCGGTGTGATTTTATTTAATTCCTGAGTGAAATATCATTTGATGTTCTATGGATTGAAAAACTAGTTTATGTAGGATGAGATCCACATGCTTCATTGTCGTCCCTTGTTCATGAAAAGGAATGAAGTACCCTCTAAACAATAGATTGTTAATAGTTTCATTTATACACATTCATGTAATTTAATCCCCCATCAACTAGAAAATGGATCATGTAAATAATCTTGTCTACATTAATTAGTTCTAGTTGTTTTGATAAACAAATAGATCTTAGATTAGGCTCTAATCCTTCATTTAATTTACTTGTATCTCACAAGCTTATGAGCCCCCGGATTGATGATTTGATGTATGGAATTTATACATGTAAATATTTTCACACCTTCTTCATGAACCACTTATTGACTTACACTCCACTTCAAAACTCTTTTTTATACATGAATGGGAAAATCAACAAGGATTTAGGTCCCAATTCTCACCAAGATACTGAATCTTAGAAACAAGGGTTTTTGTAGAAGAGGTTGGTCATAAAATTCCAGGGAAAAATATCTGAGGGAAATGCTCTAGCATTGAAAGGTAAGTGTAATGCCCATTCTCCAACATTTGAACTCAATTTATATTATGAAGAGTTGGTTACATTCATTGGTATTGAGAATTAAGGTTTCATATGTGGAAAAATATCATAAACCTTGCTCAAGAGTGCACAATTAATGCACATTTATTTTTCCCTTGATTTTTAAAATGCACCCTTTCCTTTTCTTAAGGAAAATAATGGGTACCCACATGTTTATTGAAAGAAAGGAACACGTATAATGAAAAGTGTAGGTTATCATATATTTCATGTGGAGCAAAGGTAAATGTTGGAAGGTACTTTTTCCAAAATGGCATTAGATGTCAATGATGACCAAACAATGTTATAATATATGCTCCTTAATGTATTAGGTCAGAAGGGAATTCAATGGAAAAGATACATTATAATAACAGAGATGAATCTAATAAGTGGAAACATGTAGAGCGTAATGAACTTGAGATTTGAAAGGTACCTATAGAAAAAACCAAAGTATTATAATATTCTATTCCTCAAGGTGGGACACCCATTCTCGGGTGGAAAAAAAAACATGATCGCCAAATCATGTACAATATGAATCCATGAAGTATATCAAATGTAGAATCATGGGCATAAAAAGACACATAGTAGATCCATGTAAAATATAAATCATAACCATGAAAAATACAAAGTGGATCTACATCTCAATGTACATAAGGAGAACAACTAGAATTGTGTGAAAGTACAAACTAGTTCTCCAAAAAGGTATCAATATCAAGTAGGTAAGTGGTATTGTATGTGCAACTTAGAAAGAAACATAGGAAAGATATGATACTACAACCCAAGGATTTCAATCCAAATTCATCGAATGTACAAATTTACACCATGTGAATAAATGATTTGATGTCAAACATGGGAGAAATTGTTTGATCACCAGTCATTGATGTATATTGTTGACAAATGTGAGGCGACCCAAGGATGATGAAAATGGGCACCAAAGCATGTAGTAAATTCTAGCAAGTGTGAATATATGTGTTGATTTCAAACACTTATAGAATCTATCAATAAGGAGATATTAATGTATTGGTGAGGGAACCTTTATTTAATGACTGGAAGCCCCAAGTAACCATAAAGGTCTCTAAATCCTCTTCTCAGAGAAAATGAAATGGTTTCATTAAGAAGAGATCCATTGGTAGGAGGTAATTATGACATTGTTCATCAACCAACATGAGAACGCATTAGGAACATTATTTGAATGTCTTGGACAAAAATTGGAAAGAGGACACTGCTAAGTACATCTTTCAAATGCACCAGATGAAAATAATGCATGAAGAATACCCTATAATCAATGATCAATAATAAAAACCATTATCAAAGGTGAGGCATTCTATGAATAGGTAAAACAGAGTCCAAGGTACAACATGAATAACAATACATAAATAAATTTCTTTTCATCGAACACTGGGTAAACCACTCAATCAATGACCAATGATGAATGAAAGGAAACATACCAATGATGAAAGTAAGTACTGGGTACTAGTGACTTTAATTCTATCTCCCAGAGCATTGTGCCATAGTCAATAGGAGAATACCTTCCAGTCAGAAGGAAATGATTAATCCTCCCACACAAGCATGAGTAAAAACACTATCTATAATGATGAAACAAAGAAAAAATTGACACCGAGAAAGGATTCCATGGACAATCAAAAGATATGAAGAATAGCGAACATAGGGAAAAAATATTTTTTGAACGTAAGCATGACAAAATGGTGACTTGGGAAACAATTGATGATAAAGGGGATTGATGATATAAATCATTCATGCAAGAGGCATTGAATATTCTCTATAGTTATTAGAAGAGTAACCAATTGGAGGGGTGTAAAACTTGAAAGCATGGTTTATCTCCTAACAAAATACTAAGAACCAACTCTTCAAGAATGGACGTGAAATAGGTGAATTATTCAAGGGTGACATGTGTGCTACCACATATAAATATTATATATATATTGATTCTTCCCCCCTCTATATTTTTTTGTTTATTTTTCATATTATAAAGATAAGAAAACAATTCCATAGTACAATGGAAGAAACAAGTGTCGCATGGCATGCAACTATGTTCCAAGTGCATGGAACATACTTATGAAAAAAAGGTACTATGCAAGAAATTGACACTCATTAGAAAGTCTCTTCTAGGGTAGGGTATGTATAAAATGTAGAAACAAGTAAATACAAGACAAGAAAAATTTAAGAATGCAAAGGAAGTAAGCATAATGCAAAGATAAGAAAAAGTTAAGAATGTTTTTTGATAATATAAATAAAATTTTAAAGAAATCCAAGTGATCTCTTTCCTTTCCTAAGGTCTAATAAACCAATTCTAAACTATATTAATGTTGATCATCGTCATCATCATCATCAAGAAGTGTTTTTTTATAATTTTTAATTAAATAATAAATATTTTTTTAGTATGTTTAAAAAAATTAAGAATTTTAAAAACATGTAATCAAGTTTAAAAAATCGCGTAAACATTCTCAAATTTCTATCTCATTTCTAAAATTCAGTAAATGGAATTAAAAAAGCAATACCCAAATTTGGTTGCTATTGTGAAAGATATAGTCTAAATGTTCTAAGTTTTTTTTTTTTTCTAGTATGTTTTTTCGACGATTTTTGTCTAAAAGTCGGCTAGAAATTTAGAAATATAGTTGGAGTTGGCATATTTCAGGGGTTGAGATTACATATTCCATATTCCTTAGGGTTTTGGAGGAATATGGATGGATTTATGCATCCAAAAACATGATTTAGATAATATAAAATTGATATTTCACCAACAATTGCATTTTTAGATTCCACTGGAAGTTACCAGCGGTGCCATCTAATTGCTTGATTGGTTGATGGTTCATTTCTATGTGTGTACTCATCAACTTGATTCAAAGGAAAAAAACATAATAATAAAATATGATTAATAGTCATCAATTGGTGGGGTATGGTGACTATTTTGGTGTTCATTGGCCATGAAGTGTTATGTAATATTGGAATTCCCTTTCTTTATACTCATTGTAAGTCAAAAGATTCATAAACTTAGCGATATTCATAAACTCAATGAAGGTTGTCTCCCGATATAGTTTTGGGTGGTGTTCATCACTGAGTTCAGAAGTAGGTGCATTTTTTCTTCAAAATACATGCTCATCAAAGATTCCACCAAAATACAAAATTTATCTGAGTTCGCCACCATTTGATTGTATTGTACCCATTGCCCGATTACCTCTAAATTCAAGTCTTCTGGGAAAATTCTGAATTTTTGTTACCATTCTTTAATTAATCAAGAAACATGCATGTCATACAAGAACTCATGAAATATTTAAGAACATGCTAATTAGTTACAGGAAAATGTTGAATGCATCTTATAACAACAAAAAACATGATAAAATCAACACAGAGATAATTAATATACACTAAAATATAAAATAAAGAAAAAACACAGAGATCACTTATCTTTAATTAATCCATTCACCGGCTCGTTGTAGACATCAGACATTCCATTCAACCATAGACATTGTTATTCTATCTCTCAATAACATGTCACCTCCGAGCCAAGGATACAAATCCATAAGGATGGTTCTTAGGATGACTCTAAAACACACAATAGTTAGCTAGCAATATCTCACGATTCTTCCAACCACACAACAATCCTAGTTTACCATCTCTCTTCCCCTTTATCCTGCACAACCCAAAGAAATGAAATCCTTTCTTTGAAATTCATCCCCTCAAGTTGTTCCACTTATTTTCCAGGGATCTAGTGCTACTGGTCAGGAAATATCAATGTTGGAAACTCCAAGGATTCCCAGTTGTGGGCATTTCTTTCACAACTGTCATCATTCTCATGCACACATGCATTCCTTCATTTCTAGAATAATCAACACTTACTTATATCCAACAATCAATTTCTCTTTCCCCCATGAATTTTTTTCATGCCCTAAAACCTAGAACCAGAGTGAGGAAGAATAAATGAGGAATGTGTAACAATGTATGAGGAACCTCCAAACAACCAAAAAGAGGTTTTATATAATTACATGTAATTAAGCACCATGTGGTTTCCCCAAGAATCTCATGTAATCACTTTTCCCAACTAAATACAAGATGGTTTAATAAAATATAATAAAAATAATTTCCCCCTTTAGCTCCCTCTCTCATGGAATCATATCCCCCTATATTTATCCTTGTCCATCTTGCAACCGTAAATGTATTTTATTATTAATATTTGAAAATTATTACATTTCTTGGCACTCTGGCATTTCAACTTTAAAGGCACTCTAGCCTTTCATAAAATAAAAAAAATACATTACTAATCTAGGGAATAAAAAATGGGGTATTACATTCCCCTCACCCTTATTTTGTTACTGTCCTTGGTGCATATAGAAAAGAGACAAATGAAAATTTTCAAAAGTCTTAAAAAATTCATGGGTATTATTCCTACATGGAATCCTCATGCTCCCATGTATCATATTTAGGACTTTAGCGGTTCCACTAAACCTTTACCAATCCTATGGATCGATTCTAGAGCACTTTAATCTTCATGTCCAATATGTGCATCGACTAGACCTAAAAGTATTATTTTGGCTCTACCTGAATCAAATTCCAATCAATAACATGGTTAAGATCATGCACATACTTTTCCATCAAAGGGACATGAAATACATTATGCACATTCATGGAAATAGATAATGCAAGCATGTATGGTACTAGTCCTATTCTATCTAATATCTCAAATGGACCATAGAATCTAGTTTCTAGCTTGGTATAGCTTCCCAACTTTAATGAGCTCTATCACTTTAAATTCTCTAGTTTTCCTCTTATCTACATAACTCTCCTGTTTATCTTCTGTTGCTTTTCAATTCTGCTTAATTTTAACCATCTAGTCCTCCATATCCTTGATAAATTATATCCCAAGTACTACTATATATGTTGGGTTGTCCCAACTCACTAGAGTATTGCATTTTCTTCCATACAAAGCTTCATATGGGCTCATCTTCAATGAATCTTGATACCCATTATTATATCAAAACTCAACCAAATGCAAGTAATATTCCCACTTAGATGGCTTATCCATCGCATACATTCTCAACATAGATTCAATCACTTGGTTTACTCTCTCTATCTATCCATTTGACTATTGATGGTATGTAGTACTCAAATTTAGATTTGTACAAAATCCTTTAAATAATCCTCTCCAAAAGTTTGAAGTAAACATTGTATGTCTATCTGAAACAATTTCCTTAGTTATTCCATTCAACCTAAAATTTTCCCTCGTGTAGATTTATGTAATATTAGTTGTTGTATCAATCATTTTTACGGGAACAAAATGAGTAACATTTGTCAATTTATCCTCCACTTCCATTTTTGAATCATGTTTTCTTGTTGTCTTGATAAATTTAGTAATAAAATCAATGGTTACCACTTTCCATTTCTTCTATGGAATTGGTAATGGATATTGCAAATATGTAGGTGTCTATGCTCAAATCTCACTCTCTAACATTCCATACAATTGGAAATGTAATCAACAACATCATTCTTCATTCATGTCCCTAAGTATTGTCTTCTTATTGCTGCAATTGTTTTATGGTAACCAATATGTATGACATATGGAACATTATGCATTTATTTTAATACCAAAATCCTAAGTTCTTTAGAACTAGGAACATACATTCAATTTTTATGCATAAGTAATCCACTTTCTTTCATCTTATATTCTTTAAATTTTTGTTGTACATTTTCCTACTGTAAGGTTTCTTCTACTTGTAGGTAATGTTGGTCTATAATAGAAACATCTAGAATTATTCTCTTTAAATATGAAGTTTGCATACTAATGGTTGTAGCATGCATGAGATGTACTCTTGTGTTGTGTGCATCAACAACTTTATTTGATTTTCCTTTGACATGCTTGATGTCAAATTCATACTCACTTAAAATTTTGACCATCTTGTTCTCCCAAAGCTTAAATTTGGGTGCTCAAAAAGACATTTCAAACCAATATGAATTGTCCTTAATTCAAATATATTTCTCATTAAATAATGTCTCCACATATTCAATGCATGAAATATGGAAGAAAGCTCCAATTTGTGTGTGGCATAATTCCTCTCATGTTCTTTAAGATTTCTAAACTAATAACTAATAACATGTCCATTATGAGTGAGGAATCCACCAATTCTTTCTTTGCATGCATCTATACATACCACAAAATTCTCATTTGGGTCAACAATCTTCAATATAAGTGCAATAGTAAGTAACTCTTTCAACAAATTAAAATTTTCTTCACACTCTACTATCCATTCAAAATCAATTCCCTTATTTTGTAAATAGGTGATGGGATGAGAAATTTTATATAATCCCACTATAAATCTTTTGCAATAGCCAATTGATTCCATGAAATATATGACTTCTAAAACATTCTTTGGTGTTGGCCATCCTCTAATGTCTCCAATATTCTCTAGATATACTTTTATACCTTCCTTTGAAATAATGTGCCCCAAATAATGAATAGTTTCTTGGTAAAATGAACACTTTCTTAACTTGGCAAACAACTGATTCTCCCTCGTCACTTGTAGGACCAATTTCAAATGATGCTCATGTTCTTCTTCTGACTTTGAGTAAATAAGTATGTCATCCAAGAACACAAGGAAAAACTTAAAAAAACAGTTTATGAATATGTCATTCATTAATCACATAAAGACAGTTGGTCCATTGATTAGTCCAAATGGAACCATTCAAAATTCAAAATTCCCATACCTGGTTCTAAAATTTGTCTTACTAATGTATTATTCCTTGATTCTCACTCGGTGATATCTTGATCTCAAGTCTATCTTCAAAAATAACTTTTCTCCTCTTAGTTGATCAAATAGGTCATCAATTCTCGATAGAGGGTATCTTTTCTTCACAGTGGATTTATTTAACTATATAAAGTCAATGCATAGCCTCAACGTTCCATCATTCCTTCTAACAAAGAGTATTGGTGCTCCCCAAGGTGAAACACTTGGGCGTATGTACTCTTTCTTCAATAATTATTCTAGAT
This sequence comes from Picea engelmannii, assembly GCA_009831015.1. Taxonomy (NCBI): domain Eukaryota; kingdom Viridiplantae; phylum Streptophyta; class Pinopsida; order Pinales; family Pinaceae; genus Picea; species Picea engelmannii. The sequence continues at coordinate 308,004 of ML794128.1, forward strand.
TCATTTCTAATTCTTTTAATTCTAGTGTACTCATTCTGTAAGGAGTCTTTGACATTGGGAAATCTCTTGGTACTAAATCAATTGAAAAATCTATATCCCTCTTTGGTGGTAATCCTGGTATTTCTTTAAAAACATCTTAAAACTCTTGCAATACTGGAAAATCTTCAAGACTTGTCCCTTTGTTATTTTTTGGATCCTCCGCATGAGATAAATACAATTGACATCATTTCCTGAAACATCTCTTCAGTTGTAAGGATGGAATCTCTCTTATAGAAATGAGTCTTGGAATTCTTTTTATAGTTCTCTATTTTCCTTCTTCATCAAGACATGTAAATGTATTGTTATGGAAATCTACAACAACATGATGTTTATCCAACCAATCCATTCCAATTAGGATATCATAATGTCTTAATGGTATGATATTCACATAACACCGGTATTCACTCCATTCAAATTTATTGGACAACCTATGACAATCTCATTGATCCTTCTTTCAGTTATAGTGGCTAGCTAAACCAACCATGAATTTTCAAGCTTAATTTTCTCGAAATTAAATATATCCACTATTTTAGGATCGATGTAATGATATATTTATCATGAATCGATTAAAATAGCAACATGATGATTAGTGATCTTACCTTCCACCTCAATCATATGGGATTGGTATTCTACTAGTTGATCTTCCAAGGTTGCATATATTCTTTGAATATTTCTGCCCATATATTCTACTGCAATATCCTCTTATATGGTGTGAAATGTTGTCATCGTGTCTTCTCTATGAGGACAATCATTGTACATGTGATATTCTTTACATCCCCAACATTGGATTTGTGGTCTTCCATTTTTTCCTAAGGATTTTTCCCTCTTGGATTCATTCTTAGTAGGTTGATCTTGTTGATTTGTATTAGGATTGTTTTTGTTGAAATAAAATTCGAATCCCTTCCTTATATGATCATATTTAGCTATCTTCTTATCCTTCAAATATTTAGAAAAGATTGTGTCCTTTCCTTGCTCATAGAGGTACTTAGCCTTTCTAAGTATAGCATACCCAGCCTTCCAAAATGAGTCTTGTCACTACAAAAAATGACTTTTCCTGCTAAATACAAATTTAAAAAACACCCCATACATATAAAATAAAACCAAGGGAAACATGCTCATAAAAATTACATCAAACAATATATTTATTTACCCATGCATCTACAACATTTATAAAAACATGAATGCATCAAATAAACACACAAAAAATACACAACATTCAAATATCATTTACACAATATAAATAAACATGATAAACACAACATAAACTTATCTATTCATAAAATATTGCTAATTGGATGCGTACGAAGGGTGAACCTCCCATCAATGAGCATTGTTGTTTATTTTCTCTCAACAACAAACCACCCCCAAGCTGAGGCTATGAGTCCACAAGGATATCTGGCCCTCTGGCTATTCACTCTCCACACTTAGCAACCCAAAACCAATGTTCTACTCCTACAACAATTCTAATCCACAATCTCTCTCTTACCGAAAACATTCATAACCAAAGAAATGTACCCCCTTCACTACTTACAGTCCCTTGGGTTATACCATTCATTTATCATGGATTCTAGTGCAATCGGTTGGCCAAGACTATTTTGTTTATGAATTAAGGAATTATTTGTTCCTTTAAGAGTTCTCACAACATCCTTCATAAGGCTCTTGAGGCATTTCCTCAACAGAAAAACACACTACAAGCTTACAACATATTTTACAAGAACATAGGCCACATTTTGAGCATAAAACACAACCAAAAAATGGATTTCTTCAAGAACAATATCATTGGTGTTCTTCCCAACACTTAGATCCCCTCTTGTTGCCACAAAATATGCATATAAAAATTTTCCTCCTTGGACATACACATTTTCTTTTCACTAAGCTAGTTGACTACTCACTCTACCCAATGTTGATTGTACTTCAGCCCCATGCTCCCTAATAACTATGGGATGTGACTCCTCACATCCAACCTATTACATAAAATAAATTATTGGCTTTGGTAACACTCAATCAACAAATAGAATCTTATACACAAAGATAATAAATTGAGGAATGTGGGTTGGATTAATACCCATGAACATTTCCCCCTTGAACCCCTCTCTTTTGCAGGCTCTTTATCGTTCTATCACAGAAAAAGAATTAGAGAATACCAAATTAAAATGGAAGATAAGTGAATTGGACACTTTAACTCTAGGACCATTATCTATAGAACCATTATCTATTATGGTTCTAGAAACAGTTCTTATGTTATGGTTGTAGGCTCTTTATTGTTCTATCACAAAAAAAGAATTAGAGAATACCAAATTAAAATGGAAGATAAGTGAATTGGACACTTTAACTCTAGGACCATTATCTATAGAACCATTATCTATTATGGTTCTAGACACATCATGTAGGAGTTAATTGCAAGTTTAAAAAAGATTGTGGTAAAACGAAATGAATCACTTTTTAAATTAATTGAAATAATTAAGGAACTTGAGGGCCCACCATTTATTAGAGAGTCAAAATTGTTGGTCAATGAGCAATTGGAATCTGAGTTAAAGATACTCAAGGTTTTATGGGGTAGTGAGTTTGACAATCTCACTAATTTCCCCAAAGAATAAATAAAGAAATGTTTGGTTAACTTTGTTAATGATAATGAAGATCACCTAATATAAACAAATAGATTTAGATTTATGCTTTGAATGCAAATAGATCTAGAACATTAGATATTTTCTCTACATGTAAAATAGGACATAATGGTTCCATCATTAGAAAAATATATCAAAAATTGGCTCAAGACTTGGTTGAATAAAATAACTAATCCTCAACAACTACCCATAATAAGTTGCACCGAAAAGGATCAAGTTCCATATATTTATGAAGATCTTTCAAAATATCAAAGAAAGGGAATCCATCCATCATACTCTGTTTTCATTTTTGTTACTCTGCTACTATATGGTCCACATGAGCCCCATCTAATTCCATTAGAAAAAATGCATTTCCTTTTATTGTTAAGTGTCATGGATATTATGTTGTGTTGTTTGTGCACACATTTTGTTTGAAATTGGACAACCAATTTATAATATTCTTTTAAAGACTCTCACAGAGAATTATTTGTGGAGATCATAACTTTTGTGATTTTATTTTCATTAAAGAGTGAGATCTTGAGTATGTGTTTTTATTACATATTTATAATGTTAAATGTTTGAAATGATTTAAATCCCTATGTTTTGGACCTTTAATTATTTCCTTCCTCATATAACTTGCTTAGAATAATTTTCCTTACTGAATGAATGGATTTAATGGAAATGATGTAGTTATTGTATATATTTCAAATTAAGTTATTCTTCTTCTATGCTTTGTAGTCATGTCAGTTGTGGATCCTAATTATATTCATTATTCAGAGGTTTGTTTTAGTCATGCTTGGATACCATTTCCTTACTGGGTGTGTGGGGGATAATTTCCCCCTAATATTGTCTTCAGGGGGGTCCAGGGGGGGCCAACGACAATTAATGGATCCCCCCTTGGCAAGGGATTCGGGGGAAGCACCCCCGAAGTGAAATTTTGGGGAAAACTTACATGTAAAATATTGTAATTTCGTAGTCAATATGGACTGTTCAGTATAAGGTCACAAATTTGACGGTAGAAGTTATGTTAGATATTTTTTCCCTAGAAGGAAACCCTCTTTTATGTATGAGGGAATTGTATTGTGGTATTGAGTGATAGAGAATATTGTATTATGAGAGAGGAGACTGTGAGAGAAAGAAGAAGAAGTTACAACGGGTGTGCTATAGGTTGTATCCCTTCATTTGTTGGATAATAATAAAGGAAGGATCTGGAAATTTCTCTGGTGGACATAGCCCACACTGGGTGAACCACATATATCTGTGTCTCTATTGTATTGTGTATCTTCTGTGTTTTATTTTTGTATTTATTTTATGTTTTTTAAGTCTGCGATCTTGTTATTCTAACAACTAGTATCAGAGTGAAAGGTAACTCATAGGAAAAGAGGGTTTCTGGCTTGAGTGGGAGCAATGGAGGAATATGGAAAATTTAGAGTTAAGAAATTTAATGGCCAAAACTACCAGCTATGGAAGATGAAAATGGAATATTATTATAATACCCCCAAGGAAAATCCTTGTTGTAATCACGTTTATGAATTGTAAATCATGTTTTGTAAGTTGGTGAGCCGAGTATTGATAAGTTGGTAGGCTTATGTGTTTATTAGGTCGGAGAGCCTAAGTGTTAAAGGCCACAAGCCTATTTTTGTATATGTAATATGCAGAACATTAATAAATATTAAACATCGTTGCATGCAAATAGACCACGAAGAAAGCGTGATGGGGGAATAAGCTTCCACAGGGCAGGAAAGGGAAAAGGGGTTGAAATGTTGGAAAGATGGGCTAATATTAGGGGCTTAAGTCCTTGGGAATAATATTTTTTTATTATTCCAATGATGTGTGACAAACATGTTTTTATCCTAAGTTCTAGGAGAGGAAACACATGCAGCTCCAACGTATGCAAAAAGGGAACGTATACTTGATGGAGTGCATGCATCTTCATGAGTGACATGTGTCGGCCCAAGCACATGAAATTTAACCTAAGAATTGAGCCATGATGGGGGTTCATCCTCCATTCTATCATCCATTGTCTGAAACCGTGAATTTTGTCTGATCTTTGTATGCCTCACGCAACTTTGAAACCCAAAGCCTGTGATGTTTTATTGAGAAGTTGATACACCCTCTGTCTGGACCATTGAGTCTATGTTCGACCTCTGCGTGGATTCCTTGTCATGCACCCTGAAAACCAGTGGGAAATCCATGAATTGAGCCATGTCACTTGTGTGTCCTATGAGCCCAGCCAATCTGTTCTTTCAGAGTCAATTACATACCTGAATTGTCTTTGGGTTGTTGCCTTCTCTATTTCCTGAGTGGAATTGACCAGTTGTTGTTGTTGTTATCCTCACTTTGCAGGAATTGGGTTGAAGCTGGTTGAAGAACCGGGTTGTCAGACCTATGGTAGAAGAGGCAGGTTGTCAGGCATGTGAGCAACTCTCTCCAAGTGAGAGAGTCTGTTGGGAAGTGGTTTTCTCCTAGAGAAAGTCCAACACCAGCTACGGAGCTCTGAGAATTCTTGATCCGGCTTGTTGTCGAGACCCAAAGAGGGAGTTGAAGGAACTATGGAATGTTCTTGTGAAGGTGTATACTCCTGGGTGGAGTAGGCATGTGGGGAATGAGAGTCCATGAGTAGTGGGCGTAAGAAGGCTCCTGGAGAGAATCCTTCTAGTTTCTCTGTGTAGTTTTCTTGTAACCTTAGCCTAGTCTAGGATTCCCTTTCCTTGGGTGGATCTTAGTCACATCTCGGGGGTGAACCACTATTGAGCGTGATGAGAAGCGAGGTCTAAGGTTGGGAGGCTCGCGAAAGGTCTGCATGTAGTTGGTGGAGTTACTACAGTTTCAAAGATAAGTATATGCATGTCTTTAATTTCAATTAAAATTCATCTCTATGATGCTTGCAATATTATCATGTATTCCATTGCAATGATATTTACTGTTAATTCCATTAATTTTGTATGTTAGCAGTAATTATATGTTTACTCTGTCAAGTCATTTAACTTCATTTAAATTCATACTATATAAGTGTTATTCCGCGTAGTAACATTGCCCAGTAGTGGGGTTGATGGTCGGGGACATTACAATATAGTATTAGAGCCATGGTTTCAACGCTGAGCCTAGATGGGTTGGATAAGTGGTCTTTGGACCCAAGGTTGTGAGTGGAAATGGTGTTTGGATGGAACCAATTTTGAACCTTAGAATGTTTTTGAGTGCCAAGGGGTTACTTAACCATGTTACGAAGCTTGGGAAGAGTAGCGGTAGAATAAAACTGTAGTCAGCATGGTATTTGACTAGAGAGAGAGAGAGCTCAACACTTGGGGTGTTGGAGCCATAGGAGCTTTTTGGGAAAAAGGAGAGTCCTTTATGACCATCAGATCCATAGAAGGTGCAAGAAGGTTGTCCCGAAAGCCTTTCGGAGTTCAGAAATTGGGAGAAGTGGAATGCACTGAGGCACAAACTTCCGAAGGAGATATACACCGTAGATCATAGGAAAAGAACTTGATCATTAGATCCATGTCCAAGAAGGAAAAGGAAAATCACTTCAGATTATGTTTAGTGTGGAGTGTGACAAACTCTTGAAGTCCCAAATTAGATCGCAATCGTTTGTTGTAAAGGACACGCGTCAAGAGATCATGTACTTCGGGTGGAAGTACTTCGAGAGGAGGAAAGTGCTATGAGACTGAAGCTACCAAATCCCAAAGTTTTGAAGTCTATCATAGTCATTGATCATGAAGGAGAATATGCATCGATAGATTGTGAACTCTGGGAGAAAGCGCTACGTACAAAAGCGAGCGTAGAGGAGTTGAAACTCCCGAAGTCTGAAGCTCTAAATCCCAAAGTTTCGAAGTGAAAGGGTAGATGTGGTAGGGATGGATGACGTCACCTGGGGTGACATGGACCTTTCTAGGTGTACCACGTGTCATTTCCTTAGTTGGTGGCGGTTTTACTATGTGGGCTCGAGGGATAAAGAAGTCGAAAGTTTGTAATTCTGGAGATCAAAAGGGAAGCAAGTGGGAAAGATTCCAGAAACTCAAATCCCGAAGTCCCAAAACTTAGACACATGAGGTTCCATAGTGAGTGTTAGCCATTGGATGTTGGGTAGACATGGACTATTCATCCACTCTACTTCACGAGTTCGGTAACTCGGAATTCCGAGAGATTGTTGTGTTGTTCTTTAAAAATTTCCGAGGCCGAAGGCCCGAGTAAGAGATTATTGATCTAGCGCTTGGTCATGAAGCATGGTCATGTGGGTTGGGGGAATAAGAGAAATGGGCTAGTTCCCTAAAACTTAGCAGAGCAGAGCTCTGAAAGAAGAAATCTACGAGGATTCTTGATTGAACGAGAATCACAGAGAATGAAAACTGAACATTTTCTTGAATCAGATTTGTTTATCAATGTTGTGGTATTTGTTAATGAATGATGGTCTAAAAAGTTTTGGTTGTATGCACATTGTGTTTGAAGAAGTTTAACGAGTGTCAGAACTGAATATAATTTCCACTAAGTGCAAAGAAATTTAGGAGGCACATAATGCTTCCAGTTCAGAGGATGAAGCTAAATGGATGGATGTTCATTTGGGAGTTGAAGGGTCGAACTCCAATGGGCATGGAGAAGAGATAGATAAGGAAGGGCAGATGATGAAAATCATTGAACGATTGCAGAAAGATACCCAAAATCATCGAGAAGATAACAAGAATCTTATGAAAGCTAAGGAACAACAAGGAGAATTCAACTTAAAGTTTATGAAGAGTCTAGAGAGAATAGAAAAGAAGTTATAAAATGAGAGTAACTCAAGAAAAACAGGGAGTCACCAAACTTCTGAGAGACTAAGATCAAGGAGTGTTGGTAGACACCATCATCGCTCCCAAGGTCACTCCAAGAGGAGGGCACATAGTAGTTCAAGCCCATCTCCTACCAGAAAGCATAGGAGATATGGAGTGGATGAGCTGAAGAGAGAAATGAACAATATTAAGCCTCCTACGTTTGATGGAGAACATACGAAGGAGGAATATGTTGAAACATATTTGCTTGGAATGAGGAAATTTTCCAACTGCAGAATTATTCCTCTCATGCAGAAGGAAGAATTGTGATGTATCAACTGAAAGGAAAATCATCCATGTGGTGGGATCAACTTGTGTCGATGCAGCACATTAGAGAGAAAGATATCACTTGGAAAGAATTCAAGAGGTATTTCGAGAATAAATACTTGACTAAAAGATACTATGACAGAAAGATGAAAGAGTTCTTTGAACTCAAACCGGGCAGCATGACCATTGATGAATACGAACGAAGATTTTTGGAATTTATGAAGTATGTCCCATTCATCAAAGATGACACTGTCAAGATTCAAAGGTATATGAGTGGACTACCACCTTCCACTGGGGACACAATTCAATATGATGACCCTAAGACTATGAAAGAAACGATAAGAAGAGAGAAATGCTTATATGAACAACAAAGAGAAACACCTACTTTTCGGAAGGCTTGGGATGACTAGAAGAAGTTTAAGAAAGAGAAGAGGTAGAAGGGAACCAAACCTCCCCTTTTCAAAAATAGTCCTCAAGGTCACCCATCGTTTAGAGAGATGAGAATGACTGACATAGGGGAAAAAAGGCCAAGGCAGACGCCCATTCAGTGTTGGGGCTGTCAGGGGAACCACAAGTACATAGATTTTCTCCACAAAAATGGTAAATTCAAAGTTTTCCATAATGTTCAACAAGTTGAAAAAGTGGAAGACATGTGCAGTAGAATACCAAGAATCTACGTAGCCCTGGACAACAAACAAGCAAAATATCAATCGTACATGATTGAAGTGGAAGATATGATCAACAACCATGCCTTTACTATTTTAATTGATTCATGGGCTAGCCATAGTTATATAGATCCTAGAGTGGTGGAAAATTTTCAATTGTCGAGAAGAAAACATGAAAATTCTTGGTTAGTGCATTCGGCTACATGAACCAAGAGGAAAGTCACTAAGTTAGTTAAGTCCTATCCAATGGACATGAATGGAATGAGCACAAAGGCTAAATTGAACATTCTGCTTTAGGTTCTTATGACTGTCTAATTGGGAAGGACTGGTTGGAATAGCACCATGCCATCTTGGATTGTCCTAACAAGGAATTCACTTTCCCGGATAAGGAAGGAAATCAAAAAACACTCCAAGGAATTCCCAGAGTTGTTGCTATCAGAGAAATCTCAGCAATGAAACTGAAGAAGTTCTACATGAAAGGTTGTCAATTATTTGCAGCCCATGTGGAGGAAACACCTAAGGATAAGGTGTCGAATATTGAAGATCATGCGGTACTAAAAGAGTTTGAAGATGTATTCTAGGAGGAACACGAACTACCCCCGAAGAGAGATATTGACTTCTCTGTAAAATTGATGCCTGGAGCATCTCCAGTGTCAAAAGATCCTTACAAAATGAGTACACCAGAGCATGAAAGGAACTATGCCACTCATGATTTGGAGTTGGCAGCAATAGTACACACTCTAAAGAAATGGAGGCATTGCCTCATGGGAAGGAGGTTTAAACTGAGGATAGGCCATAAAGGTTTGAAGTATTTGTTTGATCATCCAACCTTGAATGTTAGGTAGAGTAGGTGGCTAGAGTTTATTTGTGAGTATGACTTTGATATCAAGATGATCTGTATTTTATGAGTAGAATTAAATGAATAAATATTATTAACAGGTGCTTCACACAAAATAACAGAGATACAGTAAAATTGGTTTTCTATTCAATAACGAAATAAGCTGAAACTATAAAATGCAGTGGAAACAAGCTTGTTGGAATGGTGGCAACTTATCTCTGAGAAGAGATGTGACGACAATGTGAATTTCCAAGAAGAAGGTTACAATGAGGCTCTGAAGGCCTTTTTACAATAAGAAAGAATTCCAAAAACTCTAGACATCCAAAAACCTAACCCTAGGAGATAAAACGCCAAAAGTCACGTGGGCCCTGTTTGGGTAAGTTAGTACATCAACTTCCCGGGGTTGTAATTTTTGCATACGATCTATGTTTTAGGCGTGTAATAGCCTGTTGGAAAGGTATCACTAAGGAGATTCATTTTGGGGGCTCAATAATTCCTTCGGCTATCATTGAGGATATTTATAACGAAAAACCTTCATTTAGGCCCTCAAAATGGCCCCAGAAGTAAAAACTACTAAAAATAGTAAATTGCCAAAAATGTCAGAAAATTATTTTGAGCCATTTGGAAAAGGTGGGTGGCCACCTATATCCATATGGATCAATCCTCCCTCCTTAGGAATCAATGGTCTCCATTGCGTTCAGGTCCCCCATTAGATGAGGAAATTTCTGTTGAATTTGGCCCCGGGTGAGCCACTTGCCTTGGTGCAGGAGCTGCTCTGCTTTGACAACTCGATAAAGCTGGATCCTTTGTTGTCAAGTGCCCTTGATCTATCTGTCCACAATATGATCATTGGATTCCTGTTGTATGCAGTCGGGGTTGAGCTCTTTTGGTGTCATTTGTTCTGCTACTTTTGAGGTGTCCAATAATGGTGGGAAATAAGGGCGAAGGAGATCCACGTTGAACATTGGGTGCAAGCCAAGGAAAGGAGGAATGTTGAGCTCAAAAGCATTATCCCCCACGGCCTTGGTGATAGTGTACAGTCCATAATGGAGTGGTCGAAGCTTCCGATGGGGTCTTGTAAGGCATTCTTTCTGCAAGTGCAACCAAACTTTGTCGCCCACCTGAAACTTATGCGGCACCTGATGTTGATCATGGCATTATTTGTACTTGTCATTGGACTTCTATAGGATATCCTGAACCCATTGGTGGATGTGCTGGATCCGCTCAATGAACTGGGTGGCTTTGTCAGCTTCATTTGGAGTAGGAGATGAGTCAGTCGAGGTGACCACAAGGGGAAGTGCAACGTCTATGGGACCCAATGGTTGGAATCCCAACCCCACTTGAAAGGGGCTATGGCCGGTTGAGCTATGCAAGGCTCAGTTGTAGCTATGTTGGACATAAGAAAGGCTATCATCCCATGTGTGATGGTTCTTTGAATTATACATGCGAAGGATATGCACAATCATTTTATTTACAACCTCAGTTTGGCCATCTGTCTGGGGGTGGAAGTTCGTGGATTTGGTGAGCTTGGTGTCCAGCAGTGACCAGAGGCTCGACTAGAATGTGCTGAGAAATCGACTATCCTGATCTGAGACAATGGTTTGTGGGATTCCAAAATGTACCTAGACTCGTTCAAAGAATAGCTTGGTAGTGGCCTCTACTGTGATGCTCTTCTTACAGGCAACCAAAATCTCCATCTTAGAAAAGCGATCAACAACCACAAAAACACAGTCATTTCCCGCTTGGTGGATGGGAGGCCCGACATGTAGTCCATTGAGATGGATTCCCATGGCCTGTCAAGAGTAGGAAGAGGGGTGTACAAGCCCCGTTTCTTAGTGGTCGGTTTGGAAATAGCGTAGGCAATTCAGGACCTGATATACTTGCCGACCTCCTGTCGAAGTTTCAGCCAGTAGAAATGTTTATGTAGCATTGCCACTGTCTTTTCAATGCCAAAGTGTCCGGCCACCCGACTGTAGTGGGCTTCCTAGATCAGCTTCGCTCGCTTGCTTGATGGAACCCAGATATGGCCCGGATGACACAACAACCCATCCTAAAGATGGAAATTATCGGCAACTGCATTTGCACCCAACATTTGGTAGGTTGTGGCGAAGTCAGGGTCTGTCTCATAGAGTTGGGGCCATCCAAATGTCTCATGGCTGCAAGAGTCTAGCACCATGGTGAGTGTCGCGATTGGCGGTCTGCTGAGGAAATCAGTGACGCGATGGGTGCTTCCTATTTTATACTTGATGTTGAGGTGGAATTGCTACAAGTATGTGGAGCACTTTTGATGGCGGTCATTTTGTAGTTTTCCCTGTGTCTGCATGAACTGCAGTGGCTTATGATCAATGTGGATGACTGTATCCTTCCCAAGAATGTAATGTCTCCACTAGTGACATGCTTGCACAATGGAGTAAATTTCTTTGTCATAAGTAGGGTACTTACGGATAGTATCTGACAGTGTCTCACTATGATAGGCCACGGGGTGGCTATGCTGAGTGAGAACGGTGCCCACGGCATAGTCTGAAGCATCTGTCTCGATCTCAAAGGGATGTTGCAGGTCTGGTAGTGAAAGTACTGGGGCTGAGCACAAGCGTTGCTTCAAATCATCGAACGCTTGTTGTTGGGACCGGACCCACGCAAATTTATCCTTACCACCACCCCTGTTTATTTGGCTGAGGGCCCATGCAATATGGGAGAAACCCAACACAAACCTGCGGTAGAAATTAGCAAGTCCCAAGAAGCTTCGAAGCTCAGTGAGTGTTGTTGGGGCTAACCAGTCACCGATGACTTGGATCTTGGCTGGATCCACATGTATGCCATGCTGATCAATGATGTAGCCCAGGTAACGGACCATGTCCATGCCGAAGGAGCATTTTTCCAGGTTGGGGTATAGCTTGTGCTGCTACAAAGTGTGCAAAACCTGTTGAATATGCTGCAAGTGTTCGTCCCATGTCTTGCTGTAAATTAGAATGTCATCCAGATACACCACTACAAAAGTATTGGTGAATGGTCGCAGGATATCGTCCATCATCCTCATGAAAGTGGCTGGAGCATTTGTCAAACCAAAGGGCATGACCAACCATTCAAAAATTCCTTCCTTTGACTTGAAGGCGGTCTTCCATACATCTGTTTGTTCTATCGGGACCTGGTGGTAGCCAGACAATCAATCTTACTAAATTATTTGGCCCCCGTGAGTTGATAAAGGAGGTCATCGATTCATGGAATCGGGTACCGGTTTCTGACAATGATTTTATTTAGAGCCTGGTAATCAATACAGAGTCACCAGGTTCCATCTTTCTTCTGTACCAACATGATTGGGCTCCCGCAAGGTGATGAGATAGGGCGTATGTTCCCCTTGTGGAGCAGTTCTTGGATCTGTCTCTTGATCTCCTCATTCTCTAAAAAAGAGCGACGATAGACTGGCCCATTGGGAAGCGATCCATCAGGGATCAGATCGATGGGGTGCTTGACCTGGCAGTGCATAGGTACCCCTATAGGTGAGGAGAAGATATCCAAGTATTCTTCCATGACCTTATCTACTTGCTTCTGCTGTGTGGAGAGGTCGGCCATAGAGACCCTGGATGTGGCTACGATCTTTCGCTTATTCTGAGAGCGAATCACGAAGAAGAAAAACTTCCCCGTCTGAGAGATGACCTTTATGTATTGCTTAGCAGAAATCAAGGAAATAGCACTAGGTGGGACTGCCTCAGGTATCCTATACAATTTCCTGTTCAAAGTAATAATAACACTACGAGGTCTAGACTCATATACAGCATGACGTTTCCATAAATAAGGTTGGCCCAAAAGAACATCACAAACTGCAAGAGGAGAAACATCACACAATACCTTGTCTTTGAAGGGCTTGATGCCATACGACAGTCAACATTGTTGGCCAGGCGGAGATCGCTTCCATGGTGGAGCCATCCAATGGTGTAGGGTTGTGGGTGCGGCGTTGTTGGCAGGGCTAGCCGCTTGATGACCTCTGCTGAGATGAGGTTCTTTTGGCTACCGCTGTCAACGATGAAGTGAAGTGGGGTGCCTTTTACCCACATCTGTGAATGGAAGAGGCGCTCTCCTTCTTTTGGCTCGTCTGGTTCACCAGGATGGATCTTGGTGGTAGCAACGGTGGTACTGGGTTCCGCGTCAATGATTCGTCTTCCCCTTTTTGGTTCTATCTCTGAGTCAGAATCTGCATCTGATTCAGAGGCTTTCACTTTAGCCACCAACGACTTCTTTGAGTGACAGTCAGCAGTGTTATGCCAAGGGCTCTTATGGAAGTCGCACCACTTCCCGGTATCTTTCTTTGTCTTTCCGGTGTCCTTTTTTTCTTGTGTCTTGTACTGGTTGTCTTGATACTGTCCATCTTTGCTCTATCCTTTGTTCAGTGGGTTGGATCTGCCCTTTCCTGGCTTTTGTTGTGAGGGGTTCCCAGGCCCAAATTGCCGCGTCTTTTGTTTGAGCTTCTGCTCGATTTTGACGGCATATCGGTAGGTCACGCCCAAGGATGAGATGTCTAGAAATTCCATTTCAGTATGGATGTATCTATGCAGAGCAACACAATACTTGAGCACCAGATGTCGCTCTGAATCTTTGATACACAACTTGGTGCACAAGGTATGGAATATATTTGTGAAATCTGGCACTGCTTGGTCTCTTTCTTGCCGCAGTGTGGTCCATTTGGTATACAGGTCATCATAACTTCCGACAGGGTAGTATTATTCCTTAATAACATCCCTGAAGGATTCCCAAGTGGCTGTGACTGAAAATAATGAGGTTTCCTCTGTTTCCTTTTTCTCACAGAAAGTTTCCCACCAATCTTTGACATGGGGAACGGCTTTGAGGAGCGCAAAAGTAATCTTTTCTCTATTCAAAAATTTATGAATAGAAAAATACCCTTCTAGTATATTCAACCACTTGTCTACAACATCTGCGTCTATCTGACCTTCAAATATAGGAATATCAAATTTTATTTGTACCTTGAAGGGGGCATCGCCTCCGTTCGAAGAAGATGCATCGCCTGTTGGTAGTCGCTGAAGGATTTGCGCGAAACTATCCATCATCTCGCTCCTCTGTTGCATGAGGGCTTCCTCAATCAAAAGTTTGAAAGGATCCCATGTCCTGTCATCTTTCTTTTCTCCTGCCATGGGAGGTCGCTTGGGCATGTGAGAGATTATGTCCTCAAGAGAAACAAGCTCGAGACCCAACTCTTTGTACTCCAACCTCGTTGGGGACATGCATTAAGACGACAAGGAGCAGACCGCTCTGATACTAGTGATCTGGATTTTATGAGAAGAAAGAAATGAATACAGATTATTAACAGGTGCTTAACAAAAAATAACAGAGATACAGTAAAACCAGTTTTCTATTCAATAATGAAATAAGTTGAAACTGTAAAATGCAGCGGAAACAAGCTTGCTGGAATGGTGGCGGCTTATCTCTAAGAAGAGATGTGACGACAGCGCACATTCGCAAGAAGAAGGTTAAAATGAGGCTCTGAAGGGATTTTTACAATAAGAAAGAATGCCAAAAACCCTAGACATCCAAAAACCTAACCCTAGGAGATGAAACACCAAAATTCATGTGGGCCCCGTTTGGGTAAGCTAGTACATCAACTTCCCGGGGTCGTAACTTTTGCATACGATCTCTGTTTTAGGCATGTGATAGCCCGTTGTAAAGGTATCACTGAGGAGATTCATTTTGGGGGATTAATAAGGCCTTTGTCTATAATTTAGGAGCTTTATACCAAAAAACCTTCATTTAGGCCCTCAAAATGGCTCTGGAAGTAAAAACTGCTAAAAATAGTAAATTGCCAAAAATGTCAGAAAACTATTTTGAGCCAGTTGGAAAAGGTGGGTGGCCACCAATATCCATCTGGATCACAAGAATATAAAAGGGAAGGAAAACAAATTGATTGATGCACTCAATGGGAGATTTCATGAATTACGTGCTACAACCATTAGCATGTACCGAACTGATATTAAAGGCAGAATTCCAGAAGTTGCAAATGCAGATTTGCAGTAAAGGGATTTGGTAGCAAAGATACAGCAGGGTAAGATGCCATAGAAAGTGGAAAATTATAAATTGGAATACTCCTGTACAAGAACATAATTTATGTACCTAATGTCGAGTACTTGAAACTTATGATTTTGAATGAAATGAATAATGTGCATTATACTGGGCACCCTAGATATCATAAAACTATGGCAGCAGTCAAGAGCCATTACTTTGGGCCAGTTATGAAGAAATAAATTGAAGAATACATCGCCAGATGTATGGAGTGACAAAAGGTTAAAGCTAAGCATAGGTACCCAGCAGGGTTGCTGCAACCTTTACCCATTCCTGAATGGAAGTGGGAGGTAGTGAGAATGGATTTCATCATAGGATTTGTAATATCCCCAAGGACGATCCCTTGTTGTATTTATGAATTGTAAAATATGTTTTGTAGGCTGGTGAGCCAAGTGTTGATAAGTTGGTGGGCTTATGTTTTTATTAGGCTGGATAGCCTAAGTGTTAAAGGACAGGAGCCTGTTTTTGTATATGTAATTATTCATAACATTAATAAATATTAAACATCGTTGCGTGCAGACTGACCATGAAGAAAGAGTGATGGGGGAATAAGATTCCACAGGGTAGGTAAGGAAAAAGGGGTTGAAATGTTGGAAAGAGGGGCTAATCTTAGGGGCTTAAGTCCTTGGGAATAATAATTTATTATTATTCCAAAGATGTGTGACAGACATGTTTTTATCCTAAGTTATGGGAGAGGAAACGCATGCATCTCCAACGTGTGAAAAAAGGGAATGCATACTTGATGGAGTGCATGCAGCTTCATCGGAGACATGTGTTGGCCCAGGCACATGAAATTTAACCCAATAATTGAGCTGTGATGTGAGTTTTCCCCCCATTCTTCCTTTGACTATCTGAAATCGTGAATTCCATCTGATCTTTGTATGCCTCACGCAGCTCTGAAACCCAAAGCCTGTGATGTTTTCTTGAGAATCTGATACACCCTATGTCTGAATTGTTGAGTCTGTGTTCGACCTCTGCGTGGGTTCCTTGTCACACACCCTAAAAACCAGTGGCAAACCCGTGAATTGAGCCATGTCACCAGTGTGTCTTGTGAGCCCAGCCTATATTCTCTTGTAGAGTCGAGTCCATACCTAAACTGTCTTTGGGTTGTTGCCTTCTGTGTTTCCTGAGTGGAATTGGCCAGTTGTTGTTGTTGTTATCCTCACTTTGTGGGAATTGGGTTGAAGCTGGTTGAAGAACCAGGTTGTTAGGTCCATGGTAGAAGAGGCAAGTTGTCAAGCCTATGAGGAAATATCTCCAGGTGATAGAGTCTGTTGGGAAGTGGTTTTCTCCCAGAGAGAGTCCAACACCAGCTACGGAGCTTTGAGAAGTCTTGATCCAGCCTGTTGTCGAGACCCAGAGATGGAGGTGAAGCACTGATGGAATTTGATTGTGAAGGTGTATACTCCCAGGTGGAACATGCATGTGGGGATTGAGATTCTATGAGTAGTGGGTGTAAGAAGGATATGGAGAGAATCCTTCCGGTTGCAATTTGCAGTTTTCCTGTAACCTCAGCCTAGTCTAGGATTGCCTTGCCTTGGGTGGAGCTTTGTCCCAGATCAAGGTGACCCACTTCTAAGAGTGATGAGAAGTGTGGTCTAAGGCTCAGAGGTTCATGGAAGATCTGCAAGTAGTTGGTGGAGTTACTACAGTTTCAAAGATAAGTATATGCATGTGTTTAATTTCAATTAAAATGCATGTTTGTGTTGCTTGCAATATTATCATGTATTCCTTTGCAATGATATTTACTGTTAATTCCATTAATTATGTTTGTTAGCAGTAATTATATGTTTACTCTGTGAATTCATTAAACTTCATTTAAATGCATATTGTATAAGTGTTATTCTGTGTATTAGTGTTGCCTGATAGTGGGGTTGATGGCCGGGGACATTACAATATGGTATCAGATCCATGGTTTCAACTTTGAGCCTAGATGGGCTGGAGAAGTGGTCTTTGGACCCAAGGTTTTGAGTGGAAATGGTGTTTTAATGGAACCAATTTCGAACCTTAGAATGTTTATGAGTACCAAGGGGTTACTTGGTCATGTTATGAAGCTCAGGAGGAGTAGAGGTAGAATAAAACCTAGTCGACGTGGTATTTGACCAAAGAGAGAGAGAGCTTAACGCTTGGGGTGTTGGAGTTGTAGGATCTATTTGGGAAAAAGGAGAGTCTTTTATGACTGTCAGATCTAGAGAAGGTGCAGGAAAGTTATCCTGGAAGCTTTTCGGAGTTCGAAAATCGGGAGAAGTGGAATGTGATGAGGTGCAAACTTTCGAAGGAGATCTACATCATAGATCGTAGGAAAAGAGCCTGATCGTTAGATCTATTTCCAGGAAGGCAAATGAAAATAACTTTGAAGGATTTCTAATCTGGAGTGTGACAAACTCCCGAAGTCCTGAAGTAGATTGCAATCGTTTATTGTGAAGAACACACGTCAAGAGATCATGTACTTCGGGTGGAAGTACTTCGAGAGGAGGCAAGTGTTGTGAGTTTGAAACTCCCAAATCCTAAATTGTCGAAGTTTCTCATAGTCATTGATCATGAAGGAGAAGACACATCGATAGATCGTGAAATCCAGAAGAAAGTGCTCCAGGCAAAAGCGAGTGTAGATGAGTTGAAACTCCCGAAGTCCAAAGCTATGAAGCCCGAAGTTTCGAAGTGAAAGGGTAGATGTGGTGGGGCTAGATGACATTTCCTGGGGTGACATGGAACTTTCTAGTTGTACCACATGCCATCGCCTTAGTTGGTGATGGTTGTACTATGTGGGCCTGGGGAATAGAGAAGCCAGAATTTCGTAATTCGGGAGATCGAAAGGGAAGCAAGCGAGAAAGCTTTCGAAAACTGAAGTCTCGAAGCTCGGAATCCCGAAGTCTCAAAAATCAAACACCTGAGGTTCCATAGTGAGTGTCAAACTTTGGATGTTAGGTATACATGGACTATTGATCCACTCTACTTTGTGAGTTCGGTAACTCGGAACTCCGAGCGATTGTTGTATTTTGCTTTAAAAACTTTCGAGGCCGAAGGCCCGAGTAAGCGCTTATTGATCTAGCACTTGGTCATGACCCATGGTCGCGTGGGTTGGGGGACTGAGAGAAAGGTGATAGTGCCTAAAAAATTAGTAGAGAAGAGCTTCGAAAGAAGAAATCTACGGGGATTCTTGATTGAATGAGAATCATAGAGAATGAAAACTGAACGTTTTCTTGAATCATAATTGTTTATGAATGTTGTGGGATTTGTTAAGGAATGATGGTATGGAAAATTCTAGTTGTCTGCACATTGTGTTTGTAGAAGTTTAACGAGTTCCAGAACCAAATAGAATTTCCACTGAGTGCAAAGAAATGGAGGAGACACATAATGCTTGTAGTTTAGAGGATGAAGCTAAAGGGATGGATGTTCATTTGAGAGTTGAAGGGTCGAACTCCAATGGGCATGGAGAAAAGATAGATAAGGAAGGGTAGATGATGAAAATCATTGAATGATTGTAGAAAGATTCCCAGACTCATTGAGTAGATAACAAGAAGCTTATGACAGCTAAGGAACAACGGAGAGAATTCAACTAAACATTGATGAAGAGTCTGGAGAGAATATAAAAGAAGTTAGACAAGGAGAGTAACTCGAGAAAAATGGGGAGTCACCAGACTTCTGAGGGAAGAATATCGAGTTTCTATAGACACCATCATCACTCCCAAGGTCACTCCAAGAGGAGGGCACACATTAGTTCAAGCCCATCTCCTACAAAAAATCACATGAGATCTGGAGTGGATGAATTGAAGGGAGAAATGAACAAGATTAAGCCTCATACATTTGATGGAGAACATAAGAAGAAGGAAGATGTTGAAACATGGTTGCTTGGCATGATTAAATATTTCCAACTAGAGAATTATTCCTCTCATGCAGAAGGAAGAATTGTAATGTATCAACTGAAAGGAAAAGCATCCATGTGGTGAGATCAACTTGTGCAGGTGCAACACATTAGAGAGAAAGAAATCAAGAGGTATTTCGAGAAGAAATACTTGACTAAAAGATACTATGATAGAAAGATGAAAGAGTTATTTGAACTCAAACTGGGAAGCATGACCATTGATGAATACGAACAAAGATTTTTGGAATTGTTGAAGTATGTCTCGTTCATCAAAGATGAGACTGTCAAGATTCAAAGGTATCTAAGTGGACTACCACCTTCCATTGGGAACAAGATTAAGTAAGATGACCCTAAGACTATGGAAGAAATGATAAGAAGAGAGAAATTATTATATGAACAACAAAGAGAAAAGCCTAATTTTTGGAAGGCTTGGGATGTCCAGAAGAAGTTTAAGAAAGAGCAGAGGCAGAAGGGAAACAAACCTCCCTTTTTCGGAAATAGTCCTCAAGGAAAGCCATCGTTTAGAGAGTCGAGAATGGATGACGTAGGGGAACAAAGGCCAAGGAAGACGGCCATAAAGTGTTTGGGTTGTCAGGGGAGCCACAAGTACAGAGATTGTCCCCACAAAAATGGAAAAGTGAGAGTTGTCCATAATGTTCAGCAAGCAGAAACAGTGGAGGGCATGGGAAGTAGAATGCCAAGGATCTATGCAGCCCTGGAAAACAAGCAATATCAATTTCAATCACACGTGATTGAAGTGGAAGGTATGATTAACAACCAACGATTTACTATTTTAATTGATTCATGGGCTAGCCATAGTTATATAGATCCTAGAGTGGTGGAAAGTTTTCAATTTTCGAGAAGAAAACATGAAAAGTCTTGGTTAGTACAGTTGGATATAGGAACCAAGAGGAAATTCATTGAGTTAGTTAAGTCCTATCCAGTGGACATGAATGGACTCGGCAAAAAGGTTGAATTGAACATTCTTCCTTTAGGTTATTATGACTGTCTGATTGGGATGGACTGGTTAGACCAACACCATGCCATCTTGGACTGTTGTAACAAGGCATTCACTTTCCTGGATGAGGAAGGAAATCGAAAAACAGTCCAAGGAATTCCCAGATTTTTTGCTATCAGAGAAATCTCAGCAATGCAAATGAAGAAGTTCTATAGGAAAGGTTGTCAATTATTTGCATCCCATGTGGAGGAAACGCCTAAGGATAAGGTGTCGAATATTGAAGATCATGCGGTACTAAAAGAGTTTGAATATGTATTCTGGGAGGTACTTGGACTACCCCCGAAGAGAGATACTGACTTCTCTGTAAACTTGGTGCCTGGAGCTGCTCCAGTGTCAAAAGATCCTTATAGAATGAGTACACCAAAGATGAAAGAGCTACAATTGCATCTTGAAGAGATTTTGAAGAAGGGTATATATGCCCAAGTGTGTCACCATGGGGAGCCTCGGTCCTGGTCGTGAAGAATAAGGGATGAGACGCTAAGATTTTGTATCGATTTCAGACAATTGAACAAAGTAACTGTAAAGAACAAATATCCTCTATCGAGGATTGATGACCTCTTTGATCAGTTGAAGGATGTGAAGATATTTTCGAAGATAGATCTTAGGTTGGGATATCACTAGGTAAGGATAAAGGACAAAGACATCAGCAAGACCTCCTTTAGAACAAGATATGGTCACTATGAATTCACAGTGGTGCCATTTGGGATGTTGAATGCACCCATTGTTTTTATGTGCCTGATGAATGGTGTATTCAGGGACTATATAGACAAGTTTGTCATACTCTTCCTGGATGAAATTTTGGTGTATTCCAATTTGGAGGAAGAGCATGAACAACATCAGAGGATGGTGTTGCAGGTGCTAAGAGAGCACCAACTGTATGCCAAGTTGAGTAAGTGTTCTTTTTATCAGGAGAAGATCCATTACTTGGGGTATATTATTTCGAAAGATGGGATAGTTGTAGATCCTAAGAATATTGAGGCCATCAAAGAATGGTCAACGCCAAAGAATGTGATGGAAGTCATATACTTTATGGGTATAGAAAGTTATTACAAGAGGTTTATCGCAGGGTTCGTGAGGATAGCCCACCCTATCACTTCCTTGCAAAGGAAGGAGAAGAAATTTCAGTGGACAAAAGAATGTGATAAAAGCTTCCAACAATTGAAGCAATTGTTAACCAGTGCTCCAATCTTGAGGATTGCATATCCAAATGTGGATTTCATGGTTTGTACTGATGCATGCAAAGAAGGACTGGGAGGATTCCTCAGTCAGAATGGATTCATGATTTGCTATGAATCCAGAATGTTGAAATATAATGAAAGGAACTATGCCACTCATGATTTGGAGTTGGTAGAAATAGTACACACTCTAAAGAAATGGAGGCATTACCTCATGGGAAGGAAGTTTGAACTAAGGACAGACCATAATAGTTTGAATTATTTGTTTGATCAAGCAACCTTGAATGCTTGGAAGAGTAGGTGGTTGGAGTTTCTTTGTGAGTATGAATTTGATATCAAGCATATCAAAGGGAAGGAAAACAAAGTGGTTGATGCACTCAGCAGGAGAGTGCATGAATTACATGCTACAACCATTAGCATGTACTGAAATGATATTGAAAGAAGAATTTTGGAGGCTGCAAATGCAGATTTGCAGTACAAGGATTTGGTAGCAAAACTATAGCAAGGTGAGATTCCACGGAAAGTGGAAAATTATAGACTAGAGTTTGATGTAATACTTTTGTACAAGAATAGAACTTATGTACCTAATGTCCAGGACTTGAAACTTATGATTTTGAATGAAATGAATAATGTGCCTTATGTTGGGCACCTTGGATATCAAAAAATTGTGGCGGTAATAAAGAGCCATTACTTTTGGCCAGGTATGAAGAAATAAATTGCATAATACATCACCAGATGTATGGAGTGCCAGAAGGTTAAAGCTAAGTACAAGCACCCAGTAGGGTTGTTGCAACCTTTACCCATTCCTGAGTGGAAGTGGGAGGTAGTGACAATGGATTTCATCACAGGATTTCCCAGAATAGACAAGCAACATGATTCAATCATGGTGGTGGTGGACAAGCTTACGAAATATGCCCATTTTATTCCACTAAAGACTACTCACAAGGAAGCTAATGTTGTTGATATTTTTATGAGGGAAATAACACGATTTCACAGTATTGCCAAGACAATTATGTCTGACAAGGAATCGAAATTTACCTCAAAGTTCTGGAAGGGGTTGTTCAAAGGATATGGAACGAATATGAGCTTCAGTACTTCTTATCATCCTGATTCTGATGGATAGACAAAGAGGGTGAATTGAGTAATAGAAGACATACTAAGGATGTATGCGATGGACAAACCATCTAAATGGGAAGACTACCTACACTTGGTAGAATTCACCTACAATAATGGGTATTAAGAATCATTGAAGATAAGCCCATTTGAAGCACTTTATGGAAGAAAGTGAAATACTCTAGTAAGCTGGGATAATCCAGCTGATAGGGTATTAGTTGGGCCAGAGTTGCTCAAGGAAATGGAAGAGAAAATGCTAAAAATTAAGCAGAATTTAAAGGCTACCCAAGACAGGAAAAAAAGTTATGCTGATAAAAACAGAACCCACAGAGAGTTTAAAGTGGGCGATCATGTTTTCATGAAATTGAAAGCCAATAGAAGTTCCCTAAGGCTAGGACATTGTTTGAAGTTGGCAGCCATATTTTGTGGGCCATTTGAAATCCTAGAAAGGATTGGGCCAGTTGAATATATGCTTGCATTACTTGCATCCATGAATGTACATAATCTGTTTCATGTTTCATTGCTTAAGAAATATATACTTGGTGCTAATCATGTTATCGATTGGAATTTGATTCAAGTGGAGCAAGAAGGTGTCTTGCAAGTGCATCATGTGCACATATTGGACCGAAAAAGCAAATAGCTCTGGAATCGATCCATAGGGCTTGTAAAGGTCCAGTGGACCTCGTACAGTCTTGAGGACATGACATGGGAACATGAAGAAAATCTTACTGATGTTGTGTAAAGAGTTGCACTGAGGACGGTGAAAAAGTAAGGGGAGGGGATTGTAATATACCCAAGGATGAGCCCCTATTGTATTTATGAATTGTAAAATATGTTTTGTAGGCTGGTGAGCCAAGTGTTGATAAGTTGTTGGGATTATGTGTTTATTAGGCCGGAGAGCCGAAGTGTTAAAGGACAGGAGCTTGTTTTTGTATATGTGATTATGCAGAACATTAATAAAGATTAAACATCACTACATGCAGAACGACCACGAAGAAAGAGTGATGGGGGACTAAGCTTCCACAAGGTGGGTAAGGAAAAATGGGCTGAAAGGTTGGAAAGAGGGGCTAAGCTTAGGGGCTTAAGTCCTTGGGAATAATAATTTATTATTATTCCAAAGATGTGTGACAAACATTTTTTTATCCTAAGTTCTAGGAGAGGCAATGCGTGCAGCTCCAATGTGTGCAAAAAGGGAACGCATACTTGATGGAGTGAATGAAGCTTCATGGGTGGCATGTGTCAGCCCAGGCACATGAAATTTAACCCAAGAATTGAGCCGTGATGGGGGTTTGTCCCCCATTCTGCCATCGGTTGTCTAAAACCGTGAAGTTCGTCTAATCTCTGTATGCCTCATGCAGCTCTGAAACCCAAATCCTGTGATGTTTTCTTGAGAATCTGATACACCCTTTGTCATAACCATTGATTTTGTGTTTGACCTCTACATGGATTCCTTGTCACGCACCCTAAAAACCAGTGGAAAACCCATGAATTGAGCCATGTCACCTGTGTGTCCTGTGATCCCAGCCTATCTGATCTTGAAGAGTTGAGTCTGTACCTGAAATTCCTTTTGGTTGCTTCCTTCTATGTTTCCTGAGTGGAATTGACCAGTTGTTATTGTTGTTATCCTCACTTTGCAGGAAATGAACTGAAGTTGGTTGAATAACTAGATTTTCAAGCCCATGGTAGAAGAGGCAGGTTGTCAGGCCTGTGAGAAACTCTCTCCACGTGAAAGAGTCTGATGGGAAGTGGTTTTCTCCCAGAGAGAGTCTAGCACCAACTACGGAGCTTTGATAATTCCTGATCCAGCCTGTTGTCGAGACTCAGAGAGGGAGGTGAAGGACCGATGGACTGTTCTTGTGAAGGTGTATACTCCTGGGTGGAACAGGCATGTGGGGAATGAGAGTCTGTGAGTAGTAGGCATAAGAAGGCTCTTGGAGAGAATCCCTCTGGTTGCACTGTGCATTTTTTCTGTAACCTCAGCCTAGTCTAGGATTCCCTTGCCTTGGGTGGAGCTTAGTCCCATCTCAGGGGTGAGACACTACTGAGCATGATGAGCAACGTGGTCTAAGGCTGGGAAGTTTGTGTAAGGTCTGCACGTAGCTAGTGGATTTACTACAATTTCAAAGATAAGTATATGCATGTGTTTAATTTCAATTAAAATGCATGTCTGTGATGCTTGAAATATTATCATGTATTCTATTGCAATGATATTTATTGTTAATTCCATTAATGTTGTATGTTAGTAGTAGTTATATGTTTAATTTGTTAAGTAATTTAAATTCATTTAAATTCATACTATATAAGTGTTATTCCGCGTAGTAGCGTTTCCCAACAGTGGGGTTCATGGCTGGGGACGTTACAGGATTGCCCAAAACAGGTAAGAAGCATGATTCAATCATGGTGATTGTGGACAAGCTTACAAAATCTGCCCATTTTATTTCTTTAAAGAATACTCACAAGGAAACAAATATTTCTGACATCTTTATGAAGGAAGTGGCACGATTGCACGGAATTCCCAAGAAAATTGTGTCTAACAGAGACCCGAAATTTACCTCAAATTTCTAGAAAGGGTTATTCAAGGGGTTCAGAATGAATATGAACTCAGTACAACCTATCATCCTGATTTGGATGGGCAGACAGAGTGGGTGAATCGAGTAATATAAGACATACTGAGAATGTATTTGATGGACAAACCATCGAAATGGGAATACTACCTACACTTGGTAGAATTCGCCTACAATAATGGGTATCAAGCATCATTGAAGATGAGCCCATTTGAAGCACTTTATGGAAGAAAGTGCAATACTCTAGTAAGATGGTATAATCCAACTGATAGGGAAGTAGTTGGGATAGAGTTTCTAAAGGAAATGGAAGAACAAATGCTAAAAATTAAGTAGAATTTAAAGGTTGCCCAAGACAGGCAGAAAAGTTATGCTGATAAAAATAGAACCCACAGAGAGTTTAAAGTGGGTGATCATGTTTTCCTAAAAGTAAAATCCAATAGAATTTCCCTGAAGCTAGGAAGCTACTCCAAGTTGGCAGCCATATTCTGTGGGCCATTTGAAATCCTAGAAAGGCTTGGGCTAGTTGCATATATGCTTGCATTACCTGCATCCATGACTATACATAATGTGTTTCATGTTTCATTGCTTAAGAAATATATACCTGATTCTAATCATGTAATTGATTGGAATGTGATTCAGGTGGAGCAAGAAAGTATCTTGCAAGTCCATCATGTGCGCATATTGGACTGGAAAAGAAAACATCTCCAGAATCGATCCATAGGGCTTGTAAAGGTCTAGTGGACCTGGTACAGTCCTAAGGATGCAACATGGGAGCATGAGGATGCTATGCGGGAAGAATACCTGCATCTTTTTGAAGATTTTAAAAATCTTTTTGATGTTGTGTGAAATTTTCACTCAGGACAGTGCAAAAATAAGGGGAGGGGATTGTAATATCCCCAAGGATGAGCCCTGTTGTAATCATGTTTATGAATTGTAAATCATGTTTTGTATGCTGGTGAGCTGAGTATTGATAAGTTGGTAGGATTATGTGTTTATTAGGCTGGAGAGCCTAAGTGTTAAAGGCTAGGAGCTTGTTTTTGTATATGTAATATGCATAACATTAATAAAGATTAAACATCGCTGCATGCAGAATGACCACGAAGAAAGAGTGATGGGGGACTAAGCTTCCACATGGTGGGTAAGGGAAAAGGGGTTTAAAGGTTGGAAAGAGTAGCTAGGATTAGGGGCTTAATTCCTTGGGAACAATAATTTATTATTATTCCAAAGTTGTGTGAGAAACATGTTTTTATCCTAATCTGGGAGAGGCAATGCATGCAGCTCCAACGTGTGCGAAAAGGGAATGCATACTTGATGGAGTGCATGCAGCTGCATGGGTGACATGTTTCGACCTAGGCACATGCAATTTAACCCAAGAATTGAGTCGTGATGGGGGTTCATCGTCCATTATGTCGTCGGTTGTCTGAAACCGTGAATTTTGTCTAATTTTTGTATTCCTCACGCATCTCTAAAACTGGAAGCCTGTGATGTTTTCTTGAGAAGCTGATACACACTCTATATGAATTGTTGAGTCTATTTTCAACCTCTGCATGCATTCCTTGTCACACACCCTGAAAACCAGTGGCAAACCCTAGAATTGATTCGTGTCACCTATATGTCCAGTGAGCCCAG
This sequence comes from Picea engelmannii, assembly GCA_009831015.1. NCBI lineage: Eukaryota > Viridiplantae > Streptophyta > Pinopsida > Pinales > Pinaceae > Picea > Picea engelmannii. The sequence continues at coordinate 334,648 of ML794128.1, forward strand.
CTTATCCTCTCTTATAGAGCTGATTCCATGCCTTAACTATATTTGGGTTGCTTCCTTCTATGTTTTCTGAGTGGAATTGACTAGTTGTTGTTGTTGTTATCCTCACTTTGCGGGAATTGGGCTGAAGCTGGTTGAAGAACGAGGTTGTTAGCTCGTGGTAGAAGAGGCAGGTTGTTAGGCCTGTGAGCAACTCTCTGTTGATTAAGGTTGCTTGTCATTGATGTCAACCCTTGATGAAAGCCCTGGGTTTGGGTAATGGACCCAATATTGTTTGATTTAAATATGACTCATTATTGTATTGTCATGGTTGATAAGAAGTAAAAATCGATGAACTCCAAAGTGGTCCCCTTATGGTGAAATCCTTCACGAGAAGATGCTTCACAGAGTGAGATAACCCATTCTTATTTGAGGAATAATGAGATGAAGGAAAGTGAATTTTTGAGTGAAAGTATCCTAGATGGATAGTTCTTTTCATGTCATTTCCAGTGGTATGTGGAACGTCACATAAATCCTCACGATTAGAGAGTTATGACCATATGAAGTTGGAGAACCCCTATAAAGTCTTATAGAAGCCCCCAAGGGTCAAAGTGCTTTGCAAAAGAAATTATTTTAAATGAAGAAGCCCTAAAATAAGGAAAGTGTAAGGCTACATGAAGATATAAATAAGAGGTAAAGCTCACTCATTATACACACACTTGTACATATTGTATATCTATTTTCTTGTGTAAAGATTCTTGTAAATACTTGTGGATACATCTGAAGTGGAGAACGTCTGAGGTAGCACGAAGGGTTGACAGTGAAATTCTTGGAATTACAGCAAAACCCTATTTTCTGATGTGTACGCAGGTTGTCTGTTTACAAGGTGCATACATGTTGCATTATATGCGGGTTGTTTGTGTACAAGATGCATACATGCTGAGTTATACGCGGGTTGTCTTTATACAAGGTGCGTACATGTTGGTATATCCATAAAAACGTGAAGAGATGCAGATGCATACATTATAGATTCTGAGATCAAGATCCCAGGAAGGTCTAAAGTGCTTAGATACATCAGATCCATATATTGGTTCAAAAGGTATGTCTTATTTCTATGAATAGTTGGATTTTTTATGTATGCATGAGGAATGGCAATGGATATTTGAGGATTCTCCCTAGAGAGACTAGTGGCTTCATGGGATATTTTGCATAAGTAAGATCTATAGAAATACAGTGTTGGTATATTCATCATTGATACTTCTTGTGAGGCACATCTTGTATTTATTGTCATATGGATAAGGGTTTTTATGGTACATGGTTGAGAGCTTGTATTTGTGTAGTAGTTGATGTATTGAGAGACTAAATATCAGAAAGGGGTTGATGACTAAGATCATGTGAGGGATATTATACTTGTTCATGATTACACATACCTATATGACACATGACTAGAGAAAGACATACTTGTCTTGAGTAAAGGTTATATATGAGAATGCATGCACAGGGTATAGTTACAGTCTGGATACAGTGATAGGTTACAAATCCATGTGAATGAAGTTACAGAAGGTCAGAAGTTTTCAAGAAAAGGAAACCCTAGTTTTTAGAAGGCATACGCAGGTTGCATGATAGTTTTGTAGCATACATACGCGGGTTGCATAACAAATAAGGCGCGTACATACATGGACTGCAACACTACAGGTTGCGTATCTGTTGTAATGTTTGTAGATACATGTTCAGTTCAGGTATAGATTGATTACAGGGCAGTTGTACAAATTGGATGTAGGTTAGTGGTATAGGTTTTTACAATTGTACAGCAGCATATCTCACAGTGATAGATTGACAGTGGTTCCATGATTTTACTTATACTTCATGGTGGTTGGATGGGTCAAGGACAGGTGGTTGTAGCCACCTTTCGGTTGTAGCCGGAGAACAGAGGGGGTTGTAGCCTCCTTCTAGTTGTAGTCAGATAATTGGGGAGTTGGAGCTTCCCTCTGGTTGTAGCCTGAGAAACTTGGGGGTTGGAGCCTCCTTCCAGTTGCAACTAGAAAAAAAAGGAAGTTGGTGCTTCCAATGAATGTAATTCTTCAATACAAATAAGAAAAAACATTCAATGGTTTGCTCCCGATTTGGGTTTCCACATAAAACATTGGTGTACTATGTATGTGTGTGATTGTTCATTTCCTATTGCTCATTATTGGACAATAATTCTACATTGATAAAACACTTGGATTATTTGGAGAAAAAGGATTATAATTATGTTATTTCTGATTCACCCCCCCTCTCAGTAATCCAACAATTGGTATTAGAACAAGTTCCTTCAGAAATCGGTTTAACCACCGAAAGGTAGATCATGGAAAGTACCAACTTGTATAAAAATGGAATACCACAATTTGATGAACAAAAATATGCTTTTTGGAGCATAAGGATGAAGACATATATACAAGAACATGGATTTCAAGTTTGGCAATCAATTGTTTATGGATACACAGCACCAACAGTTCCACCAACAAATGACAAAGCAATGAAACTCGGTGAGAATAATTCCAAATCTACAAATGCACTTTGGAATGGTCTCAGTGATACGGTATTAACCATAGTTTCACATTGTAAATCTACTAAAGAGATTTGGGACAAGCTTCGAAATATTTATGAAGGAGATACAAAATTCAAAGCAACAAAGTTTCAAACTTACAAAGGTTAGATCGAACAACTAAAAATGAAGGAAGATGAGAATATTGCAGCCTACTTCTTACGAGTCGATGAAATAATGAATGAAATCATAGGATTGGGAGAAGAAATCGAAGAATCTGTAATTGTGCAAAAGGTACTAAGATCTCTTCCTATGAGATTCAACCCTAAGATATCAACACTAGAAGAAAGATTGGATCTAAACTCAATAAGCATGGATGAACTGCATGGAATCTTCACAACATATGAAATGAGAACTGAACAGAAAAATACAGATGTAAAAGAAGTAGCCTTCAAAGCATCCAAAAGATCAAAGCAAAAGAAGAAGGTACAATAAGAATATAGCAGTAGCAAGGATGTCTCGGAAGATGATGAAGAAGTGTCCAACTGATCAAAATCTGGACCAGGGGTCAAATTTTAGCTCAATTTTCAAAGTGCTCGGAATGCGACAAAAACGGTGCCATTGTGTTCGTCTCGTCTTCTTGATTCCGGTGGTATATTTACTTTGTCAAACGGAGCCCGTATGGAGAAGATATCACAATCTGTTCGCCAAGCCAAACAAGTAAAAAAATTAGATGCCGACTATACCTGTTCGTACAGTCCATACAGGACACATGGAAGGTCTGTACAGGACATGTGGCGGCTCCAGGTGATGACACATGTCAGGCAGATTTGGCTTTTTGGGCGTACAGTTGGACCAAATCAGAGGTGACACGTGTCACCACTGGAAGGGTGACACGTGGCACGAGATGACATCAGCAGCATATGTGTCGGATGATGTGGCAACCGTACGATGACATGGCACAGATGATGTGGCAGATGACTAGGCATACGAAAGCCGACGCGGCAAATGAAGTGGACCAATGGGCGACTGACACATAGAAGTTTTCTGGTCAAATGATTGGGTGCCACATGGCCCAATCGTGGGCTGCCACGTGGCACCCCGGTATTTGTCTATTTGGTTTTGGTTTCAAATTTTTTTGGAGTCGACCGGATTCAAACCGGTGACCTCCCCCTATGCCAAAGATTTCGCAACTTCCGACTTGCCAACGTGCCATTGTATTGGTTCTTGTTATATATATCAATTCACATGTATTTAAGTTCATATATGTGTGTATGTGGCAGGAGGTCGGGCCGGGGCTTGGCCCCGTCTCGTAGACATTTGCATTGACATATGACCATAGTGCATATAGGTATGCGTGCACCATTGGCGTGGGTTATGTTGTATTTTAAAAGCCATGTTTATATTGTTAACCATGTGACCTCGACCAGGAGAGCGCGGGGCCCAGTTTCAAATGATTTTTGTAACGGTTAACACTTTTTTCCAAAGCCCGAGGTCGTATGACCCCATGTGTCCAGGTGCTAGGCGGTTAGGGGTTGGAGGCACCCTAACCGTCCTATAGTTTGGACCAGTTTTTGGTTATGCGCGGGGCTAGGTTTTAACGTGCATTTTGGAGCGTGTTCTTGGTTCATGCACACAGAGGTGCATTTTGTAGAGCTAGTTTCAGAAAGCTTGAAGGATGAAAATGGAGGAGGCCTAACTTCTTCATATTTTGGCCGATTGAGGTGTCGTAAAATCCCAGCTAGGGGTTTTTGGACGTGTTGGATCCATTGGTGTTGTTATCAATGCCATTTGAAGACTTCTTCTACAGGTTGTTCACCATTGAAGTTTCAAGAAGCTCTAGGGAGCTTTAAGCCCTCATTGATCGAGGACATGGTTTGGTGAGCCTATGTTTGTTTTCTATGATTGAATAATCATTTTTGGATAATTAATATGATCTAAACACATTGGGACAGGTTTCAGAGGCTGTTGAGGACTTTTACAGGTGTTTTTTCCAAAGAGAAGCTCAGGGAAGCTTATGGCCACATGTAGAAGAGGTCATGCCCGGATGAGCCATGATCCGTTTTCAGAGTTTCATTAGTCATTTTTGGGGTTTTTATGTGTTCTGATATCAATGGTACAGTCTGTTTTTCCATTGGAGTTGAGCAGTAGCTTGTAAAATAACTTTTGACTAATTAATCCCAGAGAGCCAAGTCCATTGATGGAGGCTCAAGGAGATGTAGCTCGGAGGGGGGTGAACTCCTTTATCATGTTGTGATTGTTGTGAGTTTGATGGTTTATTTGCTACAAGTTGTGTTGCTGTGTATTTGTTTAAAGTACATATTTAACCATCTAAAAGAACAATTCCTCACACATAAGCATTTTACAAGAAGATACATGAACTTAACACATAAGTTTATCTTGCATATTTTAACACATGAAGCAAGGTCCTGTAAAGTTTATTTTAATGAAGTAGAGGGTGCTTGCATAGCATAACAAGTCAGCTTTCTATTTTCAGATCAGGTGGTATCAGAGCATAGTTTTTTTTTCTCATGTGTTTTCCATTGATAGCTTGAAGATTTAGCTATTGGTTTTTGTGCAAGTTTTGTGTTGAAGTTGGATATCTTCCAAGGATGGAGGAAGCTTCAAGCATTGATAGTTCTCATACATTTTCATTATCTAAAGAAGAAATTATAATCATGAGAGATTTGATGAAAGAGATGTGTGAAGACAGAAATGTGAGCATTGCTCTTGAAGAGAAGTTGATGGCCATGAAGCAGGAGAAAGATCAGCTTCTTGCAAGGTTGCATGCGATGGAGATTCAACTCCATGAGGCAAAGGAAACCCTTACCAAGTACATGCATGAACATGAGGTATGCAATGTTAGTTTATCTTATAATTCCTCTAAAGATGAATGTTTTGGTGGTTTTGAGAGTCACACAAGGGGAATAGGGTCCAAGTTATTGTTAAAAATGGGCTATGAAGGTAGAGGTTTAGCCAAGCATGCATAAGGCATTGTTGAGCCTATTGTTGTTGAAGAAAGACCCAAGTATTGTGGTCTTGGATATGAACGAAGAGATGGAGCAAATTCCAAAGTCGAGGAGACAAGGGGAAAAGTTCCAAGCATAAACTTTGTTTCAATTTCACCTCCTCAAGAAGGATTTAAAGGTGAAAGTTCAAAAACTTTTGTTGAAAGTTCAATCCCTCCAGCATACAAGGCTTGTGTTCAAGATGAATGCGAATGTGTGAAACAAGAGAGTTGTGACAGTGACGAGGAAAAGAACACTGTTGATGGTTTTCAAAGGAGAGCCTATAACTCTTCAGATTCACCTCCTCAAAGAGGCGATAAAGGTGAATGTTCAAGGTATAATTCTCCTTATCATTCAGTTACATTTGATTATGTTAAGCATAATAAATTTGGAAGAAAGAATCCTTGTACATATTGTGGTTTGTATAACCATCATGTTTCAAAGTGTTGGAAAAGATTGGCCAATTTCAGGAAAATTTCTAAGCAAAGACAACGTGAAAAGAGGATGTAAAAGATTTGCACTCATTGTCAGAAGCGGGGTCATCTCATTGACCAATGTTGGACGTTGCATCCAACCACTCATCCACAGTACAAGAAACAGTTGGATAAAGAGATTGGCAGGAATGGAAGAGGAGATTCCATCATTGATGTGATTCAAGATGATTCACAAGAGGACGATGTTCAGCAAAAGAGGTCACCGTTGAGTTGGCTTGGTAAGAAATGGTTGGATTTCTTAAGCAAGTAAGGCTTGCATTTTTCTGTTGTAAATGCACTTTTCAGCGTTTTGTGTGCATTTATGGGAAGCATGATAAGTTGCAGCAGTTTATCACAACTTGCATGATGCAAGTTGCATGTGAATGCAATTCATTTTGAAGGTATTCTTGTTGTTGCATAAATTCGTCAGGAGGATGTAAAAGATGGATATGATGTTCACTTGTTACTACCATGTATCTTTTTCATGTTCAACTCTTATGTACCCACATGTTTTGGGGTTGTACTTATGTTTGTACTGGAAGGAGAGTTGAAGAGTTATGAATATGCATTTGTTTTTATGTATGTACAAGAAGTGACCCTGGTGATGGTTCATCATGAGTGATTCATGATTGTTACATGATTATGTATCATGTTTGTCGACTTGTCAGTTTGGGAAGGTTGATGTTTCGAATAAGTCTCGACTAGTGTTGATGATTTTCTGACGACTATGTTGTGTCGATCATGTTGTTCGACTTGTGTTTAGTTGATGGTGTTTATTGACTTGAAAGATGATTTTGAGTACACCATGATGCAAGAAAATTCCATGTGGTTTGATAAAGTACGAGATGCGATAGTTTGTTTGAAGAGAAAAAGATTTTTGTTGGCATCATTTTTTCAGTCTTGTATAATTTATTTTCAAGATTGATGGTTTTCTTGGCTTGTGACAAGATGTCGCAGGAAGTTTTTGCAGCCATTGGAGAGCTGATTTTGTTGACGCCAAAGAGTTCGAAAGAGGGACTTGATTCTCAATGGGAAGGTTGGCAGTATTCCAAGCACAGAGAGAGCAGTGGGTCAGCAGCAGCCAGAGAGTAGTGGTTGAAGGACATAGCCAGTTACAGTGCACGGCATGTCAAAGTATTCAGGTGATTGTCGAAAAGATTTTGATATAACTTGAAAGAAGACAGATAAGCTTTTGTGGATCCAAAATCCTTTCAGTGGGAAGGTGTGATCAAAATCTGGACCAGGGGTCAAATTTTAGCTCAATTTTCAAAGTGCTCGGAATGCGACAAAAACAGTTCCATTGTGTCTGTCTCGTCTTCCTGATTTTGGCGGTATATTTACTTTGTCAAACAGAGCCCGTATGGAGAAGATATCACGATCTGTTCGCCAAGACAAACAGGCAAAAAAATTAGATGCTGACTGTACCTGCCCATACAGTCCATACAGTCCGTACAGGACACATGGAAGGTCTGTACAGGACATGTGGTGGCTTCAGGTGATGACACGTGTTAGGAAGATTTGGCTTTTTGGGTATACGGTTGGACCAAATTGGAGGTGACACGTGTCACCACTGGAAGGGTGACACGTGGCATGGGATGACGTCAGCATCATACGTGTCGGATGATGTGGCGACCGTACGATGACGTGGCATGGATGACGTGGCAGATGACTAGGCATACAGAAGCCGACGCGGCAAGTGACGTGGACAAATGGGCGACTGACACATGGTAGTTTTCTGGTCAAATGATTGGGTGCCACGTGGCCCAATCGTGGGCTGCCACGTGGCACCCCGGTATTTTTCTATTTGGTTTTGGTTTCAAAAGTTTTTGGAGTCGACCGGATTCGAACCGGTGACCTCCCCCTATGTCAAAGATTTCACAACTTCCGACTTGCCAACGCGCCATTGTATTGGTTCTTGTTATATATATCAATTTGCATGTATTTAAGTTCATATATGTGTGTATGTGGCAGGAGGTCGGGTCGGGGCTTGGCCCCGGCCCGTGGACATTTGCATTGACATATGACCATAGCGCATATAGGTATGCGTGCACCGTTGGCATGGGTTATGTTGTATTTTAAAAGCCACGGTTATATTGTTAACCATGTGACCTTGACCAGGAGAGCGTGGGGCCCGGTTTCAAATGGTTTTTGTAACGGTTAACACTTTTTGCCAAAGCCTGAGGTCGTATGACCCCATGTGTCCAGGTGTTAGGCGGTTAGGGGCTGGAGGCGCCCTAACTGTCCTACAGTTTGGACCGGTTTTCGGTTATGCATGGGGCTAGGTTTTAACGCACATTTTGGAGCGTGTTCTTGGTTCATGCACACAAAGGTGTGTTTTGTAGAGCCAGTTTCAGAAAGCTTGAAGGAGGAAAATGGAGGAGGCCTAACTTCTTCATCTTTTGGCCGATTGAGGTGTCGTAAAAGCCCAGCTAGGGGTTTTTGGACGTGATGGATCCATTGGTGTTGTTATAAAGACCATTTGAAGATTTCTTCTATATTTTTTTCACCATTGAAGTTTTAGGAAGCTCCAGGGAGCTTTAAGCCCTCATTGATCGAGGACATGGTTTGGTGAGCCTATGTTTTTTTTCTGTGATTGAATAATCATTTTTGGCTAATTAATATGCTCTGAACACATTGGGACAGGTTTCAGAGGTTGTTGAGGACTTTTACAGGTGTTTTTTCCAAAGAGAAGCTCAGAGAAGCTTATGGCCAAATGTAGAAGAGGTCATGCCCGGATGAGCCATGATCCGTTTTCAAAGTTTCATTAGTCATTTTTGGGGTTTTTATGTGTTKTGATATCAATGGTACAGTCTGTTTTTCCATTGGAGTTGAGAAGAATCTTGTAAAATAACTTTTAACTAATTAATCCCAGAGAGCCAAGTCCATTGATGGAGGCTCAAGGAGATGTAGCCCGRAGGGGGGTGAACTCCTTTATCATGTTGTGATTGTTGTGAGTTTGATGGTTTATTTGTTGCAAGTTGTGTTGTTGTGTATTTGTTTAAAGTACATATTTAACCATCTAAAAGAACAATTCCTCACACATAAGCATTTTACAAGAAGATACATGAACTTAACACATAAGTTTATCTTGCATATTTTAACACATGAAGCAAGGTCCTGTAAAGTTTATTTTAATGAAGTAGAGGGTGCTTGCATAGCATAACAAGTCAGCTTTCTATTTTCAGATCACCAACTTCGTCAAAATACTGAACAAGGGAACCAACGGTAGGTATAGAGGTAAGATTCCTTTAATTTGTTTTAATTGTGATGGTATTGGTCATTTTGTAACAAATTTCCTCATAAGAAAAAGAAAAATTATGAAGGTTACTCAAAAGGAAAACACACATATAAAGGAAAAAGAACTACAGCGAAATATTTCAAGAAAATCTTATGAATCAAAGAAGACATCTCATCATCAGATGAAGATGAAATCAGTGGCAGTAAGATAAGAAGAGTTCTACTCATGGAAGTAAAAGATTCTGACAAAGAAGAATATGAAGAAGAATATGAAGAAGCTGAAGACGGATATGAATAAGTCGAAGATGAAATTGAAGAGGCAGAAGTTGACTATCGAGAAGAATTAATGTGTGCCATAAAAGTTATCAGAAGAGAAAATAAGAAAAACAAGAAACTACAAGCAGAACTAGACAAAAAAAAGGACACTCGAGAACTAGAACAAATGATCACAAATTGAAGGTTCAAATAGAAGAAGATAAAAGAACTGAAGAAACACTCAAAGAACAACTAGAAAAAAAGGGCAAGATCATTGGAAACTTGGAAGCAGAGATTGTCACACTAAGAAAGGATATTCAAAAGAAAATATGCAGAATAGCTCAAAAGTTCTGGATGACATTATCAGTAGTAAAAAATCTCATCTTGACAAGTTCGGACTTGGATACAATAAGACATAAAATGGATCAAGCTCAAAAACAAAAGAGAAAGAAACAAATCCAAAATTCTATGTTGAAACAATCAAAGGGGACAGGAAGATATACAAGGAAGATTACAGGGACACTCCTCCACCGAGAAGTTCATATTTCAGAATCAACAAAAAATAGATAGGCATCAAGAAGAAGAAGGATTCATAAGAGCACCTACTTTTAGAAGATCTTCAACTCCCAGGTATCAAACTATATTTTTCAGTTTATGTTATGCACGTAATGATTTTGGACATAAAGTTGTGAATTGCAGAGCTAAAAATAGGAACAATAACAACTTTCAGAGTCATACACAAAGGGGTTATTCAAGAAGACCTGGTGAAACACAAAGAAGAAGTTACAACAGGTTTGAATCTTTGAGCATTGAAGTAGAATGTTACAAATGTAACAATTTTGGGCACGTGGCCAAATATTGAAGAATGACAGTCCCTCCTAAAGAACCTCAACATAATAACAATAGTCAGAGACAAGAACCTCAGAAAATGACATGGATAAGAAAGCAAGATCAGTATAGCAATGAAGAATGCACAATCGCTCTCCAAGACAAGCAAAATAAACATGTTTGGTATGTTGACAGTGGGTGTTAAAAACACATGATAGGTGATAGAGAGAAATTTCTTACATTGCAAAAAGAAATAAATGGATCAATCTCCTTCGGAAATGATAATTCATCCAAAATCATTGGAGAAGGCACAGTCTGAATTGGGAACAAGAATGAAAATATAGAAAATGTTCTACTGGTAGAAGATATGAAACATAATCTTCTAAGTGTGAGTCAAATGTGTGACCAAGGTAATAAAGTTACTTTTGATTCACAAAAGTGTGAGATAAGAAGAGAAGGTTCAGGGAAATTGGTCAGTACAGCTGCTAGAACTTCAAACAACATATATGTGTTAAGTGAAATTGGAAATGAAAAGTGTTGTCTAGGAAAGGAAGATGAACATTGGCTATGGCACAGAAGAATGGGTCACATGAATTTTGATAACCTTGTCAAAGTCAGCAAAAGAGAAGCAGTCAGAGAAATTCTCCAGATCACAAAACCAACCAACACTTTATGCAAGCATTGTCAACAAGGAAAGCAAACAAAGACCAGGTTCAAATCAAAGGAATATTCAACAAAAAGACCACTGGAAATTGTGCATATTGATATAGTTGGACCAACTAAAACAAAGGGATTAAAAGGTGAGAGATACTTTATGTTATTAGTTGATGATTATACAAGAATGACTGTAGTTTTCTTTCTCAAGAACAAGTCAGAAACTTTTGAAAACTTCAAGATATACAAGGAAATGGTTGAAAATGATATGGATTCAAGAATCAAATGCTTGATATTTGATAATGGAGGAGAGTTCACTTCAAAGGAATTTATGGACTACTGCAGCAGTCATGGAATAAAAAGGAAATTCTTCATTGCTAGGACACCTCAACAGAATGGAGTTGTTGAAAGAAAGAACAGGACAGTACAGGAAATGGATCGAACAATGATAATGGATTCCAAATTGACAGATATATTTTGGACACAACTAGTGCATACAACAGTTCACATTCAAAATAGAGTAATGCTTAGAAACAACACTGATAAAACTCCCTATGAGCTATGGAAAAGAAGACCAACAAATGTGAAGCACTTCCGAGTTTTTGGAAGAAAATGCTACATCAAAAGAGAAGATGGCAGAATGGGAAATTTTGACTCTTGTGTGGAAAAGGGAGTACTTGTTGGTTAGTCAAGTACAAGGAAATCATACAAGTGTTACAATCTAAGATTGAGCAAAGTTGTGGAAATCATCAACATAACAATTGATGAAACAGGCAGACCAGAATCAAAGGAAGAAGAAAACAAATCAATGGAACAACTTTTCGAAGAAGAAGAAGAAGATGAAGTCGAAGAGGAATATGAAGAGAATTTGATAGAAACAGAAGAGCAAGTTCAGCAAGTATCTCCAAAGACACCTAGAAAACGAGTACAGAATAATCATCCCTCAGATCAAATTATTGGAAACAAAGATGTAGGAATTGAGACTAGAAGAAAAATATGTTCACCAGAACAAAAACACCTAGAACTCTTATCTACAATTGAACGAAACTGTTTTGAAGAAGCTAGCAAGGATGAATTTTGGAATAAGGCCATGGATGAAGAATTGGATCAAATAGAGAAAAATGACGCTTGGGAATTGGTTCCAAGACCAAAGAATAAGAATGTGATCGACACAAAATGAGTTTTCAGGAATAGATTAAATGAAGATGGATAAGTTATAAGGAACAAAGCTAGATTGGTATGTAAATGATATGCACATATTGAAGGAATCGACTTTGAAGAGACATTTTCCCCAATTGCTAGAATTGAAGCAATCTGTTTTCTTTTAGCCTATGCATGCTCCAAAAATGTTAAAGTATATCAGATGGATGTAAAATCATAATTTATGAATGGGGAACTTGAAGAATAAGTCTACATTGAACAAACAGAAGGATTTCAATTGTCAGAGAACGCAAATTATGTGTGTAAAATAAAGAAGGCCTTGTATGGTCTAAAACATGCTCCTAGAGCATGGTACTCTAGACTGGATAAGTATCTGCAGCAGGTAGGGTTCAAAAAAGGAAGTGCAGACAACAACATCTACATCAAGGTAAGTCAAGGTAATATTTTATTAATTGAAGTTTATGTTTATGATATTATTTTTGGTAGTGATGATGACAGGTTAAGACATAAATTTGCAAAAGATATGCAGAATGAATTTGAAATGTCGTTACTTGGAGAACTATCCTTCTTTTTGGGACTTTAGATACATCAAAGCAACCAAGGAACCTTTATTTCTCAAACCAAGTAGATCAGAGAAATGATAAATAGGTTCGGAATGGAAGATTGCAAACCAGTTATCACTCCAATGCAAACCAGTTGCAAGTTGAGAAAAGATGATGTTTCGAAGTCTACATATCAGAGGAAATACAGGTCAATAATTGGCAGCCTACTATATGTGACAGCATCTAGACCAGATGTAATGCAGGAGGTTGGACAGGTGGCATGATTTCAAGCAGAACCAAAGGAGTCACATATGTTAGCAGTGAAGAGGATTTTCAGATATCTCAAAGGAACATAAGAGTTTGGATTATGGTATCCAAAAGGAAAGGATCTATCACTTATTGCCTACACAGATGCAGATTGGGAAGGTTGTGTTGATGACCAACGAAGCACTAGTGGAGAAACATTCTACTTGGGTGAGTGTTTAGTATCATGGCTAAGAAAGAAACAATCATCAATATTTTTATCTACAGCCAAGGCAGAGTATATTGTAGCAGTATCATGTTGTACACAGGTTCTTTGGATGAAACAAACTATGGCAGATATACAGGTTGAGTATGATGAGCCCATTCGAATCTATTGTGATAATACAAGTGCCATCAGTATCCCTAAGAACCCGGTGATGCACTCCAAGACGATGCACATTCCAATCAAGTATCACTTTCTACAGGAGCAAGTTGCAGAAAAGAACATGAGAGTTGAGTATGTGAGAACAAAAGAACAAGTGGAAAACATATTCACAAAACCACTTCCACATGAATCCTTTGAATATCTTCGCCAGAGACTTGGAGTTATTTCTAATCCAAAGTGAATGTTTTTTTAATGCCTATCTTATATGTCTTAGATTTACACGAGGAAGCACCATAAGAGGATATTTCAGTCAGGGGGAGAAACCCCAGATGAAAAGATACCTTTGCCATTGATGAAAAAGGGGGAGAGATTTATCATATGCAGAGGAAATAGGTAGAGGACAGAGGCATGGTTCTAGGGGGAGTCGATTTATCAGATATAGAGGACAAAGGCATGGTTCCTGGGGGAGCATGAGTGATATGATTTCACTATTGCATCAGAGTGTTTCCATCAATGCCAAAGGGGGAGATTGTTGATTAAGGTTGGTTGTCATTGATATCAACCCTTGAAGAAATCCTCAGGTCTAGGTAATGGACCCAATATTGTTTGATGTAAAGATGACTCATTATTTTCTTGTCATGGTTGATAAGAAGTAAAAATAGATGAACTCCAAAGTGCTCCCCTTATTGTGAAATCCCTCACGGGAAGACGCTTTGTAGAGTGAGAGAACCCATGCTTATTTGAGGAATAATGAGATGAAGGACAATGAATTTTTCAGTGAAACTATCCTAGATGGATAGTGCTTGTCATGTCGTTTCTGGTGGTATGTGGAATGTCACATAACTCCTCACAGTTAGATAGTTATGACCATATGAAGTTGGAGAACCCCTCATAAGTCTTATAGAAGCCCCCAAGGGTCAAAGTGATTTGCAAAAGAAATTATTTTAAATGAAGAAGCCCTAAAATAAGGAAAGTGTAAGGCTACATGAAGATATAAATAAGAGGCAAATCTCACTCATTATACAAACACTTGTACATATTGTATATCTATTTTCTTGTGTAAAGCTTCTTGTAAATACTTGTGAATACATCTGAAGTGGCGAACGTCTGAGGTAGCACGAAGGGTTGACAGCGAAATTCTCGAAATTACAGCAAAACCCTATTTTCTAAGGTGTACACGGGTTGTTTGTGTACAAGGTGCGTATATGCTGAGTTATACGCGAGTTGTCTGTGTACAAGGTGCATACATGCTAATTTATACACGGGTTGTCTGTGTACAAGGTGCATACATGCTGGTAAATCCATGGAAACTTGAAGAGATGAAGATGCAGAGGTTCTAGATTCTGATATCAAGCTCCCAGGAAGGTCTAAAGTGATCTAATACATCATATCCATCCATTGGTTCAAAAGGTATGTCTTATTTCTATGAATAGTTGGATTTTTGATGTATGCATGAGGAATGGCAATGGAAATTTGATAATTCTCCCTAGAGAGACTAGTGGCTTCATGGAATCTTCTGCATAATTCAGATCTACAGAAATGCAGTGCTGGTATATTCATCATTGATACTTCTTGTGAGGCACATCTTGTATTTATTGGCATATGGCTAAGGGTTTTTATGGTACATGGTTGTGAGCTTGTATTTGTGTAGTATTTGATGTATTGAGGGATTGAATATCAGAAAGGGGTTGATGACTAAGATCATGTGAGGGATATTATACGTGTTCATGATTATACATACCTATATGACACATGACTAGAGAAATACATACCTGTCTTGAGTAAAGGTTATATATGAGGATGCATGCACAAGGTATAGTTACAGTTTGGATACAGTGACAGGTTACAGATCTATATGAATGAAGTTACAGAAGGACAGAAGTTTTCAAGAAAGGAAACCCTAGATTTCAAAAGGCATATGCAGGTTTCATAACAGTTTGGTAGCATACATACGCAGGCTGCATAAGAGATAGGGTGCGTACATATGCGTGATGAAACACTATAGGTCGCGTATCTGTTGTAATTTTTGTAGATACATGTTCAATTTAGGTACAAATTGATTACAGGGTAGTTGTAAATATTGGCTACAGGTCAATGGTACAGGTTGTTATAGTTGTACAGTAGTATATTTCAAAATGATAGATTGATAGTGGTTCCATCATTCTACTTATACTTCAGGGCAGTTGGAAGAGGAAAGGACAGGTGGTTGTAGCCACCTTCCGGTTGTAGCCGGAGAACACAAGGGGTTGTAGCCTCCTTCTAGTTGTAGCCAGAGAATTGGGGAGTTAGAGCTTCCCTCAGGTTGTATCCTGAGAAACTGGGGGGTTGGAGCCTCCTTCTAGTTGCAGTTGGAAAACAAAGGAAGTTGGTGCTTCCAATGAATGTAATTCTTCAAGACATATAAGAAAAAGAATTTTGTGGTTTTCTCTCGATTTGGGTTTCCACGTAAAACACTGGTGTGTTGTGTATGTGTGTGATTGTTCATTTCCTATTGTTCATTATTGGATAATAATTATACATTGATATAAAACTTGGATTATTTGGAGAAAAATGATTATAATTACGTTATTACTGATTCAACCCCCCTCTCAGTTATCCAACATTCTCTCCAGGTGAGAGAGTCTACTGGGAAGTGGTTTTCTCCCAAAGAGAGTCGAGCACCAACTACGGAACTCTGAGAATTCTTGATCTAACCTGTTTCCGAGACCCAAAGAGGGAGGTGAAGAACCGATGGACTTTGCATGTGAAGGTGTATACTCCCGGGTGGAACATGCATGTGGGGAATGAGATTATGTGAGTAGTAGGTGTAAGAAGGCTCCTGGAGAGAATCCTTTTGGTTTCTCTATGCAGTTTTCCTGTAACCCCAGCCTAGTCTAGGATTCTCTTGCCTTGGGTGGAGCTTAGTCCCAGCTCAGGGGTGACCCATTGTTGAGCATGATGAGAAGAGAGGTCTAAGGCTGGGAGGTTTGTGGAAGGTCTGCACATAGTTGGTGGAGTTACTATAGTTTCAAAGATAAGTATATGCATGTGTTTAATTTCAATTAAAATGCATGTCTGTCATGCTTGCAATATTATCATGTATTCCATTGCAATGATATTTACTGTTAATTCCATTAATTATGTATGTTAGCAGTAATTATATGTTTACTCTATTAAGTCATTTAAATTTATTTAAATGCATACTATATAAGTTTTATTCCATGTAGTAGTGTCGCTCGGCAGTGGGGTTGATGTTCGGGGACGTTATAATTATTTATATCAGAAGGATCTATTCCTACCATTTGGAGGAATAAAAAAGAATCCAACGGCCATGAAGGACGAAGAATGGGATGTTCTTGATAAAAGACATTGGGGATGATATGGCTGACCCTGGTATCGTGAGTGGATTTCAATATTTAAAAATAAAAGACAACAAAGAATGTAATGTACGCATTGGATATACTGTATGAAAACCCTCGGCATCTAATGAGGTATTTCTAATGAAGTGATTATTTAATATGAAGATGTCAGAAGGTGGGTCTGTCATCAATCATTTAAATGAATTTAATATGGTTACTAATCAACTAAGTTTTGTAAAACCGAACTTTGATGATGAGGTTAGGGCTCTTCTAATCTTGTGCTCACTGCCAGAAAGCTGGAATGACTTTGTCATGGTTGTAATAACTCTGTCTTTGGTTCGAACACTCTGAGATTTGATGCTGTTGTTGGTGTTATCCTTAGTGAGGAAATGCGACAGAAAAGCACATTTGAGACATCAGGTAGTACATTTACCATGGAGGAAAGGGGAAGAAAAAAGGATATAGGAAAGGGCTCACGAAACCATGGGAATTGTAGGAAGGGAACATCCAAATCCAGACTAGGAAATATAGATTGTTGGAAATGTGGGAAGAAAGGACATCTGAAGAAAGACTACATAGATCCAAAGAAGCAAAGAGATTGAGAACAAGAAAAAAATCAGGAATCAAATGTAACAGTTGATGTATTAAGAAATGATTTGATTCTTTCTATAGATAATATTTATGAGTCTTGGGTAGTATATTCATGGGCTTCATTTCATGCCACACCCCATAGGAAAAAATTTCAAGATTATGTTCGAGGTGATCTTGGATAGGTTCATTTGGGTGATGATGCACCATACAAAATTGTTGGTATGGGAAAGGTATAAATAAAGGAAACCAATGGTTGTTGAAAGAGGTAAGACATGTTCCAGATATAAGAAAAAATATAATTTCAACACGGAAGTTGGCAAGTGAAGTTTGTATATCTACATTTACATATAAGGAATGGAAGGTCACCAAAGGATCAGTGGTGATAGAAAAATGAGAAAAGTTAGGTACATTGTATTTATGTACTAGTAATACTGAATCTTCTATCTCTTTAGCTTCTACAGGAGTGGATACAACACTAGGGTATCATAGTCTTGGACACATGAGTGAGAAGTGGATGCAGATACTTCATAAAATAGATTTGTTTCCATATCTTAAACAAATTGATTTGGATTTCTATAGTATTGTGTTTATGGAAAACAAAAGAGAGTCAGATTTATCACAATCAAAAGGAAAATAAGAGTGAAAGGTTAGACTTTGTGGAAATAGATGTATGGGGACCAGCTCTGGGATCGTCTCTTGGTGTCTCTCATTATTATATTACTTTTATTGATGGTAAAACTAGAAAAACTTAGGTTTATTGCATTTGACAAAAATTTGTTGTTTTTTACACTTTTAAGAAATGGAAAGCTTTGGTTGAGAATGAAATAGGAAAAAAGTTGAAGTGTCTCAGATCAGAAAATGGAGGTGAACATTGCAGCAAGAAGTTTGATGATTATTGTTCATACCATGGGATTTGTAGAGATAAGATAGTTCCAGGAACACCACAAGAAAATGGTGTGTCAGAAGGAATGAACAGGACAATAATGGAGTGTGCAAGGAGTATAAGATTGCATGCAGGGTTGCCCTTATAGTTTTGGGAAGATGTTGTAAATATTGTTGTTTACTTAATAAACATAGGACCTTCAATCTCTTTGGATGGTGTGGAATTCCAGAGGAGAAGGTGGGTCTATCATCGATCATTTAAATGAATTTAATATGGTTACTAATCAGCTAAGTTTTGTAAAACCGTACTTTGATGATGAGGTTAGGGATCTTCTAATCTTGTGCTCACTGCCAGAAAGATGGAATGACTTGGTCATGGTTGTAAGTAACTCTGTCTTTGGTTCGAACACTCTGAAATTTGATGATGTTGTTGGTGTTATCCTTAGCGAGGAAATGCGACAGAAAAGCACATGTGAGACATCAGGTAGTGCATTTACCATGGAGGAAAGGGGAAGAAAAAAGGATATAGGAAAGGGATCATGAAACCATGGGAATTGTAGGAAGGGAACATCCAAATCCAGAATAGGAAAAATAGATTGTTGGAAATGTGGGAAGAAAGGACATCTAAAGAAAGACTACATAGATCCAAAGAAGCAAAGAGATGGAGAACAAGAAAAAAATCAGGAATCAAATGTAACAGTTGATGTATTAAGAAATGATTTGATTCTTTCTATAGATAATATTTATGAGTCTTGGGTAGTATATTCATGGGCTTCATTTCATGCCACACCCTATAGGAAAAAAATTCAAGATTATGTTCGAGGTGATCTTGGATAGGTTCATTTGGGTGATGATGCACCATGCAAAATTGTTGGTATGGGAAAGGTATAAATAAAGGAAACCAATGGTTGTTGAAAGAGGTAAGACATGTTCCAGATATAAGAAAAAATATAATTTCAACACGGAAGTTGGCAAGTGAAGGTTGTATATCTACATTTACATATAAGGCATGGAAGGTCACCAAAGGATCACTGGTGATGGAAAAATGAGAAAAGTTAGGTAAATTTTATTTATGTACTGGTAATACTGAATCTTCTATCTCTTTAGCTTCTACAGGAGTGGATACAACACTAGGGTATCATAGTCTTGGACACATGAGTGAGAAGTGGATGCATATACTTCATAAAATAGATTTGTTTCCATATCTTAAACAAATTGATTTGGATTTCTATAGTATTGTGTTTATGGAAAACAAAAGAGAGTCAGATTTATCATGGTTGAAAAGGAAAATAAGAGTGAAAGGTTAGACTTTGTGGAAATAGATATATGGGGACCAACTCTGGGATCATCTCTTGGTGTCTCTCGTTATTATATTATTTTTATTGATGGTCAAACTAGAAAAACTTGGGTTTATTGCATTTGACAAAAATCTGTTGTTTTTTACACTTTTAAGAAATGGAAAGCTTTGGTTGAGAATGAAATAAGAAAAAAGTTGAAGTGTCTCAGATCAGACAATGGAGGTGAACATTGTAGCAAGAAGTTTGATGATTACTATTCATACCATGGGATTTGTAGAGATAAGATAGTTCCAGGAACACCACAAGAAAATGGTGTGTCAGAAGGAATGAACAGGACAATAATGGAGTGTGCAAGGAGTATGAGATTGCATGTAGGGTTACCCTTACAGTTTTGGGAAGATGTTGTAAATATTGTTGTTTACTTAATAAACATAGGACCTTCAATCTCTTTGGATGGTGGAATTCCAGAGGAGGCATGGACAGGTAAAAAGGTAAACTATTCATTTATGAAAACTTTTGGTTGTGAAGCATTTTTCCATATTCATAAAGAAAATGGAATAAAGATTAAAGAAAAATCCAAGAAGTGTATCTTTATTGGATATGGTGTTAATGATTTTGGCTATCTCTTATAGGATTATGAAAATCACAAAATCATTAGGAGTAGAGATGCCATATTCAATGAGAAAGTAATGTACAAAGATCAGTTGCAGGGAAAGAAACAGGAAAAAAAAAAGCCATAATACATAGTGCTTGATGAGATCACTAAAAAAGAAATTCCAAAGGTACCAAAAAATCAAAATGTACAACAACAAGAGAAGAAGGTACATCAAACTCCTGCAAGTGTTGTTAGAATATATACTGAGTTAAGTATACCCCTTGAACAATACTCTCCTTCATTTTATTATTTAATTTTGACTAATTATGGTGAACCAGAAAGTTATGTAGAGACAATGCAGGTAGACTCTAAAAAGTAGTGGGAGAAAGGCATGAAAGAGGAAATGGATTCTTTGTTAAATAACAAGACTTGGAACTCGGTTTAGTTTCCTACAGGAAAAATAGCATTGAAAAATAACTAAGTTTACAGGTTGAAAGAGGAAGATGGAGGCAAAAAACAATACAAGGCCTGACTTGTTGTAAAGTGGTTTGCATAGAAAAAAGGTATAGAGTTTGATGAAATATTTTCTCCTATTGTTAAAATGACTTCAATAAGCACTATTTTAAGTCTTGTGGCAGTAGAATATTTTCATCTTGAATAGTTATATGTAAAATCATCTTTTCTCCATGGGGATTTGGAGGAAGAGATTTATATGGGGTAGCCATAGGGGTATGAGGTAAAAGGAAAGGGGAATTTGGTATGCAGGTTGAAGAAGAGATTGTATGGAATAAATAAAGCTCCAAGGAATTGGTATTTGAAGTTTGACAAGTTTATGACAAAACAAGGTTATAGTAGGTGTCATTCTCATCTTTGTGTTTATTTTACAAGGCTAGAAAATGGAAGCTATATTATCTTGCTATTGTATGTAGATGTCATGCTTATTGCAGGGTCTAATATGTAGGATATAAATGTGCTCAAGAATAAGTTAGCTAATTATTTGTGATGAAGGATTTGGGTGTTGCAAAGAAAACTCTTGGTATTAGAATAACAAGAGACAGGGAAAATCGCAAATTGACATTGTCTCAGGGTGAGTACAAAGAGAAGGTGTTGAAGAGGTTTAGAATGCAGAATACAAAACCAGTTAGTACACCTTTGGCCAACCATTTTAAATTAACCAAGAAAATGTTCCCCAAGACACAAGTGGAGATAGAATAGACATCCATGGTCTCTTATTCATCAACAATTGGTATCTTGATATATGTTATGGTTTGCGCAAGACCAGATATTGCACATGTAGTGGGAGTTGTGAGAAGGTATATGAACAATCCATGTAAAGAAAATTGGGAGGAAGTAAATTGGATTCTCGGGTATTTGAGAGGTACTAGTATTAATGCATTATGTTTTGGAGGTTCATACAATGTTGATTCAGATATGACAGGTGATAAATATAGGAGGAGAAGCACCACATGGTATGTTTTTAATGTAGGTGAAACAACAATAAGTTTTCTTTCAAAAATGCAAAAGTTTGTTGCACTTTCAACAACAGAAGAAAAGTATGTTGTTGCTATAGAAGCTAGTAAAGAAATGATTTGGTTCCAGAGGTCTATGGAGGAATTGAGAAACAAGAAAGAGAATAGTAGGTTGTATTGTGACAGCGGGAGTGTCATTCATATTGAAAAGAACTAAGCCTTCCATTCTAATAATAAGCACATATAACTTAGGTACCATTTCATATGATCTATCTTGGAAGATGGACATTTGAAATTGGAAAAGATACATACTAGCCAGAATCCTGCAGACATGTTAACAAAGCTAGTAACCAGGGAGAAACTGAGTTCATGCTCATTTTTACTTGGTCCTCAAGCATGAAGTTGAATATGAGAAATTTTCCAGGTCCAAGGTGGATCGTATTCCAACAGGTACAACAACAATGGAGTTATTGTGATCAGTCTCCAAGTGGAAGATTGTTGGTTCTAGAGCCTAATTATCGTCCTTATTCATAGGTTTGTTTTAGTCATGCTTGGATCCCATTTAGTGACGGGAGGTGTGGGGGAGTTCCCCCCCCCCCAACTATTGTCGTTAGGGGGGTCCAGGGGGGACATTGAAAATTAATGTAACCCCCTTGGTGGGGGATTCAGGAGAGTGCCCCCAAAGTGAGATTTTGGGAAAAATTGTCTTGTAAAATATTGTAATTTCGTAGTCAATATGGATCATTGATTATAAGGTCGTAGATATGACAATAGAAGTTATGTTATGGTTTTTTTCCCTAGAGGGAAACCATCTTTTATGTATGAGGGAATTGTATTGTGGTTGTGAGTGATATCGAATATTGTATTTTGAGAGAGGAGACTGTGAGAGAAAGAAGAGGAAGTTACAACTGGTGTGTTGCAGGTTGTATCCCTTCATTTGATGGATAAAAATAAAGGAAGGGCCTAGCAATTTCTCTGGTGGACATATCCCACACTGGGTGAGCCACGTATATCTGTGTCTCTATTTTATTGTGTATCTTTTGTGTTTTATTTCTGCATTTGTTTTTATTTTTTTGCTCCACGGTCCTATTTTTCTAGCAAGTCCATGTTTATTTATCTATTTTACTACTTAGGTGTGGATGATATGAATGCTTGAACCTGCTATTTTGAATTGTGAATTTGAAATATGAGTGAAAAAGAAGAGTACCACCTCTATAAAAATGAAGAGGAGATCTTAAAAAATCTTGTAAGAATACCCTACGAGATTGACTCTTCTCCTTAAGGAAAAGAGATCAACGTTTTGGGTGACCATACTTGGAAAATATATAATAATCAAATATTGACATTTGGTTTTGCATACTAGAAATATTTTGTATATTTTATTAACGATCCATCCAAACCCAATCCAGCGTCATCTTCCCATTGGATTGGATGACCAAAGAAGCATTTGGATCAATTGTACAATTTAGTCTTGAAGACAACATCAATTCAAAAAGAACTTAAATGTTCTTGGTAGGTTTTGGTTGAGCAAGAACTTCCAATTCAATGGAATTTTGAAGAACAACTTCAATAAAAGGATTCCTAAAGTGGCCATCTAAAAAAATTGAGGCCCTCTAACAAGAAACAGTTACAGTAGAAAAATCATTGAACAAAGAGACCAAGATGATATTAGTTTCATGGTTAAATATTTGACTTTCTTAGTTCCACCATTTATTTCTCCCCATGCAAGAATGAGAGATCGTGAAGGCCATAATCACTAGGGATGAAATAAATAAGAAATAATAAATGAAAGACAAAGAAACCAACATCTTGAATATTGGTCATAATTCATGGTGTTATGAATCCAAATAGTATTAAGGTGTTTTATTAAAATTGATTATTATATAATTTTTCTAATTAAATATTTGATTTAGATGGGCTCGCTCCCCCTCATCAACTCTCAAACATTGGATGGAGACGATAGTTATAGAAGTTTCTCTCCCCATTATTCTCTTGAGATAGTCATCATATCGCTTTCTCTTGCAATCATGGGAGGACACCGAATAAACAAAGCAATGGAGAACGCAGAATAAACAAAGGAATTAAACATAGAGGCAAGGTCAACCAAGTAAGGCAACCATTATATCAATTAAAAAATATTATTTTATGGTTGGTCAAGTAAGGTAATCATTATATCACCAAAAAAAAAAATATTTTATTGTTATTTTAAAATATAGTAAAAAAATAAATAAACATGCAATTAAAATAAGGGAAGATTGAAAAGAATATCGTTATATTAATAAAAAATATTATTGTTTTATGATTCATCATTAATATAAATATAATGATATTAATGCAAGATTGATATTAGAAAAGAAAATTAGTAGTTTGGACTTAGCTGATGAAGAATTTTGATTTTGAAATATAAGTCAGACTATTCGATCTAACATTTTATGATTAAAACGAAATTAGTACGACCTCAAAAAGAATGACAGTCGTTTCCTATTACTCGATATGCCAATTACTTTAAATGTTCTCATACAATATACCATAGATTCATATTCTCGGCATTGGAAGACACAAGAGCGTCGTCTGGTGAACTCGGTGGCAGACAAACTTCGCCGAGTTTATGAATCTGCTGACTACCGAGGAGTACAAAGCAAGGGCATTCCTAGATTCCATAGCACGTGACTTCTAGAATGGCAACAGAGTGACTTCTTTGTGAGGTATTTATCCACTCACAGGATATTGAGAGTGAATTCTTTGACTATAGAATGGCAACAGAGTGACTTCTTTGACTATGGAGTGGGGAACAACACGGCCATAGGCGCAAAGACGTCTTGATTTCTGTATATTCCAAACCCAACGCTATATTCATAGCACATCTTCCCAAACATTACATTTGTTTAAATGATGCTTATCACTCTTCTGGCCATAGCTGTCACCACCACCAACACATTAGCAGTTTATATTTCCAATTGTTTATATGTGGAATGGGCATTACATTTAWCTAAGTGATGCATAACATTGTTTTTGCATAGCTTTTATAATCACCAATACACATTAATAATATATATTTTTAATTGTTGATGATGATTATTAACATCTATTGAGTCTTTAAGAAGGTAAGACRTTACTTCCATTTATTTAAACCTTATAAGGTAAGACATTACTTARATTTCTTTAAAATTGTATTTGTGTGTTCAAAAAGCATTGATAAAAGCGTTCCAARATCTTACCARTTAGGAAGTTTTGTATTGTGGAAAATATTTTGAAATTGGGATCTAATTTGAGAATACTCACTCCAACYTAAGATTCATCTTCAACCCTCTTAATGTCACAAAGATGACATATTCTTTCATCCCACWGTGTTTTTGAAATTGTCCAACCCAAGTTTCACTATGTAGCTCTTGAGAGTTTGTTCTTATCTTAGTAATGGTGTTTTTCTTCTTTTCACTTATAAAAAATGAGAGGTACTTTTGGATCTTCTAAATTAGGGTTAACCACCTCCTTGTAATATCTTAATTTCTTTTTATTCTCCAATTCTTTATCACACCAAATATTTTCCTTAAATTTAGAAGTGATAATATTTGTCATATTATGGATATTATGCATGATGACTTCTTCTTATATTTCTCAATGATTTAGTCAAGATTTGACATCTTTCTATCATCCTCAATTGAGTAGTTTGTGGTTTTGTCAAGAGTTTGAAGAAATTTTGGGGAGCCTCTTGTGGTCCATGTTGTTTATCCTGTTCTTGTAAGTTAGATATCTAATCATAACAATGCTCTCTATGAGGAAAGATTTGCTTCTATGAGAACAAGATAGGGTGTATTGCCCTTAATTTTGAGATTATAAGTTATACAATTCTTTTGAATCTATTTTATCTTTTCTAGATAGTGCACCTCCAAACTTCACACTCATATAAGACAACCACACTGATGAGAATATGTTAAAAAAAAAAAATCTTATCCCAAAGCCAAAAGTCCACTCATTCACAATTATTTTTAAGCTTAATTTTAAATAAATTCCAATACTCTTATGACAAAGTGATTCAAAGATCGGAAAGCCTCAAGCCTCAGCATATATGGTGGTGATGGTAGTGCTAGCCGGGCACAAATAAACATTTAGTTAAACATAAATCTAAGTTTATGACTATACATAGGCTGTAACACATAACCACATACCATTCTAACTCATTCCTTATGCCAATGCCATAACCATAGAGAAATCGAATTGTGGGTAGTCTACAAATGCACAGAAGCTTGGGAATTTGTGCAATGGAAATTTTCAAAGAATTCACTCTCAATATCGTGTGAATGGTTAATTACCGCAGCCATCAACGTATGCCCCAAAAAATAGATATTGCATTGGTTATGGTCGTAAAAGTTCAGGACCGCCACAATTAAGAAAGTAGTCAAGATGCATGTGTTGTGTAGCGAATTAATCAAGTAATCAAACAAATTAGTGATTGGGATTATCCAATAACTGAGTAAGGAATAGTTGCAGTTTTGGGATAGTATTTGTGGTCCACATAGTGCGCAAATAACATATTTAAAATTAGAAAAGGATCAAGTATATGTGAATTCAAACATAAGGTAATGAACTTTTATGATAGAGATTTTGCTCTTGAAATGTAAATAGGAAATTCAACATTCAATAGTTTTTGTTAAAACTCTAATCATAAGTTAGTTGGTTTAGTTAGTTTATTTAATTGTTATAAAGTTACATAACAATTATGCTTTTCTTGTATTATATATGTACGTCTATGTACATGATTATTTGAAGCATTGATGAACATAGAGTATGTCTTTTCTTCCAATGTTTATTTATCTATGTTCATCATGGTTTCTTAATTGCTTCAGTTATTTACATTATGTTTCTGCTATTTTCTTCATTATAAATCTAACAGTGGTATCAGAGCATGTAGATGATCTTATAGGCCTACTGGTTTATCAGACCATGATATTGATCTTATGAGCCTGCCTGAGTTTCAATTTTAATCTACCTGTACCTGAGTTTCGATTTTAATCTGTCTGTGCTTGAGTTGAGTTTCAATTTTGATCTGCATCTACTTGAGTTTCAATTTTGATCTGCCTGAGTTTCTATTCATCATTGCCTGGCAGGTAACCCCAAAAGTTCTCTTTCACAAAATCTCTTTCATATGAAGGAAAATAGACCCACCTAGGTGGATTTCCCGTAGGAAAAAAATTAACCAGAAGCTCCCAGACCAAATGCGGCCGGTTATTTCTATTATTGTATTCATCTCTTACTTTGTTTAATGCCTCCAGCAAAGGTTTAGAGAATAGAGTTTCCATGGCGTCGTCCTGATAGGCATGGGCAAAATACTTGATTATTGCCAAAGAGACTTCACCCTGTCCATTGATGTCCTGGGATTTGATCATGGAAAATGTGATTGCATCGATCAAAAGGCCTCCATACCTGCACACCAGTGTAAAATGAGGTTCCAAATCAATTTGGGAGTCGAGATTTCGAAAAAAAAAAAATCTTGGGAATTAGTGCCTGAAGATGAAAGAAACTGTGAGAAGCCCGCAATTGTCGTTGTTATGCAAGAAGAATCGCGAGTAATCCCAGTGAAGAACATTGAAAAAAATGACTATCCCATGTGCAAGGAGCAAGCAGTAAAAGGCAAGATGATGTGTTCAGTTCTGAGAAAGGCCATCATTTTCTGAGAGTGTTAGACGCAACCGACAAAAGTGGGTTCAGTTTTGTGTACTATCCAAGAACCTATGAAAGATGGCATTGCAGAGAGAAAACTCTATGAGGCGCGGTAAATAATGTAGAAAGAGTTGAGGGATTTGTGAAGGCTTAACTGATTGCACAGGTCGTGAAGTGAAGGTGTGAAGTGAAGGTTCCTCCAGCCATAAAGGATCAAGCTCACATGAAAGATTCATGGTCATCAAGGAAAAAGCACGTGGAGCAATAGAGGAAAGAAAATGTGAGCGTTAAGCCTGTGATCATGGTGTTTCAGGAGAAAAACCAGGAGACAAGGTAAGAAGAAACCTTCGATGTGAAGAGCTACAATGTTTTTTGTTATTATTGAGCCCTCCTAATAGATACGTTGTGTAAATCCTATTGTTCCTTAAGACAGACTGAAAATCATTAATGCCTTTACATCCTCTCAGTCATTTAGCCCTGTGAAACATGAATTTGCAGAATACTCATTTTGGGTTATTTTAGTCGAAGTTGGTTGTCGCACGCTTTCTTGGCAGATACCTTTAATGCATTTAGGGTTTCGAATCAGATATTGTACTGTGTACTTTTGGTTTGAGCACAATTCATCCATTCCCAATCTCTCTTGGAATATTTTTCATTAACCTTGAAACCCTACAAGGTGAAAACCAAGTGGAAAAGACGATTGGGACTAACAGGCCAAAGCAGCTAATATTAAATTTTTAATTAATCAAGGGCAGAACAAACTAATTGGTACTTGAAACCTGAAGACCTTTAAAAAAAAAAAAGGTTCTAGCCTTAATCAAAGGAGTCTTATTTTTTAATAAGCATATTTTTTTATAAAATAAAAAAGGTGATATAATATTTTTGTAAAGGAATTAGATGGGAGTTATAAGATTGAAAATTTATATGGAGGAGGTTTCTCCATTATAATTAAATATACATGAAGTTATAAGGGTTTCTTTTGGTAGAGGAGTTATAAGAACTATTGCTAAGAGCCTTTGTCAGTATGCTTTTTGTAATGGAGTTATAAGGTAGTTGTTAAAAAAAAAAAGGGTCAACAAATTGTGCATGCAAAATTGTATTTGGTGAGTTGTAGATCTACCCGAAATTGAGTAAGGGGGTCTCTCTTAGGATCTTTGTGTGCATCTAAATCATTTCTTATCCTGTAGTTTTTAGCAGCATTCATACAAGGAACGATTCCTCTTCTCATGCACAACATGATACAGAATTAAACTTTGTGGCATCAACATACAAACAAAAGGCAAGAATTGAAGAAATATTTACAATATTGCGCACATTAATTAAATCAACTACAGAATCTACAATTGCAATAAACAAGTGCACTCTTAGTACAATGATTACTTGTTTACAAGTAACACACAAGAAGATTGATATGTTCAAACATCAAAACAAGTTGTTGTCTGATGAGTTAAGTTTGCTTTGACACCAAAAATGTGATTTTAACAAACACAATGACATCAAGGATGAGAATGAAGATGCTCAGTTGATTAGTG
This sequence comes from Picea engelmannii, assembly GCA_009831015.1. Lineage (NCBI taxonomy): Eukaryota > Viridiplantae > Streptophyta > Pinopsida > Pinales > Pinaceae > Picea > Picea engelmannii. The sequence goes on from ML794128.1 coordinate 363,300, forward strand.
ATAAAAGTCATAAACATGAAGATCAGTTGGATAAAGTCCCTATTAGAAAAATTTGTTGATAAATGTGGCAAAGAAATTAGAATTGTTCGACCATGGGAAGAATTATACTTTAAATGAAATCGATATGGACTAGGATATGAAAATGATGCTAACAACCTTTTTCATTTTCCTAATTATTGTGAACCTGTTTTCTTTGTGAGTGGAGGTTTTTTGAATGATGATAAGCCAACAGAGCTTGAGGATATTGGTAAGGAATAGGTACAGGATATTGTTGATGAAGATGTTGTTAAAGATATTCTAGATCATGATAATCAGTCAGATAAAGAACCCATACAGTGCAAACATTGTCACCAATTTGGCCATGATAAGTCAAGATGTTTTGATCTTCACCCATGAAAATTTTGTGGGAAGAAAAATCACCCCTCAGTATGGTGCGAAAAGCACAAGCAAAAACAACTTCATTTTGAATGGTTAGGGAATTGGCGTTGGTATTTGGAAGCCAATTTATTGGAGCAGTCTTATCACCGGATTTATACACAAGTACCGTTGTACTTGATTGGAGATATTTCTATAGTTGATGGACATGAATGTTTTTCAATATTTGATGATTTAGGGTATTATCGGGGCCCAGTTGATGTATTCTTCTGAGTTGAAGATCGATTCTTCAGACTCCGCCAGAAGACAATTTGAGGTGTTGGATCTCTTCTTGGACATACTAGTGAATGAAGGTCAAGGGAATTGGAATCACTTGTCCCTGACAGGGGGGAAATCTAGTTGAGTCAGGTTCCAAGTTTGATTTTGAGTTAGGTTCCAAGTTTGATTTAGATCCTGTGAACAGATGATCAAGTATGCAACCTAGTTCCTGGTATGCAGTCTTTTTCCTGAACATATTATTGTTGATATGGTTTGTGGTCATCTTAAAACCACCAATTGAGTAAAAGACATCAAGTTCTGCTTGTTACATTTTCATATTTTTTAGCCTTGAGCTCTTGTTAGTTTATGGTCAACTTAAAACCATGCCATTTAGTAGAAGATATCAGCAAGAAACCGGCTTTTGCTAGACATTCAGTTTTTGGTCATCCCGAAACAACCAAATGAGTTTGTGGTCACCCTTAAACCACCAATTTAGTAGAAGACATCAACTTTTGCTATTTTTTCAGAGTTCAGAGAGAATCTTCAACCAACACTCTCAATATTCGCTTGACACATTGTTGATTGTCAAGTAGTGTCAGTTTTTCAAGAAAGAACGAACTTATGATTAAGGGGGGATGTTAAAACTCTAATCATAAGTTAGTTGGTTTAGTTAGTTTACCTATCTGTTATACAATTACATGACAGTTATGGTCTTCTTGTATTATATATGTACGTCTATGTACATGATTATTTGAAGCATTGATGAATATAGAGTATGTCTTTTCTGCCAGTGTTTATTTATCTATGTTCATCATGGTTTCTTAATTGCTTTAGTTATTTACATTATGTTTCTGTTATTTTCTTCATTATGAATCTAATAGTTTTGAGTATCATTGTTTTCTTAGTAATTCAATAGTTTTGAGTATCATTGTTTTCTTAGTACTTCAAGTAACAATCCTAGAAATATTCTCAAGAACCCACTTCTTATTGTGATATCCTCGAATTATTCAAAAATAAATTATTTCAAAGTTGTTATTCTAAAAATAAATTTCCATTTTTGGAAATTCGAATTTTAGATTTTGAAAGTATGTAATTATTATTTTATGAATGTTGGACAAACGTTTGACTTGCCAACTATCCTCTTTTGATGAACACAAGAGACAAACAATTTTAATAAATTTAATGCCACCTCACTATGACTCCATGAGTGGGGAACACGGTTGAGTTAACTCAAAGCTGATTTTTACAAGTGTCATAAGTTGAGTTCTGTCACTAGCAACCCCTAGAAATCAGAGATTTGTAAAGCTGTGAATTTCCCGAGGAGGGAAAAGAATGGAAAGTCCTAGGAATGAGATATATACAACATATGTGGGAGGCACGACGCTGCTTACTATGGTGGGAAAAGAAATCATTTTGTTGTTATGAGCACATCTGGTGTTAGGCAAACATTTTTTTTT